>VXBA01002662.1:279666-313120 GCA_013399895.1 Serilophus lunatus
GGGAGAGGAGGGAAGGGAATTCTTTGGATTTTAACATTTTAACATAATTCTTGTTTTCAAATACTTGTATCTGTGTGTGCCTACTCTCTTATTTGACCAAGACCTGTACCTGAGAAAATCTTCATCTCATGTTAATTGTGCAAGTTTTGTTGATTTTGCCTTGGGCTGTTCCAAAGGACAGGAAGTTGTGATGTCTTTTAAAATATTTAATATACAAAACAAAGACAGATTTTGAATGAGGTTTTCACTGATATTTATTTTTCTACTTTCATTTTCTGAAACAAAGACTGTCACATTTTTTAAAAATCTTGTGTACTGTACTTTTTGCAACTCACTGATTACATTTAACCAAAGTAGATAGGTTAGTTTCACTTTCTGGTTCCCAGTGATGAAGGATATGAAAAGTATTTTTTATTTTCTCAAACGTATGTAAAAACCACTGGTTTATGAATTCTAATTTAAAATTAGTGGCAGTACTTTAACATTACCTGAACTTAAAATATACAAATTACTACACGAGAACAGAACAAGCAATCACTTAACTTACTATTCTTTCTCACACATGCAGTAAGGTCCCAAGAAATACTCCAGTTAAAAAATCAATATATTTTGTGATACTGTGCAGAATATTCTTTAAGCTACAATGATCTCCATGGAAAAAAACCCAACCAAACAAAACCAAAACAAAAAAACACCAATCAAAACCCACCAAAAAAAAAACCTCTGCTAGTTTCTGCCCTAGAGCTTGTTTCTGTGCATCTAACAGATTTCATTGAATTTCTCTTCCATGACCATATCCAATCATTTTTGTAATACATATAAATTGTAATAACCGCTGCATCCCGAAGCAAGGAGTTTCACAATGTAATTATTTAGTGTGCTTTTAGACTCTTAAGTCATACATGCTTCAATAGAGGAGAGGAATTGCATTATATGTTATTAGGAAAGTCATAATTGTTGAAGATGGGGATAATCTTATCCATATTTAATCATGCAAAAATAAGGACCATAAGAACCTGCTCCAAACTCGCTGTTTAAATTCTGGTGATAAACAGTGATGAGAATGAGAGAACTGCACAGGAGATCTCTTTCCATACCTCTCTTTCACATTGAATTAATCACTCTTTACATATGTCAATTTCTCTCTATTAACTAAAACAGCCAGGACAACTAATTTTGGTGAGATGCCCAAAATTTTAATCTAGTGAATGTAAATGAGGTGAATCATTCCCCATACGACTTTGGGCAGGATGAATCTTCATTTGGCCTCAAAAGTATCTAAAGCTCCAAAGATTAAATGAACCTTTATTTGTTCTGCATTGTCTATATATGCCATATAAAGTACAACTATATTCTCAGGTATTTCAGAATGGATCAGGAAAACACCACATATTTTGTCAATAGAATAAACAGAAACTCCATTATTGCCAATGGACAAACTTTGTATTTAAATCTCAACGGATGGGCATATCTTAATTTATAATTCATCTTGAAAGAGGGAGATATGGATGTGACAAAATTAGTTTAATTAAAGATTGGACTATGTTAGTTAAAATTGGCTCAATTAATGTGAGTTGGGAAAATCTTACATTTACTGGCACAGGTTTGAAACAACCTTCTGAGGTATATTTTTGAAAGCCTTTTTGTTGCCTTTTATTCTTTCAAAACAGTTCTTAGGGTAATCTCATTACACAGGATAGCATTAGCAATTAATAGATTTTCTAGGATTATCAAGAGGGTTTTAAAGCAACATAAATGAGGGAAAATGATACTATGACAATCAAGTTGCAC
This sequence comes from Serilophus lunatus, assembly GCA_013399895.1. Classification (NCBI taxonomy): domain Eukaryota; kingdom Metazoa; phylum Chordata; class Aves; order Passeriformes; family Eurylaimidae; genus Serilophus; species Serilophus lunatus. The sequence goes on from VXBA01002662.1 coordinate 281,458, forward strand.
ATACTTAAAAATTAAAACCAGCGTGCTGGCTCTTTATTATGACAAATCCCTTCAGAAAAAGTCAGGCAAGGAACACAACCTATGCATCCATTAAGGGAGGCATCCAAGGATGGCAACTGAGATACCTAATTCAGGTATTTGCACCAAAATTTTAATAATCTTTAAAATACTCATGGTTACTATGGATCTCTTTTATAAATGTCTCAAATAATGTATAATTTAGAATTAAAAAAAAAAGCTATTTCACATTGGAAGGAAAAAATGTTTACCTTTCATTATTTTAATGCAGTATTTTAACATAACAGATTATAAAAGCATAATTTGTTGACCTGAACATTAGCAGTCTTCCAGATACCAAAGTTTATGATCTTTATACATTGATTTTTTTTTGTAATAGCTTTCTAGTTATTTTTAAAGATAACTAGAAATCATGAAAAATAAATTATTTTTTCAAAGATTTATTGCCAAAAGTTTCAAATCTGAAATATAAATAGAAAAAATGGACTATTTAAGCGTATTGCCATTTTACACAGTCAGATTCTAAAATGCAGAAATGGTAAAAAGAGAAGTCTTTTTAAGGTTTCAGTGATAGAGAAATATACGGTAAAAAGTATGGATTGCCAGTTCAATAACACAGATATTGGATAAGCAGAAAAAAAAATATCCTCTTGTCTAATGATGATTATGTAAGAAAATAAAATTAAATATAATACAAGCAAAAAACGACGTCTGCTAGTTGCAGATGCTTAAAATATAAATAGAGACTTACAAAAAGAAAAATATTCTTATATTTCTGTTCTGTATTTAGAATTAAGTAGGTGGATATATCCACCTCATATGATTCTGGAGAGAAAATATAACATTTACCATCTGTAACAAAGGAGTCATGAGATAGCATTTAAAGGCTGAGAAATAGTTTTGCAGATTGAGGCAAAACCAGATCAGTTTGTCCATTTCGCCAAATGCAGGACAGAAGCTTCACCTTACTCAGCAGACTTTCATGCTTGCAAACCAAAACACTGGAAAATAATCTAACTTATAAGAAAAAATAATTAAACAGAAAATCACAAGCAGTTGGATGGTTACTGCTTGAAAGGAATTTAATTCTAACATGAGTAGTTCAATTCTTGTTGCTGGGAGAAATTCCCTGAACCATATGTCCTGGGATAAGGGATAGATGTGATCCTGGGCAGTTCTGGTGGACCTTCCTGTTTTGACATCTCTTGAGTCTCTTTTCTTCAGTGGTTTGGCTGTCCCCAGTGAATGTTATTTATTAGTTAAGAGTTCACTACTGGAAGATTGAAGTCCAATGTGGATGGGCCTAAGTAGAAAACAGACTCTTTCTGGAGCAGGAGGATGTATTTAGTGATGTCTCTCAGGACAAGAGAAGGAGTTATGTTTTATTCTGGTTATTTCTTCGCGTCTAGACAAGTTACACAACCATATACCTCTTTAGAAAGAGAGAGACTCTTTAACATATCTATACTCCCTAGGGTCACTATTGAAAATATAAGTTAGGGGTAAGCATTTATTTCCTATGTCAATGTTAGGAGAATTGCTGTAATAAGACATCCATCATTTTATTTCTGAAATATGGGGAGGGGTGGGAAAATAAAATTAAAATTAAAAAACAACAAACAAAACCCAAAACAAAAAAAATAAATCTCAAAAAAAACAAAAAACAAACCATGCTGGTTGGATTCTTTTAAATCCCTTAAGGGTTTAGATGTATTAGTCTTGTGGTGGTGTTGTTTTCTGGGCCTGCATTAATTTGATCCATTCTTTTAGAACATGTGTATAACACCACAAAAAAGTATTATTGGTTTATAAATTACACTTGTTGTTTCAGGGCGATAAACAGAATGATGAATGCAGTCTTTGTTCAATCACCTTTTTATTCATGAAAGGCAAAACCATGGATTCTAAAAACATTTATCTACATCAGTAGTAAGCCATAAACCTTTCAAAAATGTTCCCAGTAATCCAGGAAGGAGCTGCTGATTACTGTCATAACAAAGAGGATTCAATAATGCTAATGACTTTTCTTATGATAATCAATAACCTGGTGGAGGCTGTTTGAATTCTAACGAATCTCCCAGATGTAGCCACCTTCTTATGAAAATAGAAAGTGTTAGTGTGTGTTCGTGAGAATACTTGAGACTATCAGATTAATCATGGAAAAATGGACATGTTTCCACAGATAAGAGCTTCATGTTAGTGGAAGATGAGTCTGAGAGAAAAAGTTTCTACTTTTAAAGTTAGGAAGTCAGCTTGTTGTTTACCTAAGCAGTTTTGACTTAATGTCTCTGGAACCTCTGAGGATAGACTCATAGATAAATCACACATAGAAAATGTAAGTTTAGACCATGATGGGAGTATTGTAGTATCTATCCTTAGCTTCTAATTTTTATTGTAAATTATCAACATGACCTGGTTTTCCTAACTTAGATTCTTCCCTGGCTGCATGGCCAGGGTGAGATACATTGTGGTGGGCCCCTGGCATCCAGCCTGGGTTAAACCATTACATATATATATATATATACATATACATATATATATATATTTATCTCTCTCTATATATGTATATATATATACACATATGTGTGTGTGTGTGTGTATATATATGTATATATATGTATGTGTATATGCATATACTCAAACAACTGGGACAGTGAAAAGGAGGGGGGAGACTGTCCATTCCACAGGCCATTTGTTCACCTCTCTTAGATAATATTTTAGGAAGTAGTAAGTAATCTTCTTGAGGGGCCATATTGTTGAAAGGTGTAATAAATTATAAGGTTATCAGCAATACCTTTAAAATGGCGAAAGTTATTCAGTATTAATCCTGCTCGTGGTACTCATGCTGTGACCTCAATAGTACATAGAAACAAAACTCAAGCAGTTTGGGATAAAATGCACAATGAAATATTGAAATATTGAAATTTCCACTCTATATAGAAACTTTCACTTTATTATATAGCAGATTACACAAACTAATATCATGTTAGCTATAATGTGTATGTTGATATTTACCTTCCCTTTTTCATTTGATTCATTCCAGGGTTTATTTTGTGGGTTTTTATTTGGTTGATGAGGGGTTTTTGGGTTGTTTGGATTTTTGTTTATTTTTTTAATGTTTATTATCATTATTTTCACTTTATTAGTATTGTGAGTCTGAACTGCAAAATTGTGATAAAAATACACAATATCTGAAAAAACTGCTCTTCTTTATGTAGTATATGTGGGGATAATAAATGTCCTTAGCCAACCCAACATATTTTACCTTCATAAATGCTATCATCATGAGTGAATTTAATCAAAGTCCAAGGGCAAGATCATTTTTTTTTCATCTTTCCTATATTTCTAGATTATTATCCCCCACTCTGTTCTTCTTTGGTTCAAATGAGACCATTTAACTGACCAGAATTTGCCTAAATACAAGATCAGTCTGCAAAGCATGTGTTGCAACTAATGCCTATGTCCTGATCCTGTACGGTGAGTCCCACATTCTGAAACATTCAGTTTAATGTATATAAATCATTCAATGACAAAAAGATACACTAAATTTGGAGATTCAAATTCAGATCTATTTTCCATACAAGGATAAATCATTGGTATAAGGGAGACTAACCTTGAGGAATAATCACGGGTTTAGCATTTCTCTGCAAAATCACATCTTGACTGATTAATTGATTAATTGGTTGTTTTGTTTTGCTTTGTTTTTCTAAGAAAGGTGTCAGTACTGATGTCGTGTTTTCCACATCCATGCCTCAGGCCCCTCTCTGCAAGCTTTCTGCTTGTTTTTAAACATGTGAAGAAGATAGTATCCTCTTCAGTTCTTAATGTAATGAGGTTTCTTCTGATTGACTACATACATACAAGTTGAGTGGACAGTCAAGGTTCATTATACAGTTCTTGCCATATATGAAATTTTGTAATTAGTTTACATAAGTAAAGAATTGTTGCTAATGCTACACTCCATGTGGAAGAGTACGGATATAAGGACCTTGACAATGTCCACTTAGTGTAGATTAAATATAATATATGTGACTAAAAAAGCTATTCCATTAATAGACATCCTCAAAAAAAACACATCAACAAACCGGCAATCAAACAAACAAGAAAAAAAAAAAATCAAAAGAAAAACCCACAACTGAGAGTCGGGCTTGGATAGGATGGTTATCTTCTTCTTCAAAAAAAAATCACCTTAGGAGTGACACATTGTAATTCTTAAGAGTTGTTAAGAAATAATGAGATTGGCATGAATATTAATTTTTCATAGAAACCAGAGGAGCAAAATGGGGTCCTCATCTTCAGAATGAGCCTTATGGAAAGACAACCAGGATTCCTTCCAAATCCTGCCTTGGGTTTTGTTCTCATGCAAAGGTGAGATATTCTAGGAAAAATGTGGTTTTAGATGAATAAGAGACCTTTGTCAACACCTTTTTTGAACAGGATAAGGGAGACGTTAAGCTAATTCTTCTGAAATTCATGGTTAAATGCCTAACCACAATATTATTAAGTCATTGTGTCCAGTCTAGAATTTCTGCATCTTGCCAGATCTCATAATATGATATAAACCATAGCCCTATATGTGTAACCAATCTTTCATCTGTCGGAGCAGCTGCCATACTTTTTCTCTCTGAAGGCAGTACAGAGCTGTCAGTGAGACCTTGCTTTTTATTCCTACTAAGGTTCCCATGAGACTTCAGCCAAAGCAGCAAACAAACAAATGAATAAATAAGGCCTTCTAGCAGGCCATTAGACCAAGTCTGATTGGAATGCCAAACATATCTTTCTATTTCTCCAGAAAGGTTAGTATAGCTCTAGCATAAGCAACTTAAATGGTCTCATTACTTACTCTTACATGGTAAACAAATTATCAATAATATGAAACTGAATTCTAGACTTATTAGTTATTCCATCCTGTCCATCATGTCCTAATAATGTCTACTCAATGTAGCTCATGTACAATACATTTTCTGTGCCCTTAAAGGTGAGAGTATAATAATAAATTGGATAGTTTTCTGAATTAAGCCGTCTTTGAAATTAGCTGCTTCATCCACTTGAATATACCAAAGCAAATTTATGATGATTAATTGTATTACAATGAACACCAAAGCACGTAATAATGATTTGCTACTTATTATAAAGCTTTGCCAATATTTTGTAAACCCAAGCGACATGGTATGCAAGAAATCCAATGAAACCCTCTTAAACAAACAAAGGAGAAAGGAGAGAAAGGACAGGTCTTGCAATGCTAAACATTTCTAAGGACAAACAGAGGCCATAGGAACTCTTCTCTCCATGTCCAAACTCTGCTAGGTTAGCTCCCTTTAAACTTCAGAAAAGGGGAAGAGAAGAGCTGACAAGAATTGATACACACTTTCACTCAATATGCAAACTCTTACTAAAACAGAACCTTACCAAATTAGCACACTACTCCCCTTTTTTCCCTTTATAGTACTGGTTTTGTTCCTGGTTTTGTACTGTTTGGGGTTTTTTGGTACTGTTTTTGTGTTTGAACTTCCTTTTGAGAACCCAAATCAGCATCTACCTTAACATCTTCAGTAAGATGCAGTGAATTTTTTTTGTATTCAAGTCAATGACTACTACATAAGTGGGAAAAAAATCACCCAAAAGCGTGCTGTCGTCAACTGCAGACTAGTCAGTTTAGTAGTTACTCAGCTAGATTTGCTACTGAAAAATCTTTTATTTGAGTAAGACTCCTTTCCTGCCCTATTGTGCTAGTTTTGGATGGGATAGAGTTAATTTTCTTCACAGTGGCTTGTATGGAGATGTGTTTCATTTTGTATTGAGCATAGGGATGATAATATGAAGGTGTTTTTATTATTGCTGAGCAGAGCTTACACAGAGCAAAGGCCTTTCCTACTTTCTGTACTGCCGCATTGGCAAGGGGGCTAAGGTGTATGGGAAGTTAGGAGGAGACACAGCTGGGACAGATGACCCAAACTGACCAAAGGGATATCCCAGACCACATGGCATCATGCTCAGTGTATATAGTGGGAGGAAAAAGGAGGGAAGGGGAGGACATTTGGAGTGATGGTGTTTGTCTTCCTAAATAACTGTTATGCATGATGGGGCCCTCGTCTCCTGGAGATGGCCGAACATCTGCCCACCCATAGGAAGCAGTGAATTAATTCTTTCTTTTGTTTTGTTTGTATGTGATGCTTTTGCTTTCCCTTTTAAACTATTTTTATCTTAACCCATGAGTTTTCCAGCTTTTACTCCTCCAATTCTCTCCTCGATCTCTGGTGAGAGTGTGAGAGAAAAGCTGTTTGGTGTTCGGTTGTTATTTGGGGTTAAACCATGACACAAAAAGACATGCAAGAAAAAGCAGTTTAGAGACATTTTCAGTGGATGTTCTCAAAAAATAAGTTTGGAAATCAACTTTCTAGCGGTCTGCTGTTTCATTAGGGAACCTACACCAGTTCAAAATGTTGTTCAGAGTCTTAATACATGATTAGAAAAAATACATTCCAACTCTTTGGGTAAAACATGCTATTGTATTTCAGTGAATTAAAGTGGGCTTTTATTGTCTAAAAGAAATATGTAAAGTGAAGAGAGAAAAAGAAGGAGGGAGGGAGGAAGGTGAGTTGGGGTTGAAGGGGATCATTTACGTGTTTAGGGAATGCTTTAGGAATTTGGGAAGCATCATAGCTGGGGGAACGGAAGAGGAAGAGGCCCAGCTTCATCCTTGCCCATGTCTGGTTGGAGAGACTGCAGGATTGGGGCGGGTAGTGGGGAGGGATCTTGGACCAAGAACCAATCATGTAATGCAGGGACATCCACAGGGGAGAGACTATATAAGAGATGGGCACCTCATTACTTGGGGAGGGAGAGGGAACTTTGAATTCTGTAACCTTCCCTGCCAGCACACTGAATAAAACATACCTATCTCAAAACTCATCTGAGTTCTGAGAGTGCTTTTCACCAAGAAGAAGGATGCAAGGCAGGAAGGAAGGCAGGCAGAGAGGCAGGGAGGCAGAGAGGGAGGGAAGGCGGGAAGGCAGGAAGGTGGGAAAGAGAGAAAGAAAGAAAGAAAGAGAGAGAGAGAAAGAAGGAAAGGAAAGGAAAGGAAAGGAAAGGAAAGGAAAGGAAAGGAAAGGAAAGGAAAGGAAAGGAAAGGAAAGGAAAGGAAAGGAAAGGAAAGGAAAGGAAAGGAAAGGAAAGGAAAGGAAAGGAAAGGAAAGGAAAGGAAAGGAAAGGAAAGGAAAGGAAAGGAAAGGAAAGGAAAGGAAAGGAAAGGAAAGGAAAGGAAAGGAAAGGAAAGGAAAGGAAAGGAAAGGAAAGGAAAGGAAAGGAAAGAAGAAAGAAAGAAAGAAGTAAATGTAAAATCGACACTTTAGTTGGTTTGTTTCTGCCAAAGTTGTTTTGATTCGGTTTTTAGGTATTTTTTCTTTCATATTGTGGACAATTTAATTTGTCTTTTAGCTTTCTACCCAGGGGGAACTAAACTTTTTTTCAGGGTAAATCAATTTACGCATGAAGAATGCTCAGGTGGTGTAATCAACATATGAAAAGAGATCAGTTTTTTTTAATCTTGCTGGACAGAGAAGAATGTCACTCTATCTTTCTCTTGACTTTTGATTGACTTTGGAGGAGGTCAATAATCAGCTCTGTTCAAGTAATGATTATTTTTCTCCATAGATAATTAGAAAGTAGAATAACCCTGCAGAAATGTAGGAAAACCTCCAAATTACATTCACTTTGGATATTTGTGTTTGGTTTTTTTTATCTCCCGCTCTTTTTGCCAATTTTTGGTAGGATGCCCCATAAATCGTGGATAAGGTAATCAAATAAAACATTCTTTTTTCTCCAGATTACTGATGGCAAAAGTTATCTTGAGTTTTTTCTATTTTTAGTTAATCTTCTATCATTTAAACTCTTGCTCTCATTTTCTAGATACCTTGCCATCTTCAGACAAATTCCTAAATATCTCTAGTTAATAATAGAATATTAATAATTTGATTTACTGATATTTTACAGCCCACTACCCCTAGGAGCCGGAGTCCAACAAATTTTTTATCATAGATTCAAGGCAGATGGTGTCTATTTCCTGAGTAACAGTTATTACTGGCAAAAGATTGTCCTTCCCAGAGTAAGTAATGGCCTCCTTATATCACTCCCTCTGTACACTGATGCTATAAAACTCCACATTTACACTGCATCACCAGAGCCCATTCTCTCTCTATCCTGAGTCTAGATAATAACACTTTAAATTAAAGAACTTTAATCACTTAACTGTTGAAACCTTTATGCAGCTTATTGGCTGCCATTTCTGTGGTATAGGAGGGAACTTGCATATACACTTACTACAAGACAAAACAAAGACAAAATTAAAGAATGTCCCAAAAATTAGAAGGAAAGGTCATCCATCTACTCCCAGAAAAGATATCTACTTTTTCAAAGTAAATATGTTCAATCTCTTCTGTGACAGGAAATTACTGTAAATTATAAGGTAATAAAATTATTATTTATCATGATTTAGTATTTGTCCTCTAACATGATCCTCATTGTGCAAGTCTGTAATAAAACCAGAAAACAAGCTATACACAGTAAAAAATTATCCTAGAAAAGACAGTTTATTCTCTCACTGAATTACTATTTACATATCAATAGTTACCATGCAGATGACTACTTGGATTATAGCCCTGGCTATAATGCCTCTTAAAGGATAAATTGAAAAAAACTACAGTTTCCAGCCCACATTATAGCATGAAAGACAATGAGAAAACTTGAGTAAGTCACTGTTGTATTTAGCACAAGATGCAAATCTGTGTGACTCATGTTACCATGTTATTCAAGCTTTCATTGCTGCTACTGCACATTTTGTTGTGAAGGTACAGTTCAAGCACTGTGAATGACATTTTAGATGTCTTATTGATACTCCACAGGAAAAAAAGTGTTCGAAAGGCCCTGTACTATATCTTCAAGCTGATTTTGGAGCTAGTTTGGAATTATAATTCTAGATGTTTAAATATGAACTTTACACAACTAACTGATTGCTCAATGAACCTGCTGTTCAGAAGCTTCAGAGAGGTGTCTGCATGGCTCTGTAAACTATATTGTGTCATTGGAACTGGACTTACTGGCAGAGTCTTTAATTGGGTATGGATAATGGGGTTTAATGGGCATGGGGGTGTTCAATGAAAAGTTGAACAAGACATCTTAGGGATCTTTTCCAATCACAATGCTTCTGTGAGTCTGTGTTAAATAAGACAAGCATAAAAATCTATAATACAAAAATGTTAAGTCTTTCAATATGGATTGAAATGTTACCCCAGAAATATTTTATTTTCTACCAAGGTTCAATTAGGTTGGCTAATTAATTTAAGAAGAGATTTAAAAAAAAATTGTATTTTTTTTACAGTTTGTTTATCATTTGTGATATATTCCTCTCTGAAGCATAGAAGATACATATTTCCATTTCTGAATGTTATTAAAGTACATATATGTAAAATTAAAAAAGCACAGATTACAAAACAGAAGAGTTGCCGAACATTCAGTACAAAACCAGCATTTTCAATTGCCCAACATTTGATGATTTCCTAGACCTTTGAACAAGGCATTTTGAACAAAAAAGAACGTAAGCTGGCTTTAAAACTATCTGGAAAAATATCAAGCTAGTTATGAAGTATCAACCTTCTCAGAAGTTCTGACACTTGGATGGTGAATGATTTTGCCAAATCTCATAAAACTCATTGTTAGTTTTTCAAAAAAACTTCATCAGTTCTGGAGCTATAAGAATTTGGCAGCATAGTTCGTCAATCTGTGCATTATAACCAGATAAAAGTCAATTACTTCTGGAACAAAATGGATGTGATGCATTCATTTCAGACTTGGAAAGAATAATCCTCTGTATTTCACTCTGGCTGCAGAGGATTAGGACTAGAGGACTAGGCCACTGGACTGAACCAAATGCATCAAGATATTAAATGTATTTATATATTTTAAGCCATTGCCAAGGGTACTGTGGGAACAAGTTTATCAAATAGGTCCAAATGAAATTGATTCAGATTGTTCATAGACTTCAGGAAAATCGGTCTAGATGCTGGTCATTGCCTCATTCCATAAGAAAGACAAGTTTGTATGGTTTTAGTCGTTGAAAAAGTGCAGCTCAAAGCCTCTTCCCTTGCCCTGAAGGCTTCCTTCATCACATGCTTACATAGTCCATCATCATCACTCTTTAGAGTTCATTTCTCAAGTCAGGAGAGTTGATACTCTACCACTCAACTAGAGTGGCCTACCAGGTACCAGATGCTCTTTGATATTATGCTCACTGATCTAAGACTATCAGCTGACCAATCACACCAGAAAGTGAAATAGCTGGGAAGACATAAGCACGAGATTTTAGGTGGAGAGGTACTGTGCTGTGAAGCAAAAGAAAGCAAAGGCGGTGAACAACACATCCAGGCTCTATCCCCTGTATTTTCACAGAACCACGGAATATTTAAGTTTGAAGACACCTACAAAGATCATCAAATCCAACTTTTTGAGTCACATAGTGTGCCTGAGCATATCATCCAAACATTTGAACTTTGTCAGGCTTGGGGCTGTGACCACTTTCCTGGGAAGGCTGTTCCAGTACCCAGCCATGCTCTAGATGAAGAACATTTTCCTGATACGAAACCTCAACCTCCCCTGCACAGAACTAGATGATCTTTACAATCCTTTCCAACCCAAACCATTCTATCATTCTGTATCTCAATGGATGATCTGGCTCATAAAACGTTAAGGCTACAATACCTTTAATATTTTACTTAGTATCTTAATTTAAAATTTGACATGAAGCAAATTGTTGCTATGCCATTTTTCACCCTGGTTTTGCTAGTGAAAGAGCTATAAGAGACACATACCAGTAACAGATTATTTTCTGTCTGGAATAAAACAATTCTCTCAGTTGTCCAATTCTGTTAAAATCTGAAAGACAGAAGAGCAGAAGAAACTAGAGTAAGTGTGTTTCCTGAAAGAAAAAATGTCCCTGTTTTCCAGGGCCCTTCCATCATTTCTGAATGTTTCCAATGTCATTGTGGATCTTTAATTAACTGGGGTGCTGATTAATGGTCTTGTTTTGTTAAGAACCTCTTCAATGACATTATATGGATGAAGGTTGAAAGGGATCAATAAAGTTACATCAGGATCAAGAGAGATTTCTATAACTACAGCTATTTGTGCTAGAAATGGCATGAAACTGGAAAGCACTGATGGGTGTTAGAGGACAAGGGGTGGACTTGACAGAGTTAATCAGAAATGTCCGTGAGCCTGCCTTCATCCATCCCCAGATTACACGCTTTTACATGCACACAAACTCACGTGCACACAGACACACACACAGAAGCTGATCACATAGATACTCATATCTGCTGCTTGCATGTGTGACAGTGATAAACAAGTTTCTGCTAGGAACAATTTAGCTGGTAATAAATCACTCTGGTAGGAGCTAGTGTGTACAGGTGTATTGCCATGATGCAAGGATATAATTGTGCATAATCAATGCACACATGCTCTAGTGGAACGTGACAAAGACTTACTTAAAAACATTTAGCTAGAGCCTAGATATTAAGGGAGAACCAAGGTGATGGGGGTCTCAGATAACACCAGGATATCTTGCTAGTGCCATTACAAAGGGAAGCATAAGAACACTTTGGCTGAACTGATGTTAGGAAAAATATGAAGGAATAGTCTCTGTGACCTTCAAGAAGCAGTCTGTCAACATTCCTCAGGATTCTCCACCATCTCAAGAGTCTGAAAAATACAAAGTACAATACAGAGTACCTAAAGCAACCATAAATTATGATCAGCTCTTGCAGAGCACAAGAATAACCTCCTAAGAAACTGCTTAGGACTTAGAGTTTTGGAGTTGTCTCCATTCACTGGCCCCAGCGCAAACAGATTCTTTAATGAGAAAATGTTTTGCTAGAGTCATAATTTCCCACAGAGATGTATTTACTTCAACTAAACTTTCATTACGACAAACATCTTATATCCTCAGTAGCATTTATGGGAAAAGCTCAAACTCTACAAAAGATGTCACTTCATGACAAAATCACTTGGGTGTTATGTTATGAAAGATAAAAAAACCTATTCCTGATTAAACCAGATCAAGGGAAAAAAAATAGCATTCAAGCTGCAGATGATTATTCTAATCACCAAGGTAATTATGCCAGCTATTTCGTATTTTGTTGTAAGGGTCATCATCATAGTTTCAATCCAGTTAGCCTAGTCAGCAGGCAGAGAAGAAAGGTATTATTTCTTCAGAGGTAGCTTTCCATTCAAAATATACCTGGCCTCTGTCATTTCTACTGCCTTACATTTAACTCTCTAGGGATGACAGAGTAACAAAGCATCCTGTATTAAGGCCTAAGAATACATAAAATCATCATCATCATGGCTAGGCTTTGTGAACAAAGACATGAGAAGGGCTCTTCCCACGCTTGCTGCAAGTGCACTGATGGCTAAAAAGGCCAATGCGAGACAGGCAAGTCTGTTTGCAAAAACCACAGTGGAAAGTCTCCTTAGGTGGTATAGATGAGACACACTTCTTTCTGCATTGTCTTTTCTCAAGACTGGTTCTATGTGCATTCTCAAAGGAGGCAGCAGCGTTACCGATGGTGTGTCTCCATGTCTCTCTAGTGGAGGTCAGAGTGGACCACTGGTGACAGTCAATATGACCAGCACTGAGATGTTGTTTCAGGGAATCCTTGCATCTCCTCTTTGGGGCTACTCTGTTGTGGCAGCTGGCGGCAAGTTCACCATAGAGCACAATCTTAGGGAGGCGGTGATCCTTCATCCTGGAGATGTGCCCTGCCCAGCACAGCTGCGTCCTCAGCAGCACTTAACATCCTGCTTTGCAGAGGCTGATGAGATTTTTGGTCTGGAAGTCAGCTTGAAGAAGACAGAAGTTCTGTACCAACCTGCACCTCAAGAAGTCTTCCAGCATCCCCACATCACCATAGGCAAGTCAGAGCTTAAGTCAGTCCAGCGGTTTAACTATCTAGGAAGTATCATTTCCTCGGATGGTAAGATTGACAAAGAGATAGACAACAGGTTGGCAAAGGCATACAGAACCTTTGGAAAACTCCATAAAACAGTCTGGTGCAATAAACATTTGAAGAAAAGTACAAAGATTAGAGTCTACAGAGCCATTGTACTGTCTACTCTTTTATATGTGTCTGAATCATGGGTCATCTACTGCCATCACCTGCGACTCCTCGAATGCTTTCATCAGCGCTGCCTCTGTGCAATCCTAAAATAATCTAAGAATATTCCATTTTAGGAAACTATATCATCATGCAGAGGATTGGGTTACTGATAGAAGTTCACCTGCATAAGTGACTAGAAAGCTCATTTGAGAGATGGGTGAACCAATGTCTAACATCTATAAATAAATCATACATTTTGATTTCTGTTTTAAAGTCATTGGATAAATCTCCTCAGAGCTGGCCTAATGCAATAATCCTTTTTTTCCTGCTTTGGAGAGCCTTTTGGGGGCATTCTTGGTTTCATCTGAGGACAAGACATGAACATTTTTGGAAATTGAAAATTTGGAAAATAATTATTATAGTCTAGGAAAATCATCTCTTGCTTGGATCTATATACAAAGACCTATCTTTTCCTGGTGATTAAGATAAAAAAGGTAATAAAAGCACTGTTCTGAAGCAGAATGCTGTATAGATTTCTTTTTTAAAAAATGCAAGCTATGATCTACGATTGGCAAATTGCCCTATTAGTGTAAGTTTAAAGAAAAAGGTTGAAAGGTGCAAAGGAAGGAAAGTTGCTCCCAGGAATCAATAGGTCCAGAAGAGTCTATTATAATAACATCATGTCCCTGAGAGGGTATCAGGGATAAGTATGTTATTGCTAAATTAGGTGGTGCCATCTTTGCAAGGAAAACAGAAATGTAATGTTTGCTAATTGAACTATCAAAATAATAATTGCCTTTGATGCTGTAGAAGGCATAGTCACTCAGCAACGTCTCTGATTGTATAAATTGAAGCTGTTATCATCAGAGCCCAAGCTGGATTAAAAGTGAGTTTCTCAAATTACATTTGGATAAGACCAAACATACACAAGAATTTCAATATTTTCAGTACATGAAAACCTGTTTTTCTCTTTCCTGCTCCCTCACCAAATAGCCACATTTTCTTAACTGTAGCAACATCTTCTTTGCAGTAGTGTATATTTCTTTAATCAGCTTCTACAAATGCAGGTGTTTGTCCTGCAGAAAATACGGTTTACAAACCAGTATATAATTTAGGGATATTCTGCTTTAGTGAAACTGTATTGGTTATGATTGAAAAATCCTGTTCAGATTTTTTAAAGGGAAGTTGCTTCAAAACGGAGGTAGCATCTGGGTTTTTTTGTTTCTGATTATATCAATAATCTATTAAATCTCTACTGTTTATAAAAAGATAGAGACAGGGATTGACTGTATCTGGATAAGCCAGTCATGAAGGAAATTTATGAGGAATCAAACAGCAGATTTTGCAAAAGACTACAACTTTTTTTTTCAGTTCAGTGTTATGCCCAATACTGTGTTACCTTGTGGTGAGATATTCATTCTGACTTCAAACAGTGAAATCATTTATTCGTTTTCTTCTAAAAAGCAAAAAGAGTTTTTCTATTTAAACTATGTTCAAAACAAAGAGATTTACACTGGAAGAGTAAACCACAGATCTCTTTAATGAAGAAACATAAAGGGGAAAAAGTCTTGGGCAAGCAAGGACTACTGTCTGATTCTAGGAAGGAAAATCCATTTAAAAAAATAGTATAGGACAAGGAATGCTTTGTGTAGGGGTTTGAAAGGGGACAGGGGTACAGGGGGGTGCTGGCGGGTTCTTAGAGGGAGTGGGGGAGGGGGCAAAAGGATCCCTGTTTTTGGTATAAACCCTGTTCTTTTTCAGTTTTTTTTCCCTCGCTCCCTTCCCCAACTCACCACTGGTTTTCCCCGGGACACGGTTTAACTCCAGCACAGCCCCGGCGCAGGGTGTGCGGGACCGGGGCGGGACCAGGAGACCGATGCGTGTGGGGCCGGCCCCGCGCCGCTGGCACTCTGGTGGCCACACCGGCCCCTGCGTTGCCATGGGGAGCCCGGTGGGAGGTCCCGGTGGTCCCAGCCAACCCCGGGGGGCAGCTGCTGCGTAGCAGCATGGGCACGATGGCTGCTCGGGCAGCTCCTGTGGCCCCAGTCGGCTCCAGGCCCCCCTTTTGTGGTTTCTGTGTTCGGCGGGCGCCCTGGGAGGCGGCAGCCATCCCGCGGCTGGCAAAAGATGGCGCCGGGAGGCTGTGGGCTCNGACTCAGCCCACCTCCATCGGCACCGGAGCCACACCAGCACAACTGCAGGTGGAAAAGCTTCCCCAAATAACATCCCAGACTGGGGGGAGGACCTTTCACTGTGTTGCGTTTTTGAGAGACTTCAAGGGCTGGGAGTTGGCTACCATCAGCGAGAGGGAGAGAGAAGAAGGAAGTGGCTCTCCCTTTCCACTGCTTCTCCTGGGCCAGTCTGCCTGGCCTTTGAAAGCAGTTCCCTTATTCCTTTCTTTTTTTTTTCTTTCTTTTTCCCTTTTTGTTGGGTTTAATTCTGTGTTAAGTCTGTGACTCCCATAAACTGCTTTTTCTTTGGTTATGTCTCAGACAAATAAACTGTTTCCTGTTGTTAATTCTGTTCATTTTTCTCATCACTATTGAGAGTGTCCCCTAGTTAATATAGTGGTGCTAAACCAACACACTTTGGAATGGAAAGTTGGCAGCTAGTGGCCAGCATAAATAACACACAGAATTACCATTCCCCATGAGATAAAGGATAAAGCTTATAGAGACAGATTGGTGAGCTGATATGCTATCATAAAGAAAACAACTAGCAAGAATTCTGCATTCCTAAACATTTCTGGTCTCAACAGATCTTCAATCTGGAAGATGAGGAGAACAGTCTAAAGACACAGTTCAGCAATAAATTGGAAATATGTAAATATACAGTTGTTGATAATGATACCACACAAGACTCAATAAAACAAGGTGTCCATCTAAATGAGTCTATATGGATAGGAAACTGTTTTCTGAAGTGCAAAAGTAGGATACCCTGAAGACTTCCACGACCAAGACACTATAGACATGGATAAAAGCTTGTGGAAAATTCTGAAGTTTTCATGCAAAGGGCTTTTAGCTGTTACTGATGGTTTATATTCTAATTAATTGAAATGCTTCTAGAACATCACACAATGTATGTAAGACATTTCAGGGATCTTAAAAGAAGGCTATAAAAGAAGATTACCCACCTAATTTTCTAAGAAATTCTTTCTGTCTTGTAGAGACAAAACATATAAAAGACAACCTTCTGAAAGTGAAAAACAGTAAAAGTTTGTTCCTCCCAAATTTTAAAAAATTTGCCAAGATTTTTAAGTGTATTCTGTTTTAATTAGATCTCTTAAACTTTGGGTGACTTCTGTTTCAGAAATTAGGAGAAAAGAATCTTCTGAACAAACAAGCTGTCTAGAAAAGATCTGAGTGTCAAATTATTTCCCCATAAGACAAGAATGCCCATTTAAAAACATTTCTTTGCTCCCTATTTGGCTGAGAGTTTTATATTTTTGTGTATGTGTGGACTTATATATTGAAATGAAGTAAGACCATGGGTGGCATGTGCCAAAAAAAGCACCAAGACTGTATTGGCTCAAAATTTTTCTTGTATCACATAGACTATCAAACCCCACTTTAAATCATTACTTAATTTGTGCAGCCAGAACTAAGCACATATACAAGCAAACATGCCACTGCAAAACCCGTAACAAGAAAGAGTGAATGTTGATTGCTTAAAAAAAAAAAAAATAATAATAAAAAATCCTAGATTAGAGTAGTCTCATGAGAAATTGTATTCAAACTGACTATATGTTCTAGGTAATGGGTACTTTAAACTTGCCTCTGACCAATAATCATCCTGGGAATGAAAATCTCTTTACATGAGAGTTTAATTGAAATCTGTATATACTTCTGTAAAGTTTTGGGTTTGGCCAATTACTTTGTTCTGATTAAATTTTAATTAGTACAAAGAAATAGGGTTAAATTATTGTAGTCAGGCAGGTGTTAAACTGGAGGAGAAAAAAAAAAAAGGGTCAAAAGCAGGAACAAACGTGTTCACTCTGAACAAAATCAGAATGTTGAGAACCAAATTAATCAAGACACTGAAGGACATGAGGAGAAGAAATTACTTAATTGCCTGTACACTACTGCTTGGAGCCTGGATAATAAACACAGGGAATTGGAATTGCTCTTTTATGAGCATAAATTTGACCTAGTTGGTATTACTGCAACCTAGTGTGAAGTTACATGACTAGAATGTTAAAATAAGTTGATATAACCTTTTTAATAAGAATATAATGAGCAAAACAAAAAGAAAAAAGACAACTTTAAGAAGAAAAAGCCACAAAACTAAATTTTAACTGAGTAATGCTTAGGAATCAGTATCTTTCTGCACTGTAGTTGAGGAAAAGATAGGAGTTGTTTACAGGTCACTGGATGATGGACCTGAAATACTTTGCTTTTAAAGATTAATTCTAAAGAAAATGAAGGATGAAGGAGATCCCCAAAATCTCAGTATTTACATTCAAGGGTTTCAATAAAGCTAGATGAAGTTTCCTCTGGAATGTAGTGGATAACAGGGAGTCTTGCTGCACAGAATAATCCCCAAAGATCTGGAAAAAATTCAAAGTACAGAAACATTTAGAAACGAAAATGGGATGCCCTGATAAATGTTCTCTTGTCAGTTTAAAGTTAACCTAAGGCAAACAATAAAATGGCTAACATGAGATTTAATTAAAATAGAATTAAAGGAAGGTAATATAACTAATATCAAATAAAATTGGTTTATAAAAATAGACCTGCAATAATTTGATGCCTTTTTTGTAAAATAGAAGAAGGATGATGATAATTCTGATGATCTAATATTTAAACTTCCAAAGATTCAATCTGATCTCAGAAATGTTTTTGAGGGGCTTTTTTCAAGAAATAAAAGCAGTATAATGTAAAGTTATCTTCAAAATAGGCTAGGTCTCAAAATTAAATTGAGACATCCCCATAAAGCAAGTGTGCTTTTGAACAAGAACATCATCCTTGAATACGTTTTCTTAGTGGAGAGCATTAAGAAACAAAGAGGAAAAGCCTTTGGAACTGGTCATTTGACAAGGGAACGGTGCAAACACATAAATATAAGCATTTATATGTATTTGATTTTACATATATCTACAAATATACATTTTGAAATATAAATCTGTACTTACAGAAATTAGGGACTTAAGATCTTATTAAATAACAGAGAAATTCAACTTTAGAATGAGTGATCCTGAAAAAGACTTCATCATAACGATTGTAGGGGCTTTTACAAAAACTGAACACATAGAGAGGGCAAATCCTAGTGAGCCAATAGAAATAATTCTGTATTTAACACTGGTATAACTGTAATGGTAATACTGTGCTTACTTCTTGCCTCTGCAGATTAATAAGGAGATCTGCAAACAGGGAAGAAAGCAGAGAACCACAACATAGACTAATTTTATTGCTAGAGTTTCAACTGGGTAGGTAAACAGAAACAGGTTAAAGGTATGCCTGGGCATATCTTTCATACAGCCTGGATTTACATTTTTAACAATCATCAAAGTCTAAAACCATTTCCTTTATCATAGAGGTGTCTCCACTATCTGCTGCTGTACAACAGCTGAAATGAATCACCCTCAAAAACAGCCCATTTCTGACTGCACTGGCTGCAAAAGGAGTTGGATAAACTAACACTCAGAGTTAGCTGAGATGAATCCTGGACTAAATATCCTTACAAGAAGTAGAAATTTGCTGCTAGAAGCCTTATCATCTTAGCAGATGTATAAAATTGAGATGTTGAATGTTAAGCAAACATTTTCCATCCGCATAATATTTACCATTCTTGGTAAATATTCTTGGTAAGTTTCTGTGTTTCTCTGACAACTTCTGGGGAAAACTGGGGTGGTCGCACCTGTAAATTTTTAATTTTGGTATTTAAGTTATATAAGATCACTTCAAGTTATTTAAACTAGGTGTTGTGTGGACTTTTCTTCCTGTCTTTTTCCTCTATAAAAGCAATCTTCCAATGTTCAACAAATTTATGGTGTGTTCTTAAGTGTGCTATCTTTCTATGAGCTTCCAAGTGAAACCAGTAAGATTTCCATTTGTTTCTCTTATATAAAATAAATCACTTAATCTAATTGAGTGTTGAATTAGTGAATTTCCACCGTTTGTGTTTTTCACTAAGTCTTACTACAGTGGTCCTACTAGGCTTCAAAGCTCTTCTTGAGGCTGTATGAGGATGTATATGCCAGGCAATGGAATTTGACTAAAACAGCCACATATCCCAGTACAAGTGGTCTGTCAGATTTACCTCTGGTAAAGCCTAGCCACACCTGTACGATCACTTTTTAATTTTCATAGGGCTCATTAAAAGAGATTTCACCCTAGAATAATTTTCCCTTGTCTCACTCTGCTATATCCTAGGAACAGTAAGATACTAACCATCTTAAAATCTGTATGTAGGTAGAACAGAGATTTAAAGTCAATCTAGAAGCCTTCATAGTTCCTTTAGTCCAACCTACTACACCACCCTTCCTTACCAAGGGGTATTATGGTGGAAGACTTCCAGAAACAGAGAGAAAATATGCCTTTATCTTTTAGGGGCACTCTTTTATTCTCTACATAGAGAACTTGTATCCTATTTAGTATTTCTTAGTTTATTACCAAAAGTCCGTAAAGTGAGTTTGATCTCAGTCCCAGGCCAGAAGCCATTAGAGGGACCTCTCAGCCTTCTGATCTAGTTCCTCTTCAGCAGGAAAAAAAACAACAGTGACTTTGACATTGACTTAATTTTCCTCTCTTTGGATATATCACTGACTTGGTAAACCTTTTGGGTTTAATCCAAAAATTGATATTAAATTACTTCCACTAGTTAAGCCATAAGAATTTTCCTTGTGTACTATATTTATATTTCTTTTATATGATGGTGCTCAAAAGTATCCTTTGTGCAAACGGGTGCTCAAAGAATACATTCTGTAGACAAAGACTGAGTGATTGCTGGTTATGTATGATTTTCTATCCCATAAGTGAGTTTATGAGCATTACATGAGGGGTAATGTTGAAATGAAACTTTGTTTATTTTTTCAGGGTTCATGATATCTATTTCTTCATCCTTGTCTCTGTCTCTTAGCTTTCTATGTGCTTTATATGGAGTGAATACATATGATGTCTTTCTTTCTGTAACTAATAAGAAATGAAAGTTTTATACTCCTTGTCTTTCCTCATGATATTAGAAAGGTCCAGATTATCCTTCAGACTTCTGCATTTTTTGTCAGATTTGATTGAAAATGGCCATAGGGTTTAGCGGTATTGTAGACACTTGGACCAGCTTAGTATCACAGAGACAGCATGACCATATAAGTCGCAGTGCCTTGGGAAAAATAGCAAGAAAGGTATTCATCTGACACAGCATGAGGAAATCATTTGAATAAAAACAAACCAGTAATTAGATGTTCAGCTTAAGGTTCTCTTTTAACTCTTTCAGTATCTGTTCCAAAACTGGTATACAACAGCAGGAACTTTCCACTGACTTTAAAGCAATTTGAAGAAGGTCCTTAACCAAAGAAAGTGAAGGGCTTGAAAATTCAAAATTCAAAATATAATGCTGTTGACTTACTGCAGGTGCTGGATAAAAACCTAGGGTAAAGTCACTATTTTCTTATTTTTTCCTATTTTATAACAAGATGTTAAATCACCATACAGTGTTTTCTGATAGTAATTCGAAAATGATGCAACAGCACAATTCAGTAGAAGAATAATTAGCTTGTGGCTCTACTGAGTGATGAAGTGCCACTCCAGTTCTCCAAGGTTGAGAGTCACTGTTGTATATATTCTCTTTCTAGCACAAGAGACACTTTTCTGTTTCACCTGCAGGAATATTTTCTTGAAATTACTCAAGGCCTCAATTGCAAAAACATCTGTTTGCCCCATGTACCAAAACTATTGCTTCAGGGTCCTACCACCTGAAAGTCATTGATTAGGAGAAAAAACTCCCAAAAAATAGTCCTGCATAGCTGATATTCTGCTACAGAAATGAAGAAGGGAAGAAAGTGAGATATTAGTGTGGGAAAGCTATAGTAGGAAAAAACACATAGATGGTGAAAAGATTAAAATTTTTATGTGATTCAAGCTGAAGATGAATAGGAAAGGATGAAGATGAATGAGAAAGAATGAATTTTGTCATCAACTTCCATTGAAACAAAGACACTTGATTTAGATAGTGTTTTAGAAAGGCTAATAGCATATTAAAAAAACTATGCTTATAGATCTGAAGCTGATTTCAAAGTGTGTGAATTTTAACTATAACTGTCCTTCTGAATGAGAAATTGCTAGCCACTTCCTTTTGTGAGTTCTCCTCAATCCACAGAGAAGCGCTGCTGCAACTGTAATCCATTAGGATGCCTCCAGTTTAATATCTGTCTTCTTCAATGAAGTTCAAATGCTTGTCCTTGATGGCTGCTGTTCACGGACTTTTTGGGCATATGGTCAGAATATTCTCACAAGACTTAAACGTAAACGCCTTAGCAAAGATTAGGAAAAATAACTCGTTTACTTTTAGTTCCTTCTTAAATAACTAAATATGAATGCTCACAGGCTTTAGAACTTATGTGGTTCTCTCTGCTGTCTGCCCAATGCTGTTCAGTTCCTTCTGAAAATAGGAAGAAAGTAGGAAAAAAATAGGAATCATCTTTTGACAGAGCATTGTCGAAGTATGAGTCAGTCACACTGAAGTTCAAGTACTTTATCAAATGAACTTCAAAAAAACCAGTTCAACAAATGGAAGGAATTTTTATATGTTTGCTTCAAGACATATTACTTCAATAGTTATTTTTAAAAGACATTTTGCATTTTTGCTCCAGATTTCTCTGTGTCACAAGCTGTAATTAATGCTAATCATTCTCTGCTCCTGGTGAAATAACTGAGCAGAACTCCATTACCTTTCCAGCTGAAAAGGTTTTGTGTTTGCCAGCTTCTTTATATTAATGCTTTAAGCCCTGTAAATGGAATGGAAGCCACATTAATAAAGTGGAAATCTGAAGAGAGCACTTCTGAAAATTAAGGGTGGTTTGAAGCAGTTCCATAAATGTGGGGGTAGGTCTCCATGGGCAGACTACTCTACTCAAAACTTAAAAGACATAAACCATCACAGGTACAGAATCTGTGTAAACACATTAACACACTGCAGTAACCAAGATAATGTGTAATTTTCTAGGTACCTAGCTATTACAGTGAGGGGCTTTAGGGTCAGGTTTGGCTCAGAGCCAATCAGCTACTCTGCCAGACTTTAACCAACAAGCCATGGAGCTATGGTCTTTGTGGTTGTTTGTTTTTTTTTTCGTGAGAACATGCAGTAAAAATAAGGAAAACTAACAATACCTATGAAGGTAAAGCACTTAAATCATCTCGGAGAGTTGCTTTTCAAAGATGTTTCATTTCACATGAAGCATCCACTTAGAGTTGTATCTTAGTCTTTAATGAGGAGTTCTTCCAGCGAGGAACAACTTTCTAAGCTTGTTTCCATGTCTGTCTGGCAGTTCAGTTTAGCACAAATTGCAGCAATTGTTAAGACCATTAAAATGTCTGATGATCATCACAACTCTGAGTGCTGTATCTTAGTTCCATACCTTCCATTTTCTTTAACTTCCTCTACCGCCTTTTGATTTCTAGGAAATACCATTGATTCAAAACAAGGAGTAAATTTAAAGTACACTTGAATAACTGGTCTTCTTTTAACTTTACCAACAACATTTTACAGGTTTGCATCTCTTTGGGCAACTCCAGGCACAAGGCTGAAAATTTATCTGGATGGAAAGTGCCACATTTTGTCTAAGGCAGGGCTAGACAGCTCTTGTATCTAAACCAGTCTGCAGATTCTCATGTTGTGAAGAGATTGAGAAATTCCTTAAATAAATAATTTCTCTTTTCTATCCTTCCTGAAATCAAATATTAACCATTGCAGAATCCTGAAAATCACAACCTGTATTGTTACATCTTTGTCCTTTCATAAATTTATTATTTATAATTTATAAATTCCCACTTAAAACTCTGCCTGCCTAAAAATCCCTGCCATCTAGTATTGTTTAGGGATCAATAGAACTGTGGCAGTTTGAGGAGTTATTGCTTGTCAGCTGAGCTAAGTAACTGTTCATATATTCTTAGCCTGCTACAAATGAAAAGTGAGTTAACATAACTTCCTTTGGCTAAGTAAAAATTAAACAATATTGCCTGGAAATTTGAGGGCAATTTGTAGGTACTTATGAGAAATAACCGTTTTACTTTACATTTGGCAACCTGAGCTGCCCATATAAATCTACCTATATTGGATTCCTAAATCTGGTAGTATTTACAACCACTTAGAGAAGCAAAGAGTTTGAATTAAGAAAATCTGCTTTCCTGTTCTAATGTATTTTCCTCTCTCCTGACTGCATTTGATGCTTTATTTACTTGTCTGATACTATTGAAATCTTAATTTAAGAATTTTAACAGAGCAAGGATTGTTTTTGTGTTTGCTGCCTCATTTGATAATTATGCTTCAAATCATTTACAAGGAAATTACCAAGTAGTGCACAATTAATAGGGGATGCCAACGCAGAAAAGTTACTATTTATGATCCAAAAAGAAAGAACAGACCTCAGAAATTGAAGTAATAGACATAACACACAATCAGAGATTATGTATTGATGGATTAAAAAAAAATAAAACTTAACAAAAAGCCAGGAATTTTTGGATTTAGTAAAGTCCAAAGCAAGAGAAAGACTTCTTGTCTTGATTACAGATTGACTTTGAAGAATTCGTATGGCTATGTAAAAACTAAATACAGTTCTAACAGATGTGAAATGAATTTTCTGTAGTAGTGGTAAGGAAGAGATAATGTTGTTATACAAGTCATTTATGTGATCTCCCCTGGAATACTGAATTCCATCCTTGCCACTTTTACTCAGTAAAAACACAAGGACACAGAAAGAGTATCACCAAAGTAATAGAAATATTGTTAGAAAAAATAGAAAGATATTTTTGAGAACAGAAAGGAAACCTCCAGAGGAAACACTGATCATAATGGGCATCACTAAATGCCCTGTAGCTCTACTTATTGTTTCTTCAATTGAAAATTAATATGTTAATATGTTCATTCCATCCTGTGTATTGAGTACCCAGGTAGCTGTTTAGCTCACAAAAATGCTTAAATCTACATGAGTATTCTCTGATGGAGCCTATTAGGCTGATGGGTCTTCAGCAGATGCTACCCAAAAACGCCTCTCCTTTAATCTAGATTCTAGCTTCTATTTGAAAATATCATGCATCACAGCTGAATATTGTTGAGTAGCTGTAACATTAACCTTTAAGAACACTTAGCCTATCCATCTATTTGTTAGATGAAATAAAAAAAGAAATCTTTCCATAGAAACCAGTTTAATTACATCAGCAAGATCAGGAGAGAGAGGCATTTTGAGGCTTTGTGCACCCTCTTTGTATGCAGTATCGAAAATACAGACTAAAGGGAATGTGATGAATCTGATCTTGTTGTGTAAGTGCAGCCTTTTTCATAAACTGATTTTTTTTGTATCTATATCCAACAGAAAACTCAGTGCAAGGGAAAGCTCCAGAAGTACTCTCTTGAGGTGCAAGGCTCGTTTTCCCCACAGCCGTGACAGTGTTGATAGCCATGTAGCTAATCCTTTCATGGACTGCCACAGCACAGACCCTGACTTCATACTTTCCTGTTTCTTCCTTTGTCTTTTTTAATTAATAATCATCAAATTGTGTCTGGTCGGTTCTCCTCTCTCTTTGCCACTCTCACAACACCCACACTCACTCAGCAAGGGAGAGTGAAGAAAGAAAGGGGGGATGGAGGTGTGAGGTGGGGGAGATGCCAGCTTGAAATTAACAGAGACAATTGCAGTTGACATAATGATACCATATAATCCTAGCAATTAAGCCACAGAACAGCACAACGAGTTCATTCTCAATGCTTGTGGCATTGCTTCCCTCTTCCCCTCCCCACCATAAGTTGCACATAAAAAACAAGGGATTACAGAAGGTGCCTTTCTCTTTAAGGAGCCTGTTCTTAAAGACTTTAGCCATCCCGGCTGTCATGTATGATGTGGGAGCTAGATGCAGCCATCCATCCATTCAGTCCATTGGCTGACAGCAGATGACTTTGCACAGGAGTGGCACTTGGATTTACCCCGGGGGGGCAGGCGGGGGCTGAGGCTGCACACAGCTGTGCCATCTGTTCCAATAATACCACATTACTCTCTAAACTCAGTAATGAAGGCTCTTGAGTAATCTTTCATCAGAATGACTTCACAGCATTAAAAATGCATTTCAATACATAGCTTGTTTAAATATTTAACCCTCTTTGGCTTTGAGAGATTGATTCAGATCCATGGTGTTTATATGTGCAAGAAACATTGATTTTCATATGTAGACCTGCATTAATTCATGAAGACATGAGTATGCACAAAGAATGATCTGTGATAAACGGACTCTCAAACTTCAGAATGTGACTGGGGACAATTGGTGTTCTGGCTTTGATTTTCCTCAGTGTGAACTTTTCGCACAGAAGGGTTTTACGTTGGACTAAGTAAGCTAAGCACATCATGGACCAGTATCCAATTAGCTTTAATGGGAGTTGTATCAGTCTCATCTACCTGCCACACTGTTCTTGTTCCATTGACTGTGTGTCCCTTGTCCTGATTTTCAAGCCATCTGGCATTTTCAGTTCAAGCACTGTTGTTTTATTAAAACATGTTTGCTTTCTTTTTTTAAAAAAAATTACTTTTCTGGGAAAAAAAAAATAAATCCTTGATTTTTTGTTGGCTATGATTTTTTTTGTTTGGTTTGGTTTGATTTGGGTTTTGGTGGCAATTTCCTTTCAGGTTTCTGATATATTTAGCCAGAAGAAATGGATGCTGTTCTAAGACTGTCGGGCCTTATTATGGCATGGAGGACCTGACATACAAAAAGCTGGCAACTCTGCTACTGCTGTGGAGTAATTGGGTGCTGTGCCCCACACTACCAACTTACCAACTTACTTGTTGGTAAGTCCAGGGTGAGAAGTCCTTGGTTCTGACCATGACTGGCAGTGATTGTGAGTGCCACATTGCTGCAATCATCTCACTGGCTCCTTGGTACACAAGTTTTGGAAAAATAATGCACCAATATTTTTGGGGAAAACTATAATGCAGACATAGTGGGAACAAGGGCTGTGACATAAGTGAGATATTATTCTGTAAGGTAAGTTTTTATTAAATAGCCATTATGAGGATAAGTAAAGAGAAAACTCATCAAAATTGTGGAACTTCTTGTCATATAGATATTTAGACTAAACATGAGGTGCCTGACATTATTGTACTTAGTCTATTATCTGTGTCATTGCTCATTTCTCACTTAAAAGTTTCCTACATCTCAAGAGTGATAAAATGTGCTGGTTTTGCTTGGGGTAGAGATAATTTTCTCTACAGGAGCTGGTATGGGACTGTGTTTTGGATTTGTGCTGGAAACAGTGATGATAATACAGGGATGTTTTTAGCATTGCTGAGCAGTGCTTGCACAGAGCCAAAGTGTCTTTTTGCTTCTCTCACTGCCTCACCAGTGAGAAGGCTGAAGGTTCACAAGGAGCTGTGAGGGGACACAAATGGGACAGCCAGCCAACCCCAAGGGACCACAAGAGTATTCTGTATCTTATGGTCTCACGCTCAGCATACAAAGCTGAGGGAAGAAGGAGGAAGTGAGGATGTTCAGAGTCATGGTGTTTCTCTTCTCAAGCAACCTTTCCATGTGATGAAGCCCTGCTTTCCTGAGGATAGCAGAACACCTGTGGGCCCAGGGGAAGTGGTGAATGAATTCTTTGGTTTGCTTCGCTTCACTTGCACATGCAGCATTTGCTTTATCTCTTAAATCATCTTTGTAACAAATCATGAGTTCTTTTACTGTTATTCTTCTGTTTCTCCTTTATCCCACTGCAGAAGAGGGAATGAGTGGCTGGGTGGTGCTTAGTTGTCAGCTTGGGCTAAACCATGACATACATTCATGGTATTTTTAGGAAACTGTATAAACTATGTTCGCAGAGTTTGTATGTTCACCTGTATGAGTTTGTATATAATATATATAATTATATTATTATATTATAGTATATAATTATATACTAAAGCAGTCTGCATGAACTTGGAGCACAAAACTTAAGCTTTATGTTCTCTTCTTTTGTAAAATGTGAAAGGAAGGTAGGAGCTGTGTTTAGTATGATTTTAGTCCAAACTAAACCCTGAAGGTTTGTTAAGGAGAGTCTGAAAAAGCCCAACTACAGTGTGAAATGACAGGTTTGGAGAGGAGACATATTGCAGTATTAGATATGTTGCAATTTTGCATAATGATTGCACAGACTTCTCGTTGCTACCCCAACAATGCTATCCAGTGCTTCTCTCCTATGACATGTAATTTGGAATATTATCCTCTGGTATAAATACTAGCAAGGTTCATCAAAATCATTGTGAATGATAGATCCCTCCATGTGCTTCTGCTTCATCTGGAACATAAGAAATAAAAAGAATCAAAAATATATGAATCATGAGCCAAATAGCTCAAATTATAGAGTAGAAAAGAGATGAGAAATGACAAGTAATAATGTACTATCTTAAAGTTATTGTATGACTGTGTTTCTTCCCAAGCAATTTGCTTGTTATTTAAAAGAGTGTATTTTTCCTTTAACAAGTCCAAGCAGAATTGTTCCTTGCTATATACATACATATATGTAGGTAGATTTAATCTTATGTGTTCACATACACATACAAACATATATATTTTATATGCATACACACTCAGAGATACATGTAGGAAATGTAGAAATGTGCATTTCTCTATAAAAATCTTGATGTAGCATTACCTGTGCCCATGATCTGCCTATCACAACCGCCCTGTAACAGCAAGTGCTTCTTGACTCCCATTACACATTGTTCAGTGGGACACAAAGTGTAGCTCCCAGCTGCAATGGGTTAAGAAGGCATTTGTGGGAAGGTAGATTACTGCATAATTTTGTGGACCAGCACAGACTTTTACTAGATATTAAGGCAGAGTCCAATAGAAGTATCGGGTTGACCTGACATGCTAGAGTTTTCTTTATTTTTTTTATAATTTAGCGTATGTTAATATATATTTACAAATACGAAATGTTAGCAGTTTTCTTGCAATATTTTCTGCACTGTATTTTAATTTTACTTTTGCTCACATGTAATTTTTTCTCTCATCTTTTGCTCCTCCATTCTCTATGTTGTACAGGTGCTAATAATAATAATAATTCAATTTAATAATATCAATCCTTGCAGAGCACTTGAGCCCATCCGCTCCTCAAGGGCACCTAACCCTTCACGTTCTCAACTTGCAGCTTCTTTATCACACTTGAACCACCCTTATAAACTACATCTTCTTCAGACCTTGTCAGGAAGGGCAAGTCCAACATAATGGAAATGAACTGAGAAAAATGCAACCTTCAAATATGTCATCTCTTGATATTACAATTTCTCTTCCTTTTTTGCTGTGGGGACTGAAACAGCTATTCTTTTCTTTCTGTTCGGGCTTTTAGGATCTCAATTTTGCTGTCACTCTTCTATCACAGTTTGAGTTAGAAAAATGTCCTTTGTTTCTGGAGTTAGGGGAATTCTTTGAAAGCATTTCACTTGCCCAAACTTCTGACATGAGTCTGATCATGAGTCTGATGTGACTCATGTGACTTTAATAATCAGAGATGGTGCTGAGGACATTTTTATTGTTATTGCATGGGGTTTGGTCTCTATTTTGTCCTCTGTTCAGGCAAAGACTGGGACTGTCCATGGAACAGCTTTCCTAAAGGAATTAAATTTTGTGCCAAGCCTGTAAGTTCACTAAATAAAAAATTTTAGGCACTTCATTAATGTAAGTAGAACATGAATTTACTAGATCTGGAGAAGAACAAAGTTGAATGGATTCCAATTTGTCTCATGGTTTTGATTTGTCTTGTTTGTATCTAGTAATGTATGAAATAACCTTACAGTGTAAAGTTAAAGACAGGAAAATTGATGGTAATAACAACGTGGGCAGTCTGTAAGGTATGCTGCCTGAGAAGAAGCACTTGCCCTCTCACAGCGATTAACTCCTTTTAGAGAACTCTATCTTATCCATTAAGAAGAAAATAATCGATCAAAATTTCTGTGAGAGGATAATCCTTGTTATTTTTGTCCAATGGGGATACTAAGGTACAGAAACTATGACTCAGGGAGTGTTCCACTATTAACACTTCTTGTTGCAGTATAGTTAGACCATTTCTAAGGATGGCAAGCGTGTAATATCGTAGTGAATTGTGTTCAGCCTGGATAATGATGGGGAAAAATAGGCTGAGAGAACGGGGGAACACTAAAGTCTGTTTTAATAGTCATAGCAAACTAGAGGCAAAATATTTTAAACTATACAAGAATCTTCCTCTGTATGGTATAACAACATGACTGAGGATGAAGCATCTCTTCTGGGAGGAGAGACTGAGAGAGCTGGGGTTGTTCAGCCTGGAGAAGAGAAGGTTCCAGGAAGACCTGTGGTTTTCCAGTGCCTTAAGGGGACTTACAAAAAGGAGGAAGAATGACTTTTTATACAAGCAGATAGTGACAGTACAAGTGACAATGGCTTTGAACTAAAGGAAGTCAGGTTTAGATTAAATATTACCAATAAATTCTTTACTCAGAGGGTGGTGACAAAATGGAACATAATGGCCAACTTGTGGATTCCCTGGAACTGTTCAAGGCAAAGTTGTATAGAGCTCTAAGCAATCTAGATTAGTGGGAGGTGTCTTTTAAGGTCCCTTTCAGCAAATCGTTCTATCATTCTATGAAAAATCAAAATTTCTTTATATCTGTTATTGGTAGTGTTATGGATAATGCATTTAATACAACGGGTGCTATTCCAGGTAGCCTCCTTAACCTTGTCATCACTTTGCTTCATATTTTTCTTGTTTGAATATCTTGGGTTTGTGGTGGTGATGTTTTTGTTTGCTTGTTTGTTTTTCAAATTAGATACTATTCACATAGAAACCATAAAAAAATAAGAATTGAAGTTAATGCCTCTTAATGCATTATCCTTTCTGAAAAATACAACCAAAATTATAGATCTAATTTAAGCCCCTAAAAGTTAGATGTGTAACAATGAGTGGCAGTTTATGTTCCTGTTATATCCGGTGGAGAGAAACCAGCACTTCTCAAGGGTAGTAGTGGCGGGATGCACATGACAGCTGTCAACCCCCTCCTTCACTGAATAACCCAAAGTTATGCAAGTTCTCATTGTAAGAGCGTGACTTGTTAAAAAATTGTGCACTGTATAACAGCAAAATAAAACCCTGGTTCCTTGAATTCCACATCTGTATCAGAGTCATTAGGGCAGCAAACCTAATGACTGCTTAGTAGAATAGAATGCACTACCAAACATTCTTACGCAGAGAAATCTGTTGTTCAACTAAATTATTAAGATATGTTCAAGAGTCAGGATCTGGAGCATAAAATTCAAATAAAATTCATAAGCACCATTTTTCTTGCTGAATGAACTCAGGGTTCTGCTATATATAGTTGATTTAATCAGGTGGAAGGTACTGCAGGATGTTAATTGTATCCATTTGGATTTGTCTCACCTGCAAAATTTCTGAGTGTATCAGCTACTTCAGAATATATAAATATATATCTTTTCTATCAAGGAGCTTTTTGAGTTTCCTATTTGTTGTAATATCACTATAATGCAGAAGAACACACAACACAGAATGAGATACCTATGACAGAATCTGTCAGATTACCTAGATCATTTGCAGTCATTGTTCCTGCCAGAAGTCTCCTCCAGCATAAAACTTTTCTCATGGTAAGTAATTTCTTTAACTTCCAATGAAAATATCTTTGGATAGTCATCCAAAGTGTGGATGGAGGTATTTAGTTCCTTCATTTACCAGGACTTTGGTAAAACTGAATGAACTACTATGTGAGTGTTTCTTTCTTTTACAGGGAACAGTTAATATTCTGTCTTCATTTTGCTGATGTAAACCAATAAAATTAATTTCATAAAATAAGTACTCCTTTCCTAGATCATTCCTAGTTTTTAAACAGCTTGGTTCATCTTGGCATTTATGTTCCTTGGACAAGTGTGAGTTGTATTAATACTCCCTATGCTTTGATTTCACCTGGATGGATACAGCCTTAGGATTCATTAGTCCTTCTTCCCTCAAAAAAGTCTGGTTTAGCCTACATGTGATGCAGCCACATATAAAACCAAAAATATTGACATACCAGTGAAGGAAGTAAGTTTATTAGGATTATGGCCTCATATTCCCAATATTCTGGACAGAATACTATTAGTGAGATTCAGCAAGAAGGTTTGGTGGATTTCAGAAAGTGGATTGAGAGATAGAGATTTGTGACTCGACAGGCAGTTCTAGTGTTGGTGGACCCAGTAAAAAAATCCTAAAGCCACCTAAAATTTCTTGTGTATCACAAACATGGCTATAGCTCCCTCCTTTAGTTTATGTGCTTGCTTGTGAGTAGAGCCAAAAAA
>VXBA01002662.1:313140-325668 GCA_013399895.1 Serilophus lunatus
AGGTAAAATTTGATTCCCTTATTACAAACAAAACTCACAGTGGTATGGTTTAGAGAGGAAAAGTGAAGAAGCAAGCCCTTTAAGGGTTCCTTGTGCCTTAGACAAGCTTGAAATCTTGACAAGCCTCCTCCATTCCTGACACAGGGATGGAACACCTAAACACCAAGTGAGACCCTACACATGTTGGATTCTTTCAGGGGATACCTGCTATTTGTAGGTACCTGATTGAATTTCTAGTGGATGCATAGCAGGTCATTTCAGTTGTCAGCCCCAAGCAGATAATGACAATTTATCAGCTCTTCATTCACATTCACGGCTGATCACTCACTACTGCATTTCAATAGATATTGCTCTTATTTATCTGTGTGTGTTTTGAATTAGCAGTTTATTTTATTTTATGATATTTGTACTTATTTGTAGTATTTGTATTTATTTGGTTTACACAGGCAGGGTAAATAACAAAACAGTGTTTATTACTCTATCCTCACAAGTGGCACTAAGAATGGAGATCTCTGCACCGCCAATGCTTCCATTGACGTCAACAGCAATAATTGCACTAATAGCAAGTCATTGTGGTCTCGTTGGTATTTTGCCCAGGAACTGTAGCATGGAGCTGAGAGCCATTGTTTCATAAAAAATAAAGAAACCTATAATTTTATTGAAAGCAGAAGGGCACAAAAAAATGATATTGTTTAGAAACTACTCAAAATAGTAGCCGTTATGTCACCAGGCTTGACAGCCTTTATGTCAGCTCAAGAAAGCTACAAAGAAAAAGAAAATCTATAAGTGTTCAGACAATTATAGCATTGGACTTGAGAGGTTACATGGGGTCTTAGGAAGAATCTTAAGCCGCTGTGTTTTTGTAACACTTTTCTCAACTAAGTTTAAATTCAGAACTGAGGTAGGGAAGCAATAGGAAGGCTGTTAAATAGTACAGATTGGATTGTAAAATTAAATTAAGTTAAATTACAATGAATTATATTAAATACTTTAAATTAGTGTTTCTATGCTAAGGAATAGTTTTAATTCTCAATCCTGCAGTCCTGTTTCCTGGCCAATCTCAAACTATATTTACTTTGCTAAAAGAATGATCATTTCACTTAATTTTGCTCAGCAAGATTTTACTTCCTCTAACAGAGACTTTTCAGACTATTTCATAGGAAGAAAAATGGCTTCTACACAAAGAATTCTCCAAACATTTCAAAGGTCACATTTGATCCTGTTCTTCAGAGTATGACACAAAAGGCCTGGGATATCTAATAGATTTTTCCACTCTCCTGTATGCTGCACTGGTACAGTGAATCTGGAGATTAACTGCTTTCAAATGAGTGAAGAAACAGAACAGAAGAGAGATAGGTAAGAAGAGTTGGAGGTATTGCTTGGTTTTAACTCAGATCTTGTTGAAAATTAAGAAATTATGCCCTTTAGTATTCATACTCATTTTTTAGCTTATTTGTTGATATTAAATAAATTTTAATTGAAGATTTGGGAACCTTTTGTCTGTCAACATGGATACCAGCCACAGACTTTGTCTCTATCAACACAACCTTTACCTTTTTCTTAGCTGCTGCAATGAATGGATGTGTGTTTACCTTGTGTTGGAGAAATGAAATTGGTGTTTGTACTGTTTCTATCTAAGCTAAAAGATTAGCTAAAGCTCACTTCAAGTTCACTATGAGCTTGGCCTTGAATTTCATCAAAAAAGTATTTTGTTGTAACTTTCAATAAATTTGATAGATTTTATGGTTTGGGACATAAAATAAAAAAAAA
Organism: Serilophus lunatus; assembly: GCA_013399895.1. Taxonomy (NCBI): domain Eukaryota; kingdom Metazoa; phylum Chordata; class Aves; order Passeriformes; family Eurylaimidae; genus Serilophus; species Serilophus lunatus. Next base: position 314,911 of record VXBA01002662.1, read on the forward strand.
AAAAAGACAGAGGATCATCTCAATACTTCCCATTTCCTATCATCAAAGAAAGAGAAAATAAAGAATGAAGAGGGTCAGTTTGTGACTGACCCACTTCAACAAAGCAGAAATGAAAGTGTGGCAGGTCTTTCATATCAGAAACAGAGACTTGAAGAAAATTCTGAAAATCATCAAGTACTTTTCCCACTGTAAATATATAGCATTGCACAATCCTTTAAAAATAGGTTTACTTTTCTTTTAAAAGTGTTCAGTTGTTTTATAATTCTTTTTCTCTCAGTTCTTTTCCTTGAAAGCTAATTGTCAAAATCCTTCTATTGTCCATTTTCAGTGCATTACTGCTTACACAAAACAATGTATGTCTCTCAATGAACCACCAGCACATCTCAAACTTAACAAAGCCTTCGTAACTTTTACATACCCAGAATTGCTTATGAGGAGATCAACATATAACCGAATGATGGCTGTCACAGGACTGTTGGATTGACATAAATCAACAGCAGCACCAACAGTAATTGTGACATGTCATTCTCAGCCCCTGTTATTAGAGTGGTGTTGCTGTATGTGCTGAAACCACCCCTAGGCTACTCTAGCTCCATGAATTGCTGCTAATTCCATTTTGTAATGATACTAGGACAAATTTAATCACTTCAGAGGCTGAGGATAACAAAACTTTATTTAACCTAGAGGCACAGGGATCTGCATATCTCAACCTCTAACTCTCAGAAGAAGCCACATAGGTTTTTTTCCAGCTTTGAGGCATCTATCTGCCTACATGCCTTGCTTCTACGTGCAAAAAAAAGAATTAGCACCCAAGAGTCACAGTCTCCTACTGCCCTCTCATCAGTGATGGTCAGTGTTTGATACTTGAGAGCAAGTGACTCTGACATACAGCCAGAAGAACCAATTGTTCAGTATTATACTTCAGGAGGAAAAGGGCTGAAAATGCCTTTCATCTTTCTTAAACAATTCATGCCCTGGAGCAGGAGGGTTGAGATCCCCTGTTGTTTTATCCTTGATAGTGTCACTCATTCATAGCTACTGGATTTTTCATGATGCTTCACTCTGTGAGATTGCACTTTGACTTCCTAGAAGACACATTCTGTTCTGGTAGAGTCAAATGTTTACTTTGAGCTCACAGGTAAAGGCTTTGCTGCAGGTGGCTCATGCTCTTGCTCGAGTATTGATTCAAATACTCCTTATTTCAATCACATGCAGACATTTCTCATGCAACTGAAACTGCGAAAATTTCATTCTTTCAGCCTTACTCTGAGTATTACTTTGATCTATAGCTTGGTTCAAGTTGAATGTTAGGTCTTGGAAAATTCACACATTCTCATCTATCAGCCTTGATCTGCAGGTATAATTGTTTCTTTCTGTATATTCCAGACTGATTTTCCTAGTAAATGGAAATAAAAAATTTGCATTCATTATTTATGTCAATGTGTGCACAATGTTTGTTTCTCTTTATTCAGGAGCTTGTGAACCTGTTACCTAGTTTTGTGCACAACGGCAGATATTTACAACTATTAAGTTCTAATATTGTTCCATTAAAATAATAATAATAAAAATAAAATAATGACGGGAACAAAAGAAGGCATCTTACTTGTTCATATCATTTGAGGTTAAAATCATGATATCTATCCTTAACAATCACACTACAGCTCACATGGGAAAGAGGAGATACAAGATTTTTTTCTCAAAATCCAAATAATTTTCTTGCAACCCATAGCAATAGAACACAGAAACCGGAAATAATGTAATACTCTTTATACTCTAAAAGACTTCAGAAAGTTCAACCATGAAACATAAAGCCATGTTATTTATGCTGCCCACGTTTCTTCTGTATCGATTGATACAGGATTCAAGACCAGATCTTTCCACCCTTTCCTCAGAGATCAGGAAACAGGAGTGTGGTTGGTACTTACACAGCTGTGTAAAGGGAGATGAGCAAACTATCTGAGCTGTCATCTTTCTTTAGTCGATTTGGGATCAGACCTATTATAGTAATTTTTGGTCTTTATATAGCATTTTCACTCAGATTTCACAGCACTTTTCAAGCAAGTAGAAGAGTGATAAAACTATATTCCCATCAGCAATGAACAGTTCACTCAAAAATTAAACACTTTACAAAATTGGGTCAGATTCAATATAATATTTTTCAGAAGAAAAATGGAATAAAAGCCATCACAATTGAAAATACTACATTTTGCATTGTTTGAAATAAGCTATTTCTTTCCTTTTTTGCCCTTTCTTCTGAAATTACTTACCATTTCTCTGGTTTAGTATTGCATAACACACCATACAATACCATTCCGTAACATCCTACATCATAATACCAATGTTAAAATGTCAATTGAAATGTTTCAAATGTGTCATAATGATATAAACCAGATTTTTTTCTTGATGAGAAATTAACAATTTCAGTTCTCCTTTCAAGCCATATAAAGCTGAAATTGGCAATTCTGTCAATTTTCATTAAGTTGTAATCACATTTCCTGTATAACCAGAGCAAGTATATTTATTCTTGTTTTACAAATGAGAAATCTGAGTCATGAAAAAAGAAAAGAACTAAAGCTCAGAAAATAAATGTTGGCAGATCTGGAGGTAGAAATTCTAGTTCTAAATAGAGCTAAACAGCCATTGATCGTCTTTGCAGATAGACATTTTTTCCAAATTTCAGGTCTTTTTCTTTCAACTCACAGCAATAAAATCAATATTTATTCATCTATTTATTACTTACTTTCTGGATGAACTGCTAGCAGTCAAAGTTTTGAAAACTTGGTCTAATATGTCAAAGAATCAAAATCCAGATATAGTCTGTCTAGAACAAAGAGGATTTGCACAAAATAAAACTAAGAGAACTACAAAGTTGTCAAGTTACAATATTACTGCTAGCTGTTCATCCAGAAAGTAAGTAATAAATAGATAGATTAATAAATATTCATGCAAGTTGATATACAAGCATTTGTAAGTGGAAAAAAAAAAAAATAAGGCAATTTAATCTGAATATTTCCAGTTATATTCCTAAGTGATAGTTCTTTGATTCCTACAAGCCTTAAAATCATGAATTTTTTATACATTTGTGAAAAGAAATAAGGTCTTCATTTGATATGTGCAGTAGAAGCTAACTTGAGGGTGATCTAGCAGTTTCAGTAGCAGAATTCTGGTCCACATTGATCTGATATAATAAGTTTATTGTGGTTTATGAAAACTGCAGAAAAGGATCTGGGAGTGGTAGGTGATAGGAAGACCATGAGCATGCACTGTGCCTTTGTGGCCAAGAGGAACTATGGGATCCTTGGGTGCACTGGGAAGAGTGTGGTTAGCAGGCTGAGGAAAGGGATCTTCCCTCTTCAATCCCACCTAGTGAGGCTGCATCTGGAGTCTTGTGTTCAGTTCTGGTCTTCACAATTCAAGAACGACCAAGAGCTACTGTAGAGCATCTAGCAGAGGCCACAAAGATGGTTTGGAGGAGAGACTGAGGGAGCTGGGTCTGTTTAGCCTGGAGAAGACTGAAAGGGTATCTCATCAATAAAAGGATCTCACAGGCAGGTGTGAGCATTTTCAATGGTGCTCAGCAACAGAAAAAATGACAAGGAACAATGGCCATAAACGAAACCTCAAATTCCACCTAAGCATAAGGAATTTCTTTACATTGGGGGTGATAGAGCACCGCAACATGCTCCCTAAGGAGGCTGTGGAGTCTCTCTGGCTGAAGGCATTCCAAACCCGCCTGGACATGTTCCTATGTAACTTGCTCTGGATTGACCCTGCCTTTGCAGGGAGTTTGGACCAGGTGATCTCTAGAGGTTCCTTCCAACCCGAAAAATTCTGTGATTCAGTGAAAATCCAAGAAAGGAAAGAAAAAATAAAGGTCTTCAGCATTCTAGAAATGTGGCTGAGAAGCCTGCTGCTCAAACCTTGGAGAACTTTTTGAGCTCATATTAATTGTCTTATTAATATAAGAGAATTCAAATTTTCAGCAGTAAACTATATTGGCATCCTTCCACTTAGGCTTCCTTGTTTTATTGTTTAATTACTGTAGAAAATCAAAACATTTTCCATGATTTTTTTAAAATAAAAATTTTAAATGTTGTATTTCAAAAACGTATTAATATAAAAAATGTAGCTGAAAATTTTTTTCTTACACATTTTTTCTTGAAAAAATGTTGAATAGGTGGATAAAAAATCAATTTCTTTCAATTACAAAATAAGTCTCAGGACTCATCAAATATATTTTATACTTTTATATATATATATATAATTTTTGTACTTTTTTACAAATTCTGCAAAAATATTATTAATAACACTGATTACTTCCATTCTTTCTTTTTCAAGAGTTTGCTTCATCTTTGTATGCTGACATAGAATGTCTAAACTGAAGAGGAACAAATATATCACTTTTTTAATTTTGAAGGATATATGACTTATACTCTTTAAAGATGCTTCTGTGATATGAATCTATGTTGAATACATGCAGCAAAGTTTATATTAATGTTTTACTGCATGTCTCTGACATGTAGAGTATGTGCACTATGTGCAGAGTCTAAGTGTTAGGTTGTTCTTTGTCCAGTACACGTGTAGATGCATATGTAGATGCAGTTTGTAAGGTGGGGGCTGCTTGTGCTTGCACAATTTGTGGATAAAGACCTCTGAGAGGCTAAAGGGTAGAGTCACAGCAGACATAATATCTGGTGAACAGACTACGTCTTTGTGGAGATATTGGGATCTGGGGTGTGAGAGCACAGATTCAATTTTGAATTCTGTGTATGAAAGTAAAGGATTTTCAAGCAGTTGTTTTTATCTAAAACAATTTAATCTAAATGTGCTGTTTAAAGGATATTGGCAGAATATTTCTTCACACCTACATTTTCAATGCAGTACAAAGAAAAAGAAGAAGGGGGGAAAATGATATATTGTCCTTTAGATGATAATAAGGTCCCTGTGTTAGGAAGAGGTATTAAATCAGTCCATTTTAAAACCTATCTTTGCACGTGATGCAGGTGATATTTACAGTCTAAAGAATGGTGACATTTATAGAACAAAGGTGTTTTAGACACAGATCAAACTCTTATGCTGGGAGACATTCTTTCATTCTGAAGTCCCTATTGGTCATATCCAGACCAGTTAAATTCAGTCACAGTACCCTTCTATACAACAGGTATACAACCTTGGAAACAGCTGTAACTTTCTGAATACTGAAAAGATAGTGGTGTCCACAAGGAAGATTTACTTCACTCTCTAGCTCAAACACTCCCAGGCCTTGAGTATATTCTTATGCAGCATCCAGAAGCCTAGAAGTTTCTGCACTCTTTATGTAGCCAATAGAAAGAAGATAATACCTCAGACTTCTGAATTACTTGTATGATGTCTGAATTTTAAGGATTGCAGAGTCTGAATAGGCTGTTAATATTATTTCCCCTTAATCATAACTTATCCTGCAGACTCTCTGACAAATACAGAATTTTTTTGCATGTCAAAATCTCTATACAAAGTAAAACAGTCTCATATATTAAGCCAGTAATTACTTCTAAAGCATGATCTAGGAGTGTAATTGAAATTTCATTTTTTGGCATCTGTCACATTTTTCTCTTTCTTATGCCCAGACCCTGGAATTAGATGTGAGTCAACAGAGTGGCTTAATATTCGAGTTTCCTTGAAAATCCACGCCTTCTTTGTTTAGCTTGTAAGAACTGAATAATAAAAAATTAAAAAAAAAAAAAAACCAACAAAAAACAACAACAAAAAAAACCCCACAAATATTAGAGTAGTTGAGTTCTCTGAAGGTCCACATTGTGCCAGGTCTCTGAGGCTGTTTACTGCTGGATGTTAACGGGTTTAGGAGAAGGCACTTACTTTAACTTTTTACTAAATGAATTTGTTGGATGGTTGTGCTGTTACTCAGCAGCATGAGACACTCTACCTTTGCAATTTGTCAAAGCAAAAGGCTGATGAGCATGGATAAGACTCCCCTCACTGAACACTGTTCTGAGGAAAGAAGGATCTCACCATATAAAAGTGACTGCTGAAAGGGTCCTAAATTTAAATACATAAAGAGAGGAGAACGGATCAATCTGCGTCACTCTTTAAAACACATACTAAATAGTGTAAAGGACAAGATAAAGCTCCATGATCTTTCACTATGATAATTCCTCATCCTTGCCTAGTTATTTTATCATTTTTCTAGCAAGCAATATGGTCTTCTTACAATAATTTGTAGCATAACGTACCACAAACTGAAAGCCAGGTGAGCAGAACAAGCTAATGGTCTTTCAGTTATTGGAGGAGGGAAATAGTAACATCCAGACAGTTAGTCATCCACTTTAAAATATACCTCTAAATTAAATAATTTTCTGGAGGCATCCAATTAACTCCATTGACCACATATGGGAAGAGACTTCTATTTGCTAATGCTAGATATGTAACTTTGATGACTAAATTTAGGTGAGATGAAACATGCCTTCCAGAAACACTATGATAATTCCGTAAACCGTATCCTTTTGTGCTCCCTCTCTCCCCTGCTGTTTCTTTTGTTCACTTGTCACTTCTCATTTCCATGTCATATATCTAAACTTAGTAAGCTCTTTGAAGCAGAAACTAGGCCTGAATATTTGTCTCAGCACTGAATAGCCAGCTTAATCTACTAGCAGGATAGGCAGCTGTAGAGTGCCTAAAACATTATAAAGAAACTAACCATCTATGATTAGATTTTTACTAGAAAATCTGCTACATATTTCCAATAAATCAGAAAACAATCCACTTGCCAGTAGGATGGACTGTAACAAGTAATGTTTAAAACAAGTAGTGTTTTTTTTACTATAAAACCATAGTTTTATATAGATGGCAGTAATAAACAACAAAGGACTCTAGATCCTGACAATTCACCATAACACCCCACTATAACTGAATGAAACCAGTAACTGTGGGACCATGAGGAACAGTAAATGATTCAACATAACACCGTGAAAAGGATAACTGTTTTGCAACATTTAACATTATTTTCATTATTGTTAAAATTACACAAAAAATATTTTTTCTCTAATAATTTGATCTGAACTAATAATTATAAGACTGATAAGTTTTCAATTATACTAACAATAAATTCTTGAGTTTAAAGGAGATATAAAGAAGGTATGACCTTTTTAATGATCAGATTTTCTTTAGGTTAACTGAAAGTGTTGCTATAAACAAAACTGTGACTTCAACCTGGCTAATTACTTGCAAATGCTGTGAACATTCAGCAAGTAACATACAAAAGTACTGAAACTTCACATAAGTGGAAAGTATCTAATGGCCCTTAGTTCCCCTCCCCACCCCATCCCCAATATTATTTTTACTGTAAGATTTATCAGAGACATGTAAAGACATGCCCTTGATTAAAGAAACACGTGAATACGAATCTAAATGTCTGGGGTTTATCATTCAGATACCACTATGTCAACACCTCATACCCAGAAAATTCCTTCAGACTTTGTTTAAAGAGCTAACAAAGAAACAATACTGTATTTCTAGAGACGGTTTTGTAATTTTTCCTTTGAATATTGAACTTTTAAATAATCAAGATCATTGTTGTTCTGTTAAGCAAATGTAAAATTTTTATTCATGTAAAGGAAGTCCTAGACAGTTCTCAAAATCCACCCTCACATACCATAATCTGGGCCAGGTAACATGTGTTAGACCATGCCAAGCAATATATTTTACACCACAATTAGGAGGAGACTCGAGAATTAATAGTTCAGCATTATACACCATGTTTTACATGCTGGCATTTAGATGAACTCCATCTGAAGATAAAGTCCTGTCCTGGATTCTCAGTTGGACTGCAGGGGCAAGGAAAACTACCTCAACCATAAACAGACCCAAATAATACTATTGGCTGTAGACATCAGGAAGAATATTTCCACTGGATCCCAGAAACTTTGTGACCTTCTCAGAGGTTTAGATTGCAGACATAGTTCCGAGAAGTAGTAAAATTTTTTGTGCTTACTGGAAATAAGCACATGTTTCACCCACCACAACTGTTTAATTTTTCTCTCTCAAAACATCCTCCTGGCATTTCTTGTTGCCAGGGAGCACAAATACCAAGTTAGAGAGATATTTTGGTAAGGCTCAGAAAGCTTACAATTAGCACACAATCTGACCTCCTGCATAACATACCCCACCAAATTTTACCAAGTAATTCTCTCATGAGGCTTTTCCCTAGATGTACCAGAGGCAGTCTTTTAGAAAGACATCCAGGTCACATTGTCACCACAATTCCCTAAGGCTTCTCACTGATTTTCATGTATCTGACTTCCCAGAACACCAGCAGGAGCTTTGGAAAATCACCAGACAGTGCTTTCAAACTTAGAGGCTTGCAGTATGATTATAGGTTCCAAAAACAGTGACATAGACAGCCAGCAAGTGAACTGGACCCACCCTTATTGTCTGAAAGTCTTGCAATAGAGATATTCTTAAAGAGTCTCTTCAATGAAGAGGAAGGGATATAATTTAGCATGTAACACTCTCAGAAAGGCAAATGACTGAAAACTAATTGTTTTTCCCATTACAGAGAACACCCATGGTTGTACCAGTGTCATTTTCTTACAGAAAATATTCCAGACAAACATTATTTATTATGCACAACCATAATAATAATAATACATTTTCTTTGTACAATGCCATGCATCCTGACGTCTACCAAAGTGCTCTTAAATCTTGGTGATCTGTTCTTTTCAGTGACTGGACCTTGAATATTTGGATAAGAAATTATGATCATGGTTAGCAAAGAACTGAGAATGCCACCTAACATTGCCAACTTTTAGCCAAAAACTTCTTTTCAAGGCTTACTAGTTTGTCTTTTTCTGTGAAGTATTTCACTTGAATACTTAGGAATGTTTAGCATCCAAATCATCCAGGATTGGAGAAGAGATAGTTTGTTCAGCTCTAAGTTTTAGTACAGTGTGATTATTTTAATTACTACTGTCGGTAGTTATTCACAGCTTTGCTACTAGGATATACAATTATCATTGTTATTCATTTGGCAATGAATATTGATGTTATTCAAATTCGTGTTTAAATTCTTGTTTCTGCAGTGTAACTGTTAAAATTAAAATTTTAATAAAACTAATTGTAACATTAAATATAATGATGATAATAATAATGTTCTATGAAGGACTATGCTTCATTAAAGAATCCTAAAGTAGTCCCTTTTAATAAAGGTTCCTAACAATTCAAGAGGTAAGCATGTCCTCAACGTAGACAACTGGATTCAGGCAGTAATATAATAAGTTTCCAAAAGACAGTGACAAACTCCCTTTAATTTCAACTATGTAGCATTATTCTTTAATAATGCAAATTATCAATTATATTTGGAAAATTAATAACAATTTAATTCGTAAGCAAAATGGTGTATACATTCTGTAGGTGAGCCAGACTAGTCAATTATGTGTTTCATCTCATCTACTTAACTCAGTAAATGCTACATGATGAGTCTAAGTTGGTCATATAGGCAGTCTCTATTTGTTGCGGAAATATGTTTTCCTAAGAAACCTCCCTCGCAGCTCCTTCAGCTGAAACATCTCTAAAGGTTTCTTCCTCTTTTCTTTTGCTACCAACAGGGCCCAAGCACACACATCTAATTTCTGCAGAACAAAAGTTACAGAAAACAACTTGAAAATCACATCCTAAGTGACTATATGCTTCCATGGGGATTTAACAAGTGTATCTGTATCTCTATAAGTCTCATTTTTACTTCATTTTTAATTTGCTATCTAGATAAAAAATTAATTTAAAAAAAAAAAAAAAAAGTGTTCTGTGCATCTCAGAGGTCCAAAATACTTTATGGGATTGAGGCTACAGAATGAAGGGTTTTCGGCTAAAGTCAATGGAGTCATGAAGGAAGAGACCTCTAGGGGTGATTGCCTTCTGAAATATCCATCTCCAATACCACCTTTGTCCTTTAAATTCCATCAAATTACTGTTCCAGCCTATATGTGAGTACAGAAAGGACCATAAAATCCCGCAATGTGACCTCAGTTCAAGGAAAAATAACATTTCAGATGTTGTAACATTTGATCTTAGAGGTTACAATCATGGCAAGAACCCTTTGATAAAAATTTTGTAGGTGGACATTGATACACAGGCAAGGTGAAAGAGAACAGAAATTGCTGAGATAAAACACAATGGGTCTCTCAGGTGGCTTGACATAGGACAGAACCATAGAGTTTCATCAGGCTGGGTCCAGATGCAAACTTGTTGTGTTCATTTGATGCTGAAGTCTTCTTTCCAAATTAATTTAGTAAATAACTATACCTAATTATATTAACAAATGCCTATACTCAATTTCCAATTTTGAAGTACAGTGCAGGTTTGACCCTATCCTACCAGGTCCATGAACTAACATCTTCCAATCATCCTAGCAGCACTCAGTTTCCTGTTTCATTTGTTACATATGCTTAAGCTTAAGGGTTTTCAGGGTCACAATATAAAATTACTCGTTTCCAGATAGTCAAGAAGGCTGTACCTGAAATTCAGGCTGAAATTCACCCTTATGTGCCATTCCAGCGAAAGCCTTTCTACAACGCATTAGCGCAAAATAGGCAAGAAGAAAAATAAAAGCTGTGAAATGGGGAAATGAGAAGGAAAAATTACTTTTTCAGTATTAAATATTTCAAAAATATGAAAGATTAAGTGGAAAAAGATTGTAGTTTTATATGTATACTAGCTGGATTTTTTTTAGAAACAATGAAAAAACCCACTGCCCCCCCCCCCCCCCCC
>VXBA01002662.1:334551-355479 GCA_013399895.1 Serilophus lunatus
AAGAAAGAAAGAAAGAAAGAAAGAAAGAAAGAAAGAAAGAAAGAAAGAAAGAAAGAAAGAAAGAAAGAAAGAAAGAAAGAAAGAAAGAAAGAAAGAAAGAAAGAAAGAAAGAAAGAAAGAAAGAAAGAAAGAAAGAAAGAAAGAAAGAAAGAAAGAAAGAAAGAAAGAAAGAAAGAAAGAAAGAAAGAAAGAAAGAAAGAAAGAAAGAAAGAAAGAAAGAAAGAAAGAAAGAAAGAAAGAAAGAAAGAAAGAAAGAAAGAAAGAAAGAAAGAAAGAAAGAAAGAAAGAAAGAAAGAAAGAAAGAAAGAAAGAAAGAAAGAAAGAAAGAAAGAAAGAAAGAAAGAAAGAAAGAAAGAAAGAAAGAAAGAAAGAAAGAAAGAAAGAAAGAAAGAAAGAAAGAAAGAAAGAAAGAAAGAAAGAAAGAAAGAAAGAAAGAAAGAAAGAAAGAAAGAAAGAAAGAAAGAAAGAAAGAAAGAAAGAAAGAAAGAAAGAAAGAAAGAAAGAAAGAAAGAAAGAAAGAAAGAAAGAAAGAAAGAAAGAAAGAAAGAAAGAAAGAAAGAAAGAAAGAAAGAAAGAAAGAAAGAAAGAAAGAAAGAAAGAAAGAAAGAAAGAAAGAAAGAAAGAAAGAAAGAAAGAAAGAAAGAAAGAAAGGAAAGAAAGAAAAGAAAGAAAAGAAAGAAAGAAGAATGGAAATATCCTTAACTTTTTGTTTCATTGTTGTTTTCCTTTTTTTTTTTCCTACTAGAAAATGTGACTCACTGAAAATATTATGTCAGATCTTAAAGAGAAAAGACCTGCCTCATAATAGATGAAATGCTTAACAACCGTCTTCATTTTTTTAATGCTTACTGTATTTTCCCTTTAATAAATATATGCTATGGGTGAAGAAGTTTATCACTTTCAAAAATATATTGCAAAATATGATTACAATATTTTGTAAAAGTAGAGATTTTTGAGAACAGACCTTAAAACCAGCTTTGTTTGACGTTCCACTCAGCCTTGCTTCTATCTGTTCTCAAAATACAAAATACAAACAAGAAATGTTAATTTTTGTGGATTTTAACAAAACCGTGGGAGCCAAGTGTGTATTCAAGAAACTCATTGTGCTGTAGTTTGGGGTCATAGCAGACAAATTAATTTGAAATCAAATTCTAGTCATCAATTCACTGCAATACTGTAAAATGTATACAAGATTTCTTAGTCTTGTCCATCAATCACCTTCCATTGCAGAGCTCATCCCTTGAACCCAGAAAGGCTCTTTGCAGAGGGATCTGCACTCTAGGGAAATGTCATAGAGGTTATTTTGCGAGCTACACTCTGCATTTTCTTCTTGTTTTCAGCATTCCCCACACAGAGGAGTTGGACAAAGTGCACTGAAGGAAGTCTCCCAGTTGCATGGCTGTCATGGAGTAGGAGGAGCGAGGGAGAGAGACTGGCATTCTTTTTTGACATGGATAGTGCTATTGCTATTGCTATTGCTATTGGTTTGCACATGGATTCATTCTAGCTAGCTATGGGAACCTAACAGATGATGAAGTTAAAAGTCCAGCCACAGTATGTTCCCTCCATAATCAATGAAAAGAAAATAGATGCCTCTCACAGACTGGCTCACCCAGGAACTGGGAAAAATTTGTCTCGCCAATGACAGTGGCAAGAACCTAAAATGATTCTATATATTGCAGATATTTTGTGTTATGTTAATGGAATCTGGGTCTTCATATGCAAATGTCTCAGACAGCAAAGTAACAATGAACTAAACAAGACTATTTGAAATATATTTTAACACAAAACTTCAGTTTTGAGCTGTAGTTTCCATTTTGTTTGTGGGGTTTGGGGGGGTTTTTTTTGTTTGCAGGCTACATTTTTCTTCCAGATATGACAAATATTTTGCTGTTGCCTTACAGTTAAATAAAATATTGGACAACTTATTAAATTGTATTTGAATGTCAAATGAAATTAAATAGTATCAAACTGACACGATCATGTTCCTGGGTCTTCTGGGCTTGATTTGTCTACTCTAGCCCTTTTCAGGAAACATCTTAAAAAGTAAAAAAAAAAAAAAAAAAAAATTAAGGCTATGTCATTTTCTCATGCAGGCATATAGCCTAAAATACCAAGTAAGAATCAAAGAAGTTCCCTGTATCACCACCACCCCTATAGAAACTCAAACCAAATGAAATCAGGTTGTTAATTTTCAGTATGAACTTTCAAGAATCCAAGTGACTTCACACACACACACAAAAAAAAAAAATCTCAGAGAAAACATAGTATTTACTTATTCTTCTCAACGCTCCACTCTTATAAAATTTAGAGAATTTTAATTATGTTTATTTGTTAGTTCCTTCCTTTAAAATTAGAAAAATAAGCTTGAAGAGCTTTATCAATAATGAAAATATGTTTAGTTATATTACAAATATGACTTTAAATAAAAACAGTTAACTGCTGAATTCTGTGTCAAGACTTCTCCGGACACTTTGTGAGTCTATCCAACTGGAAATTCAACTGGATTTTCTCAGTGGCCCTGATGAATTAGGAAGCTGTACATTTACATTCTCAAAACCACAGCCTGAAGCGACTTCTCATCAGTAAATGCAAAAAATGAGAGCTAGAAAGCTGGGAAGGCCACTTCTTTCCTTTCAAACAGCCTCACAAGAAGCAGAGTACACCAAATACTTCTTGTCTCACTGCAAATCACACTGTGTCCATGTATTGTAGCAATATCATAGCAATGGCTTAGTGCAGACTGAGCAGACAAAGTGAGAGTGAGAGGAAGGGTAGAGCAAAGATCTAAAGGTGGGAGAAGAGCTTTATCATTTATTTCACATGCCTTAGGCTCAATTAACACATCTTGAGGATTCTTATGACACTGCCAAGAAGAATTAATGCAGAAGTTATGCGTTTTACCTTTTATCTCGATTGTGTTGCACGAGTCTGGCAAAGTTGAAAAGCTGCTAATTTAGTAGTCAGCAGTGTCAAATAAAATTTCTAAACTGTATGTCTATAAAAGAACATCTTTGCAATAAGGCATAGCAAATATGCTTGCAAAACAGTTCAGTCAGCAAACCTGTTTTAGCTTTTGAAATATTTGGCAATGACATTTATTAGAACAAAACTATAATATATCAGTGATATAAAGAGCTGTCTCTTCATCACTGGCACTTTATTATAGGCACTAATTTTGTACAAAATCCTTTAGATTCTTTGCAAAACACCTGCTGAACTTAAAGAAATATGATTACTGCTTGTGCTGAGACAGATGTAGCTTAATCACATAATACTGAATTTGACTTTTCAGTGCCTCACAATAAATGAACTGAACATACCAGTGCAGGAGATTTAAATCTTGTTCCAATTTGAATAACATGCTCACTGACTGGAGGGCCTGAGCTACAGCCAGCTTCCCCAGGTGTGCAATGTTACATGGAGCACTTCTATTTAAGACACTGTATCTTTAGTTTAATTACAAAAATTAAAAACAAATAAAACAGTGTACTGAATGTCAAAATTATTTGCAGATTATTTTTCTTTTTGTTTCTGTTACTTTCTTTGCCTGTTTTAATCTAGGTATTGAGCTTTCCTCTAACGCTACTGTTCCCTTTAAACACTCTTTCTCAGCACCTTTTTTTCCTGGGATTTTTGAAGGTTCCATGTTGAAAAGGGATTTTGTTCTGGAGGGAGCTATGATGAACATCTTAAGATGAGAATGGAATAAGACAAGCCATTTTCTTACTGTATCATCAGCTGCACATGATTCGTTATATATATTGACTGATTTTTGCTGGTAAAATAAGTCAATTGCTATGAATTTCAGTCATTAGGTAGATCCTAGATTGAAATCCAAACTTGTTTAGTCATTTCTAACTATTCTATTTATAAATAATGGAGATTCTGTTAACATATGCACATAAGCTTTTGAGCGAAACAATTTCATATGTTGTGACTGTATATGCTTGTAAAAAAAGAGTGTAAAAATCTGACTATACAGTCATAGAATCATGGAATAGCTTGGGTTGAGGTTGGAAGGGACCTTAAAGATCATCTAATTCTGACCCCCTACATCTGCACATAACGTAGAGGATTACATAATGCAGCAAATAGCACACACATTTAAATGCACTAATATACATATTTATAGAATATGTATGTTACATTTTACTGTGCATATATTTTTGTCTCCCTCTATTGAATCTTATTTACACTATAATGTTAAATAATAGTACTTTAATTTTATTTCTTCAGATAAGCTGTGTGCTTCATAAAAAGGCATAAAACAATGAAAGCTCATGAATATTTATATCAATGGCTACATAGCATTATAGTCATAATCTCTGGAACTGGTTCTCACCGGTTCAGAATTAATTATCAAGTTCAGTTTTAATTGCATTCTTCTAAATTATAACGGAAAAAAAAAAAAAAAAAAGAAGAAAAACCACCCATAATGAATTAGCTCACAAGTACTCTGCTGGGCCTGGTATGTGAGACGGCTTTCTGCAATCCCATTCTTCATGTGTAATGATGAGCCAGACATGTGATTCAGGGGCTCCTCTTGAAACCAACTTGCTTAAATGTTAATGTCTCTCCCACTGTAAAGATAAAATAAAAATCCTATATCTAGTCTCTGCAGCAGACATGTTGAATGGAATATTCCTTAAAATAGCCTCTGTTCTTTTTTTCTCTTTAGCTAGTTTTGGTATATGATTGCATGCTACCTACATACTAAATATATTTTAGTAGTGTTGGCTGACAAAATCTGGACAAAAAGCATCTATCTGGACAGAATCAATTTGAGTCCATCAGTATTCTTCAGCATTTAAGTCCAAAGGATCTCTCTGATTTTCTTTAATCCATAATGAAACAGTGAGCAAAAATTTCTATCAAATCCTTTGGTACACACAGACTTGCAAGATTTTAAGGGGATTCCTAGATGGAGTGGGAATCTGAAACATGGTTTCTCCCAGCTCCTGGCCACCCCTCCAGGACATAATCTGACTGCCCCACCTGGGAGGTGTGTCCTCAACATGCCCTTTTTTTTGCACCCTCTGGATCCAAACACAGGTAGGATCACTGATTACCCGTCCACAAACAAGGCTACTAAGCAGCATAGAGCAATGTCGCACACCTAATCAATCAGCTGAATCTCAGTCCTGTACTTTATCTTCTTATCTCCCTCCTATCCATAAAAGACATACAGAGTCCTTCTTCCTTTAATTTATCTGCTCCAGTGTGCACACATGTAAAAACCAGCAAAAATCAAGTGCTTTTTTAGTTCTCCTTGGTTCAGTCACCCAAAGATCCCATGGCCTGTTTCCCAGCTGTGTAATCACAGAAAGTTTGCTACTCTCATCATTTCTTGCAGATGAAGGTCCTGACAGCACCTCAAGCTATTACCCTGTTCAGGCCGAGTGTGAAATGGAAGATTCAAGATTCATACTCCCTATGTATAGTTGCTGATCTGTATCCAAAAGTCTTGCAAATGATCTGAGCTCAAGTCCATCTTTTAAAGAAACGGGGGAAGGAAAAAAAAAAAGGGACAAAGTAGTATCAAATAAAAGCAGAGAAAATTCTCAATCTTTCCACTCAAGTGCCTATTTACTTTCTAAAGTCAAATCCTACTCAAGAGGAGTCACACTCCTTCCTGCTGAATACAGGAAATTATATAATTTAAGCTTTAGCAACTGTTTTTGGAGATAAATCTGGATATTTGTTCTCAGGATATTCACAAGACATTTCACTCACTCAGCTGCTCACTAGGCAGACAGCGTAACTAGGTGCCTAATTCTAAGCATATGAGTTACACGTGGATTTGATCTGGATTGCTCTGGCTTGTGAGATACCTGCATGGGAAAAGGATACAAAATGCAAACAGTGGAGGAAGCACTAGTCAGTTTTTAATTAAAATTTGAAGGAAACTGAACTTGAGAATATATTTTATATTATATTTTATATATATACAAATACCCCAAATAACACTAATGCTGAAAGAAGTATCACCTCTGAATTTGTTAGAGAAATGGAAGGACAAAAGTAAATCAAATAACTAACTGAATCATTGGCAAATTCTACTGATCAGGAAAGAAAACTAGAGGAAAACCCCAAAGCATCCATCCGATTATCTCAATTAAATACCATGAGAGATAGGCAAAAGACCTGTTATCCTGGAAGTAGTCTGGTAAAGAGTTAGAAACAGCATCAATATTTACTTGCTATGGCAATCTAATGATCTAGAGAAAGCGGCTATGAGTCTTACCTATTCAAACCAAAAAGCACAGCAATACCTGTTTCAAATTGCCCTTTAATATATTTTCTTTTCCTCACCAGAATTATTTTTATTTTCCTGCAAAATTTTAGATTATGCAGGCTGCTTATTTTAATTGGATTTACAGGGTGCCCTGCAGAGAAAGATATTCTTTACACTCCTGCAGAAGCACTTGTTGCATATACTGCCTAACAGTAGAACTTTTTTCTAACTGCCTGAAAATCCCAGGCACCACTACAATAAAAAGTACAATCATAAAAATGTAAGTATGGGAAAAGAAAGTTTTAGAGAAAGACTGAAAGTAAAGTCCAGACTAAAACTATATGTGAAGTTGGATACAAGTAAGATGTATTCCAGGAAGAATCAATAAAGGCAATCATGTACAATCAACACTTATGTGGATTTAAGTCACATGACTCTAAAGCCTAAAATAGAGATGCATTACAGCAGACAGCAGCTTGTGGAGGAAAAGCATAGGTGCAAGAAATACTGTCCTTTAAGGACATTTCATAGAGGTGTTATTGGCAGGGAGAATATATATTTTTTTTTTCTCCTCTAGAAGTAAAAGAGGCAAGTTTCTGAGAAAATCATGGTCCAAGACAGAAGTTTTAAAGGGTTGTATGAGCAAGGAATTTCAGAGATGTTTAAGTGCATTTATATTCAGTGTGGCTGAATGAGGAGGAGAAAAAGGAGTTTGAAGGCCTTCTGTCAAGCAGTTCCCCTTCCTTTCTTTCCCTTTCTTCTCTTTTTTTTTTTTTTTTTTTCTGCCTTCCTTTCACAGTCAATTTGCTGCAAGTTGGATCTTGAAAAGAAAGCTCTGACATCTAGCAGTATGGCTAACCTGTTAGGGAGCTTTTCAATATTTATGTATCGTAACCCCTGATGAGACTGCCTTTTTCTGAATACAGTCCTACATCTCTCCTTGGAGACCTTTTAGAACATTTTTGTAACTTAAAATCTGCATTTCTCTTTACATTTTCACTTTTATTCAGTGGTCACTTTCTCTCAATTTCTGTCTTTCCTTTTTTTTTAAATTCTTGGTATTTCATCCCCTCCATGGTGTTACATCTGCCCACATAGATTTAGCCTATTGTTCTCTTGCATTTTTAATTTGAAGAAAATAACCAGATATCTTCATTATGGTGGGGGAAACCTCAGGGAAGTGGGTGTGACTAGCAGCCACTTCCCCTTAGAGATAATAAGGGAACAATTAAATGGCCTTTGCTTAGAAGCAGCTGAAACACTGGGAGCCACAACAGGTCACACAGAGAATAAATCAGAGATCTGGACTATGTGGGTGGAAAAGTTCATAGTGCTCTGAATCAGAATACAGCAGTGGTGGGGAAGGAGTGAGAGTGAATGTGTCTGCAGCTGTGCAGAGAAGGGGTGGGAATAAAAGGTTGAAGGGGCAGAAGCAGAAATAGAAGTAATAGAAAAGGGCCAGACAGCTAGGCAAGGCCTGGATATATCGATAAGGAAAAAAGGAGGCACAAAGGCAGAAAAGAAGGAGAAAGAATACAATCATACCCAGGCAAAAGAGTGGGACTATCAAAGGGGGGTTTTGTGACTCATGTTCAGCTTGTGCATATGGTCAAACCAATAAACATGGAAAAAATTAACATCTTATTCCCTGTTCTCTTTGGAGTTAAGCAAGATCCAGACCCATTCTGTTGCTTTCCACGCCTATCCTGTTAATTTTTTTTTTATAAGATTAATTATAGTCTTCATGTCTTTGCAGAGTACAAATATGTGGGTTTCTGTGTATAGTACAGTATTTTGCAGAGAGACCTTGTGTGTGTGAACAGGTTGGGCTGTCATCCCTGAGGTGTTTCTAAAGGAAAACCAAGCATCAGCATTTACATGGTAAAGTTCTCATCTCAGGTATGCCTTTCTGAGTTTGCCTGTTAACAGTGAAGATTGAAAAAATTAACCCAGACTGCTTTTTAAAAACAGATTTTTATTAGATATATAAAATTGTAGAGGATCTTCTTGGCCAGCAATTCCTTCCTTTAATTTGTTGTTTTCATAATCAAATTGATAAAAATTCCCTTGACCTGCTAAAAATGTTTGTGCTTGTTTGGTGCACTGGTCTGGTTGTGACAGAATTTCCCTGCTCTGATGATTTGGAACTGTTCAGTCTTGGATCTTGCTAATTTTTCAAGTTTTATCAGCAAAACAAGGGGAAACATTGCCTCTTTTATTCTCCCCATGAGTTTTCCAGAGATGAACAAAACCAGAAACTTTTCATTTGCAATCTGAATGTAATTTTGCCATTTTTATGCATATTGCTTCTCATTCTTCTATCCTTAGATCCAATAGCTTCTCTTTCCTTCTTTGTTATGTTAAGTGAGAAATTGCTCACTTTTGTCACTGGCATAGTAACTGTGTTTGTTTCTGACAACCAGCTGGTATTTAGTTTTGGCGGATATACTCTGTGTTTCTTTTGCTCTACTGAAATTCAAAGTACATTAGAAACCAAGAGAAAAAATCAACCAAAACAAACCAACCAACAACAAAACAAACAAAAAAAATAAAATGAAACCAAAAACTTTCCAGCAAATTATAAAAGAAAGTTCAAATATTGCATGGGATCATTTTCAATATCTGAAAGTTACTTGTAGTCTTCTTCTAAGCTGTTAGCATTTGCTCACAAAAAGCAAAAGTCAACCTAGACCCTTGAGAAGTAAGCAAAAGTTCCTATTCATCTAAACTTCAACTTGAATTCTAGGGTTTTTTCAGATATTTTTGAGATCTTTTTACTCCTTGAACAGGAAAAAAGAAATAATTCTCTGTGCTTTCAGTTTGTTTTCTTTCAGGACCTTTTTCTTCCTATTTCTCAATTCTTTCTTAACTGTATTACCATGGGAGATGGAAAGTGAGGAAAAGTAAATATTAGGAAAGCACTAGTGCAAAGAAAATGGAAAGTCTGTCATACTTTTGATAATTTGTCTTTCAGCAAGACCTCAGAGGTGTCACATTCTTCACATCACATAGCTCAAAACCAGATGTAAGCCCCAAGGCACTATTTTAAAAACAAAAGATACACCAAAGGTGAAGAAACAGATATTGTATATCCTTTAATCATCATAAATGATCAAATACTAAAAAGGTGTAGGTTAGTAGTTGTATTACTTGGAGAAGAGATACCACACACTGGGCACCAGCTCAGGAGACTCTGGGTGGGGTTTTCAGGACAAAACCCTTAACAGGTGTGTTGTTTCTTTTACATTTAAACAGTTATTTGCTAACAGCACCCTCTGCACATGTGGAATTAATGCCTCCATTCGTTTGAAACTTTGCACAAACACTGGAGTTGCTACTTTGGACATCATGTCCCTCACAGGAGCAGGAACAAGGTCTGCAGGGGCTCCCTAGGGATATGCTGTCACTTCAAAGCAAGCATTTTCCACGTGTAGGCCACTGCAACATGCAGGAGATCTGATTCCACTTTGCTGCTATTTGACCAGACACTAATTCATAGTGTATTCTCCCTCCCCACTCATCCCCTTATCCAGAGCGTGATAGATTTGTTGAGCCAGGTCTTCATCTGGTATAAATTGGCATTGCTGCATTGATTCCTGTGGGTCTCATTGATTTATGCCAGCTGAGGATCTGGTCCATTTTCATGATATTTGAACATCAATCCTTGGATCCCCTTTTCCCATCTGTAAGCTTTTTCTGTCATGCTTCTGAGAAGAAAACGCAAATGAGTTAAGGGGCTGTCACCAGCACAGGGAAGAATTTGCTATTCTTTCTTTGTGACTAGGGTCTCTCCTGTTAATTTCCATGGCAGGTCCCTCACAAGTTTCTCCAAAACTTGTTACCATGTCCTCCTGAGGATGTCAGCTCGTGTTGCAGACTGAAACATTAACAGGGGATGTTATTTGCTATTCTCTTTACATACTGTCTTTCTTTATAACTGAATTATTAGGAGTATGAATGTTGGTCATCAAAAGAAATAATGAGTTTTGGAAAGTGAAAATGACACTGACAAAAACAAAAGAAATCTGATTTCAGCAGAGGAGTCCACAGAGAAGAGGAACAAAGAGGTAGAAGATAAAAAACAAAAATTGAGAATCTAAAAGGAAAAGAAAGAAAGGGGAAAAGAGAAGAAAAGGAATGTTTAGACTAAGGAAGAGCAGAGGTCTTCAGCAGAATTGAAAGAAGCCATGGTGCAGGCAGAAGGCAGAGAATTTAGATCTTGCAAGACTGTTTTTCTGCTTCTCCTGTGATCAAATAATATAAATATCTGTCATTAAGTCTCCGTACTGGATGGTCTCTTTGCACACGCGTCTTTAATGTTTCCAAGCTGGATGTAGGACTACATACACAGAAGAAAAATGCCACAGAAACACAATCTCATATACCCACTGAAAGTCTAGACAGTCCTCTTCCCTTCTTCACATCATAGTCCAAAAAACTTGCAGAGAGTAGCTGTCAAAACCAGTGCTGCACATCAGGTGTGCATTCACTGTGGCAGAACTGCTTCTGGTTGAGGAAGAAGCACAAAAGCAGAGAGCAAAGGAAGAATAAAGGGAAGGGAGGGAAAAAACAACATATGCAAACCCAAAAATCAAACAGAAAACTAATCTGCCAAGCAATCTTCTTGACCCTGCATCTCAGTTTGAGACAGAGAGAATTATCTAGCCACCACCAGAATGAGAGCTTGTGAGATGAATACAAGATTAAAAAAAAAAAAATAATAATACTAATATATATATATTTGTAGTATCAGGCATGCCCAAACACACTGTGAAGCCACGCCCCAAAAAAACCTGAACCTCATGCACCAGGAACCCCCACCTTCCTCAAGCACTCCACACACCAGGGAGCTGGATCACACCCACACCTGACCAAAACACCTCAGGTTCTAAAATGAAACAATTGCTGAAAACTGTAAGAAGAGGATTCAAATTATTGGCAGGAACGCCAAATTCACTGTCACTGTGATTAGAACTTCGCAGAAAACCTCTGCTGTCGCTAGAAAAGCAGAGAAGCCAGGGATGCAGTGAAAAAACCCAGGAACCCCCAGGATATGGCAAGAGGAGGCTCAGGAGATAAACCACTGCTGAGATAGGAAAACAGAGAGCTCTACAAGAGTAGCTGGATTCCATGGCACAACAAGATGGCTCTTGAGGTCTGTCCCAGCAGGGAAAAAAAGACACCCCTCTCCTTGTGCGCTATTCTTTTAAAACCCCTTTGCCCACACCCCACACAGTTCCATCTCTGTCCAAAAGGAAACAGTTCCAAGATGACCATCTTGCTTGCCTTCCGCCCTCTTGCATCACACAGCAATGACGGCGACCAAGGTGGGCCATGCGGGTGGGACTCACTGGCAGTGCGGGCTCCAGACCCATGCCACTCCTGGAGAAAACACACACATCTGCGCGCATGTTGACCCCACAGCCCAGGCAGCTGGGTAGCAGAAGCACACACACATGACGGCTGCATCTTCCTGCTACAGTGGGCACTGGGCTGGATGCGAACTGGGGTCAGGATCACTCCTTCACTGTTGCTGTGCCATGACCCTGGCACTCCACCACCACCAGTTCTCTCTCATGGCACCGCCTGTGGTGGTTTTGCTGCTTGACTATACCCGCACTGGGCTGGGCGTGAACCAGGGCCAGGACTGCTGCTTCTCTGTCACTGTGCCATGATTCCAGCACTCTGCTGCCACTGGCCCTGAACAACTCCAGAAGGAAAAAAAAAAAGAAAAAAATGAAAAATAAATTTCAACACAGTCACATATCGAAACATACCCTTTCTGGACACTTAAAACCATGACACTCAGTCTTTCTTGGTTTACAATTGATGAAGTCTTGTTGCAGCTTTTCTTAGGAAAAAGATAAAGTAAAAAACAGTAAATAATGTGAATTTGTAACTATACTTATGCACATGCTTTTAACAGTTTGAGTAATTGATTTCCTCAGCTTGAGGCCATGCAGGTTTCTTAATATATTGTGGCTCTAGTTTACCTGGTTGATACCTGTCTACCTGCTGTTTCAAGAAGTAGAGGTTGTCAGATTAGCAGTGCTGAAATCATTAAGAATCATTAAGGTTGGGAAAGACCTCTATGATCCTTGAGTCCAATCAGTCCAGCACTGCCATGTTACTAATATATCATGTCCCCAGCTGCCACATCCACATGTCTTTTAAACACTTCTAGAGATGATGGTTCCACCACTTTCCTGAGCAGGCTCTTCCAGTGCTTGACCATCATTTCAGTGAAGAATTATTTCCTAATACCATTTAAGTTGCTGCTTTGACACATATCTTCAGTAAGATTATAAGTATGCCACTTATTCTCTTTGGTTTGAGTGTTAGGGATTTATTTTATCACAAATATCATGGTACTTTGTTACCCTCATGAGAAGGAGTATGAAAATAATCTAGGAGGGTAAATGTACTTCAGAGTCCTTTGTAGAACCAGCAAGGACCATTTCACTTCTGAACAATAGACGTAGTCTGATATTCCTCTGGCAGCCTTTATCTTTCTCATCCTTTGTTGGCAGTACTCAGAGTGGAAATCTCTAACCCATATCATATTATGCGATTGGTATCACTGGAGCCATTTATATGGCAACCAAATATTAGTAATGGAAGGTCCTCATGAAAATAGCAATGTAAAATTAAAAAGAAACTATTATTTCTGTATGACCTTAGGATGCTACACTCCCTGTCTTAGTCTTTCATACCTTTACCTACTTTAAATTGGCACAAGAAACATTTCAAGTAGCAGAACATGACATTTCTTGATCTTCCCTACTGTGGAATGACAGAAATTCCTCCTGGAGGGCTTTCCTTGTCTCTGTCTCTGTCTATGCCACCTTTGACTACATCTACACAGTCTTCAGCTTAAAAGGTGTGCTATAAAACTGTAAATCAGAGTCTATATGTTTTTAAATCTTCAGTAGATTGTTTGCCTTGGAGAAATATGAATGCACTGCACTTTATCTAAATATATGAACCTTTAACAAAGTTTATGGAAACATATATGAGTGGCATCAGAGACACTCAGAGGTAGCAGGACTTTCTCTTACGTGGCTATGGTTTCTTCATAGTCCTACAGGATAATTCAAAGACAACACTAATGAATCTTGAGGAGGAGGCATTTTGCCTTTTTTTTTTTTTTTTTTTTTTTTTAACTCCACTTCATATCTACCAGATATTTCTGGTTTCTGAATATACTAATGGATGTCGCTCATCTTGTCTCCTTGGTCTCCTGGGAGATATGGATCTCAGCTGCAGTCCTGTGAAGACATGCTAAGTGGTACTGTACTGTATATGAGCTGTGATCAAGACACTCTATAGTACAAAGAGAAAGAATCTCAGGACACCTAATACAAGCTGCACAGCATAATGAAATATGGAACTGCAAAGTAATAATTAAATTATAAAAAAAGACACTCTTAAGACCTCCGACTCTTAAGATACCTCCCTTCAAAGGTTTCAAATGAATAGAGATAAAAGCTTGTTGGGAAAGTCGGCATTTCAGTATGACTGATTTTTAAAAAATAGGTATTTTTTATACTTCTCATCAAAAGTCATTTTCAAAATTGTTGTCTACAGTATATTGTTTTTGGGGAAAAAAAAATTAAATCCATAAAGCCAAAGACTTTTTGAATGAACAGGTAAAATTAACTGGAATTTGGAAACCACAAATCACTATGTTGATTTTTATTTTTTTTTATTAGAAGAACTAGTCTCCTTTTAATAACTGTTGAACTTGTAAATAATATTTTCAGAATTTTAAAATTTATAAAAATATTAATGATAGAGAGGGATTTTCTTTCATTAAATTAATCTTAATAATCCTTAAAATCTCACACAAATAAAGATAAAAAACAATTTCTATCTCTTGTTGAGCTTATTTCAAATGATAGGAAACAAACTTGCATAATTGTAGATTAATTTAGCAGCTTCTGTCCCGTGATAAGACAACAACCAGCAGCCAATGGGAATTCAGACCTTTTCACTGTGTTTGCCTCTGTCCCAAGAGAAATTACCTGCATGCAAAACCTATCATTGCATTTCAAAGCAATACGTACTGCACAAACAAGAATTATGCTGATGGCTACATAGTTCTTCCTTGCCTTTGCTAGGGCTATGTCTATTTCATTTTAATTACTACTGGAGAAGCCTTTCACAGGATGTCTTAGTGAGATGTTGGCTCTTAGCTTGCAAATAATATATAACTTTTTTTTTTTTTTTTTCATCTTTGGTGGAAATTAAGATCATCAAATGAGGCCAGCACTGACTTCTGACTTACTTTGAGATATATGATAAGTTATTATGATCTGTCACTTACTTAATCATACTCGAGGGTGTTAATATTTTGTGATATGTCATGAATGAGAAGGTGCTGTAACTCAGAAGTTGCCTTCTGTCACAGCTGTCAAGGAGGACATGAAATCTGGCCCCATTGGACAAATTTACTTATCTACCTACCTACAAGGCTTCAATATGTCATTCCTGTACTATCCCGGGGAAGCATTGTGTTTTTCAGTTACTTTACAGATCACCTGTGAGTTTGACCACTGAATTAGAGTATGCTGTTTATTATATGTATTGAATTCATCTACTAAACCATTTAGAGATGTCTCAGTTTGAGACAGAGAGAGAATTATCTAGCAACCACCAGAAAGAGAGCTCATGAGATGAGTGCAACAAGATTTATTTAAAAAATTAGAAAATATGAATAATATATATATACATATCTATCTCTCTATCATCTCTCTCTCTCTCTCTCTAATCTATCTATCTATCTATCTATCTATCTATCTATCTATCTATCTATCTATCTATCTATCTATCTATCTATCTATCTATCTATCTATCTATCTATCTATCTATCTATCTATCTATCTATCTATCTATCTATCTATCTATCTATCTATCTATCTATCTATCTATCTATCTATCTATCTATCTATCTATCTATCTATCTATCTATCTATCTATCTATCTATCTATCTATCTATCTATCTATCTATCTATCTATCTATCTATCTATCTATCTATCTATCTATCTATCTATCTATCTATCTATCTATCTATCTATCTATCTATCTATCTATCTATCTATCTATCTATCTATCTATCTATCTATCTATCTATCTATCTATCTATCTATCTATCTATCTATCTATCTATCTATCTATCTATCTATCTATCTATCTATCTATCTATCTATCTATCTATCTATCTATCTATCTATCTATCTATCTATCTATCTATCTATCTATCTATCTATCTATCTATCTATCTATCTATCTATCTATCTATCTATCTATCTATCTATCTATCTATCTATCTATCTATCTATCTATCTATCTATCTATCTATCTATCTATCTATCTATCTATCTATCTATCTATCTATCTATCTATCTATCTATCTATCTATCTATCGTACCAGCTATGCCCTCGCCACTAGAAAACCACACCTCCCGCACACATGAAAATCACACACCCCAACACATGACCCCAAGACCCCACATACACACCAGGGACCTGGGTCTCACTTCAGCCAACCAATCAGCCCAAGTCCTAAAACGAAACAATTGCTGAAACTGTAACAAAAAGGATTCAAGTGGTTGGAAGGAATGCCAAGTCCGCTGTTGTTGGGAGCCAAGTCTTTGCAGGAATCTTTGACCATGGGAAGTGCAGAGCAGTCTGAGATGCATTGAAAATCCAGAAACCCCCAGGACACAGCAAGAGAATGCTCAGGAGATAAATCATGGCTGAGATGGGAAAGCCAAGAATTCTACAAGAGCAGCTGTATTCCACAGCACAGCACACCCTCTCCTGAGATTGTTCCAGCAGGAAAAGAGGGCCCTTTACCCTGTCCTGCATGGTTCCAATTTTGTCCAATAAGAAGCAGCCCCGCGGTGTCCATCTCTTCTGCCTTCTGGTGGCTTACATCATCATCATGGCAGTGTCCAAGCCTAACTATATGGGCAGGGACCCAACGGCAGAGCTACCGGCCTTTGCTGCCCTGATGACCCAGGATGGACACGCATGTGTGCGTGGAGCCATTGCCAAGTCCCAGCCACTGTCGCCACAGCCACTGACTCTGCTTGGCATCCTCCCATCACCACTTCCCCCACTATTTCTCTCTGGGAGAAATGGAAATTAAACAAAAGAAAACATGTTATGTATATTTTTCTGGATACTTAAAAACCATGACAAGAGGAAAAATCCATTTACCAGACCAAAACAGGTCTGCTCCCATATACTCCTCTTGAAATCAATAAGTTACAGATTTCAGTGAATTTCAGATTTGCAAGAGTGCCAGTGTGGCAGACAAGTACAGCCAAGTGCAATAATATCACACCTCCACAGATAACGAGGAATTATCAGTGGTGTTTAAAATAAAACTGCTACAGAGGGTTATAAAGAAAATTTTTCTTCCTCTCAGTGCAAGAACCATGGAGCAAACAGTGAAGTTATTAGGCATTGGAGTATATATCTTTTTTTTCCAGTCTTGTGATAGAGAGTGTATTAGAAACTAAAAGTATACATTAGCTACAAAATAATTATATTCATTTCCAAAAAAAATACATTTTTGATAATGTTAAATTGTTGATGTATATTGTTATAAGTCCTATTGACAAGACCTAATTTCTATAGCATTTCAAGGCAGCTTTAGGAAATGCCAATGGCTGATCCACCATTGGGTTCTGGTCCTATAAGAGTACTATAGAAGCTCCTTTTCCTGTAAAATCTTTTTTTTTTTTGGTGAGGAGGGAGGATTGAGCGTATATGTCATACTAAAACTATTCATAAAAACTCTGTTTTTCCTCTAAAAATCAGAGATAGTAACACATCCTAGATCCTGGATGGATCTGCTAATATTTGTCAGTGGTCATGTACTATATCTGTGGATTCCAGTCACATTCGTCTAATGGAAAACTGTAATGTTCCGAGCCACTAGTGTCTCCCTATTAACTTTGTGGCTGAGTCAGGGGGATCTAACTTGAGTGACTGAGTAGCTGTGTCCAGTTAGACTCAGTTCAGCTCAGAACACGCTTTTTGTGTTGCTAATGTAGAAAATTTGATCAACCTCCATAGCAACCCTAACACAATGGATCTTCTCAGGAATCATACAATAATTTGGGTCAGAAGGGGCCTTAAAGTTCATCTGGTTCTGATGGCCGTGCCATAGATAGGAACACATCTTCCACTAGACCAAGTTGCTCCAAGTCCCATCCAACCTGACTTTGAATGCTTCCAGAGACCGGATGTTAACAACTTCTCTAGGAAACCTGAGCCAGTGCCTCACCATCCTCACAGAAGAGAATTTTTTTTTGGTTACATATAACCCAAATTTACCGTCTATGAAATTAAAACTATTCCCCCTTGTCCTATCACTCCATGTCCTAGTAAAAAGTCCCTCTCCATTCCTCTGGTGCCCCCTTTAGGTGCTGGAAGGTGCTAGAAGGTCTTCCCAGAGACTTTTCTTCCCCAGGCTGAACAAATCCAAATCTCTCACCCTGTTTTCATGGCAGAGTTTCTCCAGCCCTCAGCTCTCACCTTGAGTGGCCTCCTGTGGACTCACTTCAGAAAATCCATGTCCTTCTTATGTTGGAATACTTACTAGTGAAGACTTAGGTGAAAAAGTTGTTGAGTACCTGAACCTTCTCCTCAGCCTACCCAGTCTCAGGCAACTAGGCCTCCTATTTTCTTCTGGAGAGGGTCCACATTTTCCCTACTCTTACTTTTATCACTAATGTACCTAGAGAAACTTTTCTTGGTGCCCTTGACAGAATGCAGTTTTTACTTTTACACATGGCTTTTAATCTTACTGTACCTCAAACAAAAGTCCTAAAGTTATATGTTTTCCTAAGGGCATTAGGACATAGTTCTACATTTTCTGGTCTACAACCATCTCTCTTCCAAATGCATAAAGAATAATAGAAGGAGGTCAGGGGCCAATTATTGTAATTAGTCACCAAGGTCAGAACAAGAAGTAATGGGATGAGGCTTCAACAAAGGGGAAATTTTAGCTAATGATTAAGACAAACTTTATAACTATTAGGATAGCTAGAGCCATGGAACAAACTGCCAAGGAAGGTCACAGAATCACTTTCACTTAGAAAGATTCAAGGGCAGACTTATAATCAGTCTCACAGTAATGTCTTAAGGAAAATTAATTCAGTCTTGCTGTGAAGCATAAGCACAAGATATGCCACTCACTAGGGCCCCTATTCCAACCCCAATGTTTCAGTGCTGAATCTATGGAAGAAAAACTCACAATAATTCTCTGTTCTTATAGAAAAGAAGTCGGAGGAGAAAAAGCTGCTGATGTATGCATTGACTAATACTTGGCTAATGTTCTCAGCATGTCTAACTGGGTGTCATTCCACCTAAGTAATTTTAAGGAATATTAACAATGATTCCACCCAATTATTACTATTTTTATCCAAGCATCTCAAACCTCATTGCAAGCTTTGTGAAGCTTGATTAACCTATCAAGCTTCACCACAGGAACATGTTGTGCCCAGGTGGTTATTGTGACAAAAGCAGCTGTGTCATGAGACTTGAGGATTTATTTCTAAATCATAATAAATAGCTTGAAGCAGTGCCAAATTCAGGATTGAGTTGAAAAGGTTGAGTGTATCAGGGAAAATATGTTCTACTTTAAAGGCAGATAGACAATTAATAGTGCACTCTTGATCCTCTGGGCCATGTCCAGAGAGCTAACTGAATTCGGCTTGGTATAAAAATGCCTCATGGTCAGTTTTCTAGTTGGTTAAATCTTGGGCCAAACAATGCATTACTGGCAATGTAATTTCTCTAGCTCTCTGGATAAAGGAAAACCTCTTTCCACAAAGAAAGCCATGGGAGCTCCTTATATTAATTCCCACATTGAGTCTAAAATCTATGTTTGAAGTAGGAAAGAACAGCAAACTCATTTTAAAGAACACCCAGAGATGAAAAATCTATCATCATCTTTGGTAAATAGTTCCCGTGGTTAATAATTTTACAGTATAAATCTGTACTTTATTTTTGGTTTGAATTGCTTGTAGCTTTAACAACCAGCCTTTGAACATTACTGCAACTTTGTCCACAATGTTCTTTACGTAGATATTTACAGACTAATCAAATCTCCACATGTGTTTTACCTCTTCCAAGTTAAATCAAATGAAATACTGAATTCATATGGGGATGAATAAGAAAAAAATTATCTCTGAACCCAGATGTGAAAAGATTGTACAAAGGGAATATGGATAGGCAGCAGTTATAGCCAGGTTTAAAAATTTTTACTGCCTTCATTATTCTTCTCTTTTTACAGTCAGCTTTAATTCTTTTTCTTCCCTGGATTTGTAATGACACACTTGGTCCCAATTTTTTCCTTATACCCAGTTTACCAAGCAATTTAGAGAGCTCCAAGTCAATCATCTATTCTGCTCATTATTTATTGCTGCACCCAAATTTATGTAATCTGAAAATGCTCTTGGTAATGATTTTCTGTTTATTTTTTCCCTCAGGTCCTTGTTAAAACTATTTAATCATGATTGTATGAAACATGACCTCTCTGGAATTCCATTGAAATGAGTTTTTGAGGGCTGTTTGCACATTTTATGTGATATTTCTGGATCCAATGCTAAGTATTTTTTCATCTGTGCAAAGTAAATTATATTAATTATTTAAACCAGCAGTACAAACTACCTCTTCCACTTATTCTTACAGAAGTACTCTAACTTATTCTTGCAAAAATTTTATTATAGCAAGCCAACCCTTGCCTAGGACTTAGAAACTTTTGCTTCAGTACCATCACATCAGTCTTTCCAAGTTATAATGACTAATGCATCAAAAAATTAATTTAGTCTACTTCAGAATGTCTGATTATAAAAAACCCCAGCTACTCAGGTTTGGTTTTTTTTTTGTTTGTTTTGGCTTTTGTGGCATTTTTTTGGTGGTGGTGAGGTTATATGGCAAATACACTTTTTCAGCGTTCTTCAAATACCTTTAGTTTTCCAGAACAAGTTAAGTACAGCACATGTGAATTATGAAAAGTGTCAAAGGACAGTTATACCCTGGCTATTTCATAGCAGAAGGAAAAGCCAAGGAGAGAGTATACAGAAACAACTTTGGTAATCACCAAGGGTAGACCATGTAAAGACAAGGTCTGGAAAATGTAGACCAACATATGTAGGCCACCATGAGGTAAGAAGAGGGAGAAGTTACTCCTTTCTCTGTGACTAAAAGTTCTTATCTTTTTAGCCCAGAACAGAAAGGACTGAGAAAGGAATCTTCTCACTGTATCTAAGTGTCAGAAGGAAGAGTTTCAAGAGCCTAGAGCCAGGCTCTTCTTGGTGGTGTCAAGCAAATTGTACAAGTGGCATTGTGCAGAAACTGGCAGACGGGAAATTCTACCTGAGCATGAAGAAGAATTTCTATATTGTGCAGATGACTGAGCACTAGAACAGATTGCACAGGGAGGTCGTGGATTCTCCTTCCCTGGAGATATTCCAAAGCCATCTGTACAGATTTCTGAGCGATATGCTCTAGGGGACCCTGCTGGAGAAGAGAGACTGGAGTAGATGGGCTGCTGTGGTCTCTTCCAGCTTACCATTCTGTGATTCTTATGGTCAATTCAATTACATCACAACCATGCTGCAACTCCAAGCCAGGGAAAAAAAGAAGGAAGGAAAGAAGGAAGGGAAG
>VXBA01002662.1:364820-408355 GCA_013399895.1 Serilophus lunatus
TGGGCTGCAGCTGGATCTCAGCTCTGGCGCCAGGAGCATCTCCTCCCCCTCCTTCTCCACTGACCTTGGTGTCTGCGTTGTTGCTCACAGGCTCTCACCCTGCTCCTCTCCGGCAGCCATCTTCGTCTCCCACTACTTTTTTTTCCCTTCCTTCTTAAATATGTTATCACAGAGGGGTTCCTTCAACTGCTGATTGGCCTGGCCTTGGTCAGCAGTGGGCCCAGCCTGGGCTTGGGGGGGGGGAACTTCCAGCAGCTTTCTCGAAGAAGCCTCTCCCTCAGTTACACACACACACACACACACACACTGCTACCAAAACCTGGCCACAGAGAAACCAATACATTAGGTCATCTTTAAACTAGCAGAAAATAAAACATATTAACTATTACATTTTTATAAAGGCCTTATAAACTTGAGCTCAGAAGTGTATGTGCTTACACAGCTAACTGCCATCTCTCCTTGCTTGTCTGTAACTTCAGCAGATAATCATGTGAATAAACCAATGATGCCTTTATGTCTCAATCCAACTGCACAAGGCTCTAGCATGGAAGCAGATTCTGTGGCTCTGATTTTCCCTTCAAAAATTGTAAAATCCTGGGTTTAGCTAAATAAAAATCACATACTAAATTTTATGCATGAAATGACATATCTTTATGTGTCTTGGATAGTGTGGTCGTTCTGGTCACCACAGACAACAAATACAAAGACTCATATTATAAGGAAGATAGCCTATTTTCCTAAGAGTACAAACCAATACTAGCAATGAATTTATAGGTTATTTTTCATCGTTGTTATTTGTGGTTTTTGGTTGGTTGGTTGGTTGGTCGGTTGGTTGGTTTTTTAAATAGAGAAATTAATTTCTCCAACAAAAAGATGTAAGATTTTATTTTTTTTTTCAATAGATATTCTTGTGTGCTTTTTGCAAAAGTAAGCTTTTCATATCTGCCAGCTGTGCAGGGGAAGTCCAGTTACTATGCTTATTTATTCCTTAAACAAATTCAGCTGGCTTGTGTGTACTAATTACTCTCAGGTATGATAACACTGTCCTTTTACTTGCCATTCAAATCACTTAATGTGGAAGGTGCTGGAAAAAAAAAATAGAAAAGAAAAAAAAGAGGTAACTTAACAGTTCTTGCCTCAAAGAATAGACTACTGGACCTCTAGGGCAGCTTAGCTGTTCTGTACGATGAAATAAAAGTATAAGGCACCTCAAAGAGTGTTTTCACAAAGGAAAGTCAAGGGATGAGAAAGGAGAAAAAAAAACCCTACGCTGAATACCGAGGTTTGTCAGAAAATCTTGGCCATATGTCAAACTCAGACTCCTGATCAAGACTGCAGGTAGCTGCTTCAATCATCTGGTATCTGGAAGCCAGGACCCCTCATCAGGGGCAGTCTCATATATCCCTTCTTTGAATTAAGTGCGTATGGCTCACTTCTTTTAAGGGAGGCTAGAGGTGTTTTACCACACACCTCTCTCTTGATCTCTCACTGCCTATGACATTCTCTAGAAGCCTAAAATCTCTATTCCTATACCCTGACGGTACATTTCCCTGCCCCTTAGGCTTTTCTGAGTGGACTGAGAGGGTCCTCAAATGGGAGATCCCATTCTCCCTATATACTCCCCAGGGGGAGTGGTCCAGTGCCAGGGGCTGTACATGTATTTTACAATTTGAATGAGAAATTGAGACAATTCTGTGTAGATACCATGGGTAGATACCACTGCCAGAAACAACCCTGTGAGTTTATGCAAGATGAACACCCCAGAGGGATGGCTGCACTACATCAATATCCTTCTGAAGAGATCAGGACATGGGAGCAGGGTCAGTTATTTCCAACATTGCTTCATGGGGATGAGTGATTTGTTTGCCTAATGTGCTGGACATGTCTGCTGTAGCAGA
This sequence comes from Serilophus lunatus, assembly GCA_013399895.1. Taxonomy (NCBI): domain Eukaryota; kingdom Metazoa; phylum Chordata; class Aves; order Passeriformes; family Eurylaimidae; genus Serilophus; species Serilophus lunatus. Next base: position 366,719 of record VXBA01002662.1, read on the forward strand.
GAAGAACACAACTGTGGGTGCTAGTCAGAGAGGAAGGTTTATACACAGTCTTCCACCACTGGATAACAGCACTGGTGCTTCTCCATCCTGTTTGCACAAATCGCCTTATTTTGATGAAGCTTCCTGGCTTTGAAGTAAGAGCAGAAACTGCACATCCAGAGACTGAGAACAATAGCAGTTTCTAACTATTTCTTGGAAGCCAGGGGCAGAAATGAAGGCTAGGTTCTCTCCTTTTTGTTTCAGACTGTTATAGGGAACAATCTAGCATATACTAAAGTCAATAACATTAATTCCAGTAGGGAGTCATTTAACCCCACATGTTGCAAGAACAATTAGATTCAGCAACCAATGAAGCAAATGGGATTGGTTTAGTGTTATACTGAAAGGCTATTTGCACACAAGACTTTCTCTTTGATTGAATAATACTCACTTTTATATAATTTTTCTGATTTTTTGTTGGGAGAAGGGGATACAAAAAAAAATTTACCTTAAAAAATATTTTTTTTTTAGATTTTATGAAATTTAAACTCTAAAATGATACACAGCAACATATTTCTTTTCCTGTTCCAAATATTTATTTTATTGTTTTGAAAACTTTACATTATTTTTTATTTTAGATTTATAAGAAAGTAAAATAGGATTTTATTATATGAATGTTATGGGTTTGAGGGGAGGGAGTGGTCTCAGGAGATTTGTGGGTGTTTCAGTTGGAGGGGAGGGTGTTTGTAGGGTGTTTTAAAAGGTGTTTACTTGTTCCCTGTCTGTGTAAAACCATGGATTTTTTTCCCTTAAGAAAAGAAGCCGAGGTCTGGGAAATCTCTGGAGCTTTCTTCCCCACCTTGCTATCTGGGTGCCAGGACAGGGCTCTCCCCCTCCTGCCCTCCGGGGCCAGGGGGGTACCGAGGCAGCCCCTGTTCCTGCTCAATCTCTCTCAGGGGAGGCGGGAGTTGCCCCCAGCCATCTCCCCACGGTTTCCCCAGGTCGGGAGAGCAGCTGCGGTCGACTGATGTGGAGCCCCCCATCCTCACTTACCGCGAATCGGCACCAGGGGAGAGACAAGACCGGCTATTGGCAGTGACATGGGTGGGGCATGCCAATGGCACTGTGGCCAGCACAGGCTGCCATGGCAAGCCCAGGTCCCTCGCTGGCATAGCACAGAGTGCGTGGACCCAGCTAGGTGGTGCAAGCAGTGGTGGCTCCCTTTGGCTGCTCCTGGCTGGCACACAGCAGCGCCACTCCTGAATGCCCCAAGCTGTGGCCAGCCCCAGCTCTGAGTGGTGGTGGCTGGTCTCAGCTCGTGGGCAGTCCCTGCGAGTGGTGAGCGCCCGTGGCGGGCGGCACAGGCTGCCGCGGTGCCCCCCCAAGCTCGTGCAGCGGGGTGGCCACAGGAGCAGCCCCTGCGCAGTGGTGTGGGAGCAGCACCTGCTCCGGGTGGCTCCTGTAGCCCCACTGTCCCAGAGGTCCCTCCTGAGGTCCCTGGGACGGTGGCAGAGTGCTGTGCTGGTGGTGGCTCAGTGGAGGCAGTAGCCACTCCGGAGATCTGTGGGGTGCCTGTGGCCAGTAAAATGGCACCTCCATGCCACAAGCACATGGTTTTCAGTGGGAACCACCATTTTGCCTGGAGTGATGATCCCAGAGGAGGGTGGAGCCCAGCGTCGACAACCAACCAGAAGGCAGATTAGCCGGGAAGAAGACAGCGAGTNTAGCACAGAGTGCGTGGACCCAGCTCGGTGGTGCAAGCAGTGGTGGCTCCCTTTGGCTGCTCCTGGCTGGCACACAGCAGCGCCACTCCTGAATGCCCCAAGCTGTGGCCAGCCCCAGCTCTGAGTGGTGGTGGCTGGTCTCAGCTCGTGGGCAGTCCCTGCGAGTGGTGAGCGCCCGTGGCGGGCGGCACAGGCTGCCGCGGTGCCCCCCCAAGCTCGTGCAGCGGGGTGGCCACAGGAGCAGCCCCTGCGCAGTGGTGTGGGAGCAGCACCTGCTCCGGGTGGCTCCTGTAGCCCCACTGTCCCAGAGGTCCCTCCTGAGGTCCCTGGGACGGTGGCAGAGTGCTGTGCTGGTGGTGGCTCAGTGGAGGCAGTAGCCACTCCGGAGATCTGTGGGGTGCCTGTGGCCAGTAAAATGGCACCTCCATGCCACAAGCACATGGTTTTCAGTGGGAACCACCATTTTGCCTGGAGTGATGATCCCAGAGGAGGGTGGAGCCCAGCGTCGACAACCAACCAGAAGGCAGATTAGCCGGGAAGCAGACAGCGAGTTCGCACAAGACTTGGAGGCCCTAAAAAGCTGAACATGGAAGTCCTCCCTCTCTTCAGCTTCCTGTCGAGCTGGGGAGAAGCACAGCCCCTCTTCTCCCGGCTTCCAGACCCCGCGGCTTGACTCCACCCACCTTCATCGGCACTGGAGCCAAGCCAGCATAATCACAAGTGAAAGCTTCCTCAAGGGTCTCCCTGGGGTGGGGCGTGCTTTTCACTTCTTTTGTATTTTGCAGAGACTTCGAGGGCCGGGAGTGATACCATGAGAGAGATAGAGAGGCAGCTTCCTTTCCTTTTTTCTGCTTCTTGGCCAGCCCTACCTGGCTTTGAGAAGCAGTTTGGGTTTTTTGTTTGTTTGTTTTTTTGTTGTTTTGTTTTTTTTTTTTTCCTGCATGACTCTGTCAGGTGTTTCTTTGTGTAAAGTCTAGGGGTTCCCATAAAGTTTGTTTTTTTCTGGTCGAACCCCAGACATTAAACTGTTACTGTTAAATTCTGTTTAGTCTTTTCGTCATCGTTGTCCATGCCCCCAGTGAAAACCAGTGGTTCAAACCACCACAATGAAATATTTTTACCAAACTCCAAAGGTTTGAAGGGGTCTTTATGCAGCTTGGTTTAGAAAAGAGTATTTTTGTCAGGATTATAGAGGAAAATTTTAAATAAAAGACCATAATGATCACTGCTGGTTTTGATTACCTTTAGCACTGAGACAGATATGTAGATTTATTATTTATTTCTTCATTTATTTTATGTAATTTGTTAAGGAAATGTCTTTATTATTGGGGGGAATTTTTGCTTAATGTTTTACTCTTTTTTTTTCCTACCTGATAATGTCTGTGGTCTGCAGTGGCAGTGGCTTCCTTGATTTGCTTGAAGTAGCCTTAGCAGATACTGTAATATCTCCCAGTGACATATCAGAACCCCACGGTGCTACATGATGTACAACTACTTATTCAAAATATGGTTCCTGAAATATGAGGCAGAAGAATACATAGAGGAAAGAACAGAAAGAAAGAGAGAGAGAGAGAGAAAAAAAATAAACCAAAACAAACTCAAAACAAAAAGGACAAAATACAAATTTAATTGGTTGATATTGACTGCAGTACATTTAGCTCTCTTGGCAATTCATTCCCAGTATTAAAAATATAATGTTAATGACTAAGTTCCAGGTGAAATGGTGCACAGCCTGATAAAAGTGAATCAAAATGCTAATTGTGATTAACTAAATGTTGGTACATTTCATGGATTACATATCTCCAAAGAATGTAATGGTGTGAGGGGCGCTAGTGGAGCAACACCCGTTTATACGTCTATAGACAGGTGTATATATTAGGACATACATTAACCTTGTGGCATGGTATGTAACTCAAATTTGGTGCTTGACAATCAGAACTATATTGCCAAAAAATCACACAAATTTTAATCTCCTTGAATACCAACAGTCAAAAGACACTACCTTAGAGAGGTCTAAGATTCTTATCCATAACCAATCTATATCTAGTTCAACTTGCCGTCTTTTGACAAGGACTCTAGTTAACTTTCAAATTGATAGTTTTATTTTACCCCTTCCTTCTGGTTTGAATATTAAAATGGATTCAGAGAAGTTCTGCTCTAAGTTTACAAAACAGACAAAGATCTTTTGGCTTCCCAGACCCCCTCAAAGATGGAATCTGCGCTGATGTCTTTTATGTCTTATTGGGGGTGAGGGGAAAAAAATTCTAGGCCTCTTCTTGTTCCATTATTTTCTTTCCTTTCTTTTCCTTTGCTTTGAGTATCAGCCCAAATCAATGAGAGCACTTTGCTTCCAGGGGCCAGAAGGGTTAAATTCCTCCCACTTCACTCATTCTCTCTTGAAGCTGGAGTTACACTCATCAAGGATCTAGCATGGGGAGGGATGGATTTCTTAAGACAGCCTGAGGGCTCCAACAGAAACCTTCGCTTTCAATCAATGTCGAGAAGCACGAGTGGAAATTCATTCAGTGAACAGTCGGAGGTCTTTGCCTGTCCATACAGACGCCTGGCACACAATCCCAAGAACAAACTGGTGGCATCTCAGCTGGAGATCTGACATTTTGCCGAACCACTGTTTGCTTGAGAACTGATAATTAAACACTCCTTCTCCTTTAAAAAAAAAATAATAAAAAGATAGGTTAAAAAATATAACAATTAAGACAACTCTGCTGGCAACCTTGAAGGCTTTCTTTTGTCAAGGTCTCAATACCTGCCAAAATGTATTTTGTTAAGAATCAGTACTGGTGGTATAATTGCCTTTTCAGTTACCTGAGTGTATTATTCTGACTGTTTTCATTTGACTTGCCTCTAGGATGCTGTGCTGCTCTGGTAGAGAGATCTGTGTGCTGGCAGAGTTCATGAACCCATGCTTGCAAACTGATCTTTGCCCTGTGCGTTTCTAAATATTTTGGTGTGTATGTAACATGACAGAATGTGACTTTGCACTGAAAAGCCAGATAGACACAAAGAGGAAGAAATATCTCACATGCCCACCTTTCTTCACATTTTCCCCCTCCTCCAATCCTGTCAAGTTTTGTTATGCTCAGAAGGCAACCAGGTGAGTCATAATATTTAACCAATATTGGGGGAAGGGAGAGGTTTTAATTAATTTCATTACACATTAACAAAGTCCAGCTCATGACTCAGTGGAATTCTACACAGTCGTTTGCAGACAGATGGGAGCTTACCCTCCCTGTCCTCTGAGTTTCCTGAATGAGGTGGAGATGCATTAACACAGCTTATTAACTGTTCTGCAGTGCTGCTTAAAGTCTAATGTCATGGTAAAACAGCCAGGCAGTCCATAGTTTGAAGCTGGCTTTATCAACTCATACTGAAGGCATTGGTTTGTGGGTTTTATTTCAATTCTACTAGCAGGGTTAAAAAAAAAAAAAAAAAAAAGTGCAGCTTAAAGCATCATGGAAATAGCTTTGGCATCCTGTATGATCAGATGTTACTTGTTACTGCTTGGTTATGGTCAGAGATGGCATGAACTCTGGGTCTGTTGCAGGAAAGTAACCAAGCCTAAGAACTGAAGGAGAAGAGGCAATTGATGTGCTCTATAGTTTCACATCAGGAAAAGAATATGGACAGAGCAGGGGACTGGAGAAAAGTCTGCCCTCTGAGAATACTTCTGATTTCTGCCATGTTTGATATCACTACCTAGGTGGATGTGTTTCACTTATTCCAACCTTTATTCTAAAACTCTTTTCTATTTGTTTGGATTTTTTTGTTTGTTGGTTTGTTTGGTGGGTTTTTTTACTTTTATTCTAAACTTATGCAAAAAGAAAAAAGACTAAAAGATCTATTACCAGCAAGGTCACTTTATAAAGAGCAGGCCTTATACCTGTACACCAAGTTTCTTAGAAGTCTCAAGTGAGAGCTAGCTCAGTTTTCATTTCTCATTATATGAAATTTTTACGCAGTGCATATGCCACTTGAATCCCAGTTTTCAAGAAGGAACTGCACTGATGTTAAACAGAAGCAAGAAAAGATCAGAATTTCTTGTGACTAGGCAGACTAACTGGCCTATAAGTTTTCACAGGAAAGGATTTTAAGGAGTATGCTCCACTCCTCCCCTTTTATTTAAGAATACAGGCAAACGAGCGATGAACTGAGATTGCAATTACTGTCCACATCTCACCCAATATTACTCTGCACTTCAATCTCTCTTGTTGCATGAATAAGCCCAAGACCAGGGCAAGCATTTCTGGAGCTGTGCACTACCTTAGTTAAAGTACAAAATGCTCCACAATCAAGCAATGGAGCCCAGCTTCATAATCCAATTTCATACTAGGAGTCATATTAACATAAATAATTAAATTAAAGAAAAATAATTTAAAATTTTAAAAAAGTATTACAAACATTGATAAAAGTTAAAAGGTGCTTAAATGTTCCTTTCTAACTGTCTTTATTCTGGACTAGCTGAAAGAGCAAGAAGGAGCATAGCTTCAGGTTTCTCACAATCTTTGGTCCTAAGCTGCTGTAAACCCCCTTCTTTTCCTCTCTGACTTATCTAGAGTCAGCAATCAATCTGAGGGAGCCGAAATGGAAGTATTATCCATCTACACAACCAGTTTGGGGCAGAACCAGTTAGATGGTGGACTTCGTTTTTCCAGATAGGAACTTTCTCCTCCTCTGTTTATTCTTCCACTTGCCAGATCAAGCAAGAAGCTTTGGAGAGACAATACTTAAGGGAAACAAATCCAAGGGTCATGCCCGCTAGGTCAGGAAAGCTTTTGCACACAGAGTTTTTAAGGGCAGTGCTCTGGGATTTTATGTAGACAGCAGTCATACCTCTGCCCCTGCAGTCTTCCAACTCTGCTGTCTTCTCCCTAACCTATTATTTGTGAGACCTAGAGGTCTGAACAAAGAAAGGCACATATTAAAGATCAAAATAATGAGTAGTACTTGCAAAAGAGTAGTGACCTCACAAGTGACCATCTCTATTTATTTTTGGTTTAAGCAGATTTTTATTATGTACCTTCAGTATGCCTCAGAGCACTGAGGGCAACTGAGCCCTTCCTAACCTCACCACCCTGTTGCAGAGCCTGCCGTCTCTGTCCTTGGTGAATATCAACCAGCCTGGTTTTCTTACACATCACATCCCTCTGTAGTGACACACGCAGAACAAATAGCAGCAGTGCACTAAGCCAAATACACCTTGTCAAGAGAATGCTATTACAATGTAAGGATTGATTTTGCTGGTGGAGGTCTTGCATATAAGCAGACATGGAAGCCACAGCCAGGGGTAGCATGTTTCCACATGGAGAATTTATTAAGAGCACAATGACAAAATCATGTTGTTGCCTCTTAGATCTTACCTACTGCAGATTTGAGTTGGCCTCAAAACTTCTTGGGATGAGACAAAGAGAGGGTTATATTTATACAGTACCTGCACCTCTTCCAGGCAAGTCCTTCCAGCAGGTAGCTGTCTCTTTAGATATTAATGTTCACATACCCTCATTTTTGTTGTCAGCTGCAGCCTCTAGCAACCCGCCTCTGGTGATAACCTTGTCATTTCTCCCTGGACAAGCTGGGAGAGTTGTTTTCTGAATAAGAGCTGCAGTGACATCCTCCAACTTTGTGGGAAATGCTGCTGGTGATGCACAAATGACATCCACTTCTCTTTTGCCAAGTATGTCTGGCACCAGTACCAGACTTATTAAGCTTTGGAGAAACACCATGCTCTAGATAAGACATTGAATAATTACTTGTTTCAGTAACAGGTCCTCTGTCTCAAGCAAATGTAGTTAGGTGCTCAACCAGCCTCTTGTACTTCCATCTGAATGAAAAGCTGACTTGAGATCTTTATCACATGCTAGATATCTCTCATGATGGACATCGAGGCTGTCTTTGTTTCACTCTTTCCAGAAGCAAATGAAAGTTCACATGAGTATTTGACCAAGTTTGCATCAGGTGTTGTGTAATGAATGGGCTCATATTGGATGTTGACTGTACATTTGCAGGAAATGCATTGGATTGACATGACAGATCATTTGCAATTTTAATATCTATGATTCTAGAAGACTCCTTATGGTTGATAGGAAGCTACATTGACTCAATAATTGGATAATCCAAAATATATAGATTTACTTTTATTATTATCGCTTTTTGAAAAAAAAAAAAAAAAAAAAGTGCCTGAATTTTTTTTTTTCCTCTTTGAAAAAGGTACATGACCTTTAAATACCACAGGGCCCCACAGCGTTGGGAAAACATTTCTAAATGGATAAATTCAGTTTTAACCCAAAACCACAAAATAAAAATGTTGATTGATGTTGTCAGAGTTGTCCATTCTTAGGGAAGTGAAGCATTAATAAACTGCTTCTTTGCCATTTGGATCCTTTCAGATAGGAAACATTCATATTAATTACAATGTAGTAAGACAAGTAGCATTTTTTTGACTCTGATCTTGATACTGCAAAAATGACTAGGAGTAATGCATTGTAATATAAGGCTTGAACTGGTCAAACTTGAACTGCCATTGGTGGTCAAAGAGAAAATTTCTTTTCATGTGAAATCACTACATTAATTCTCATCAAGGCTATGCTAAATTCTTGGGAAATTCTGTATAAATTAGACAGATATCTCTCCCATAACTTTCTCCTGCAATCCTCTTCACTTGCCTTTACATAAACATACACAACCATTGCCTGGGCTCTTTGGGTCAATATTTGTCACAGTCTCGCTTAGTGTAGGCTTCAGATCAGAGCTGGGTTAAAAAGCATTATTTGCTGTGGTCCAATTCTGCAAAATACTCAAGACAGAGTAAACATCCTTCCCTATTCAACAAAGTGTTTAAAGCTGGCTTACATTTTTTTTAAGCGCTCAAGGCTTTTGAAGCTGAAGGCACACCAACATAATTTTTTTAGGCATAAGTATAAGCTTAGGCACGACATTGAGTAGGCAGTGAAGAAGAATTGCTATCACAATGCAAAGCTTTGTGGCAAAATTAAACAATTGACAGCCATTACCTTGTGAACAAATTGTAGTTCAGTCATGGGGATTAAAGGCTATTTCATAGATTAGTATTTTTTCCCCTATTTATTTATTTTGGTCATTTTTCTGAAAGCTCAAACTAACTAAAGATCATTTAGCCTTCCAGACTTGGAGGGAAATATTCATGGAAGATCTCATTCAAAATATTAAGAGCAAAATTGGATGAAAACATTTTAATGCAAAGGAAAAATAATAATTTTTGAGATGAAGTAATGTTCAGTGTTGAAAGTTGTAACAATGCTCATTATTCTGTTGGGTTTTAGAATGAGTAGCCCCTTCACACATATTTGCCATAGTGAATGACGTAACTATGTTGTTTGTTCTTTAATTAGTTTTCTAAACACATAACAAACTAAACTGAATAAATCAAAATGACCTTTAAATTCCCAGAATTACAGCCTATCTAAATGGCCATAATAAGGTAATAATAACCCAAGCTAATACTAGTTCTACTTCCCATATTCCATGTCTTACCATGTGATATGTGACATCATTACTAATTTTAGTGTGATTACAAATTATTCCCATAGTTTTGGTTTAATACAGTATTGATGTTTTTACTAATATAGATTTGTCAGTAAAGATGCAAAGGAAAGTCAGTCCCACTGAATGTTGGCTGACAAGTCAAAATAACTAAAAGGACAAAACAAGCAAACATACAAACAAAAGGAAAAAAACCACACCACCTTACAAATTGATACACAGTAGGATAAAGAAGTACAAGTGAAAAATAATAATTCAATTTCACTCTATGTATACTTAATCTGAATTAGAGAATATAAAGGGGAAGAAATAGCACACATAGCAAGTACATGCTATTGCTGCATGTCTAGAATGAAAGTAAGTATTTACAGCTCCAGGTGAAGCCTTGTGGTTGATGTTATACTTCAACCATTTTTCTGGTGTGAACCCAGTAAAATTTAGCATGATTTCCTCAATCCATATCATATCTCTAGATTTATATATGTACTCTGGAACAAAATTTGGTGCAGATATATGATATGGTTTGCTCATTCTACCAATTATCTGGAAAATCATAGCAGCTCTGCATACTTTATGTTTGTCCTGGGCTTGCCTGGCCCTTGGTCTAACCAGTTTTGTTATGAGCTATATCTACAGAACACACAGCTCTGATCCGAAATATAGTAGGTTCCATAATCTTTGGAAAACGATGATGTTGCTTGCTAGATCCCAGCCAAACGCTGTAGCTGGGTATAAAAGCTTATCACTGCAGTTCCACTCTAATTTGAAAACAAGTTAATGCAAACACAGATGATCCGAGATAGCCTGTTTGACCATCTTCTGGATCAGAAGATAAATGAGCTCATATCCATATACCAGTGCAGGAAAAGTAGTCATTGACTGATTGTCAATCTTAATTCCTCAAATTTCTTCCTGTTACATTGACATTTAACTGATTAGGGAATAGAATCTCCTCTGGAGATCTGAGTTTCCTGCAATTTCTTTATTCATGTCGTATTCCAGGGAAAATAACGGACATTGCCTAAGCAAGGGTGAGGGACTTGAATTATCCTCTAAAGTTAAGTCCAGTACAACTAACACTGTAAACATCTCTTTCTTTAGTAAGAACATCACAGTCAGTTGTGTAAAGGCTCAAGCATGTGACCATCAAGGAGTAAAAAATGATCCAGTGTCAGCTCATTTGGGACAACTCACGTGCACTTAGCTTGTATAAAATGTGTGGTAATACACACTAAGCTTTTAAAAGAAGGGGAATTTACCTTACTTACCCTATATTTATCCTGGAGTAAGAGAGTCTACATGGATTTGTTATCCCAGTTTTGCTCACGTTTTTACTAATTACATAAATAAATGATTTGTGCACCTGGCATACTAGTCCAGATGTTGTTCATATGCATAATAAAGAAATCCTATCTTGCCCGCAGAACCTGCTTTATAAGCAAACAAGGCAAAAGATGATCGTTATTCCCTCTTTTGCAACAGGGGGACAGAGATGCCATTTGATTGGGAAGCTGATTTGTCCTAGATAGCACTACTAAACTGTAGGAAGACATATATTAGATGAAATAGCTGTGGAATCATCTTTCTGGTCAATAAATAAGCTTTTCCACTAGAGTATATGTCTGGTTTTTTGAATCACACATTACATATATGAGAGAAATATATGAGTATTTGAAAAGAATATCTGAACCCCTAGAAAGATTTTACTCCTAGTGGCTCATAGAGTCCTCTCTCAGATGCAGTATTCAAACTCAGTATAGGGATAAGGCATTCAATGGGGTTTATGGACCCTCTTTTTCAAATAATGGAACTTGTATCAAATGGGTGGGAAGTTCATTGCTGGCAGTGATCAGAACATAGCTCTCTTTATGCTCATGAGCACTTGCTAGGACAATGATTTAAGAATAGCTCTATGAAGTTGTTTTAAGTTGCATTCAGGCTTCTGCATATCCAGAATTCAGAAAAACTCAAGGAAAATGTCAAAAAAAGGATCTTAGTTTACTGTACATACTAAAAATATCACCTTAAACATCCTCAGCAGAAATCACTGACAAAGCCTTTTACAGTGAGGAGAATCCAAGAGGCATGATTTGCAGCCCTCTTTGCTCACTACTGTAAAAGATCTACAGTTTATAGAACAACATGTGCATAAATGTGTTTTTTATTTGCATTACTACTGATAGCTAAAGAAGTAGGAAAAAAGGAATTATGAGAAATGCCCAGTAGTCAAGTGTGACTAGTATTTTACTTAATGTTTAAATCTCATCTTGTTTTTAAATGAATTAATAAATAAATAAGCAAAATCTTACATCAGAGATTAAGAGCAATTCCAGAAGACATCTGGAAATACCATATCAATACATTTGCACTTGCATGCAATTCTTCAATTTGATGTTGGTCGTGCCCTGGATTTAAAAAAATAATGAGAAAAATTGAAAGACATCTATTTTTTCTCCTCTTTACATTACATTGCAACACTTTGCCTTTGTCTCACAGATCACAATTTCTTAACAAACGTTAATGCACATGTATCCAGTACATGTCAAGCTGCATGTTATCTTAAACTTACTACTTCTTCAAAGAGGATGAGGAAAAATACATTCAAATTTCTTTCACAAATATGCCATAGACAAAGTCATGAATGTTGCTGCTCTTTTCATTGTGTGTTGTATTCAAAGATGACTGTAACAAATGTTTAGAAGGGGTGATTTTCCAGGAGGTTGGTTTTGTGGTCTTTTTTAGTTTAACTGAATGTCTATTTGCTTATAGGAACATGTGCTGATGAATTTTGTCCAGTATAATACAGAAAGGGAGAAGAGATTTAAATGAAGGGAGACAACATGGTCTAGAGAACAAAGTAACAGACTTGGGGGAATCAGGAAACCTAGATACTATTCCCAGTTTTTCCCTGAATTGTAAATTTAAGCAAGTCTCTGAGCAACCTTTCCCTCACCACTTTGTTGTCTATTAGTAATGTAAACTCTTCCAAGCAACCAACATCCCTTGATGCATTTTTCTGCAGCCCCAAGTGCAAAGGAATTCTGTTCTCCATTGGAATATCCTACAACAAGTAATTGAAACAAACCTCCATGATCCACATGTCAGGGAAAATGTTAATCTACCTTTCTACATCCTGTGTGGCTGCAGATAGTTCTGAGTTTTAAGCAGTATCCAGATCACCAAACTAAACAAAACTGTCCCTCAGCAACACAGGACCTTAGGGGCATCAGCAATTCCAGTGCTGCATTGGAAAAACATTTGTCCCGAAAAAATATCTATATAGGCTTTAATAACTGTCCAAGCACATGGGCTTTTATCTAAAGTACCTAAGAGTTCTAAGAAAAAAATTAAAAAGCAAAGTATGCTTGAAAGAGAGGAATTATTTTCTTCTTGGGAAAAGATTTGGAGAAGGGGAACCACAGTCCCTTCTGTTAACACCACCCTATGTACTGAGCATGCTTTTTCTCAGATAATGCAGAGTATCTGTATTCACTCTAGTACTTCATCCTTCTCTAAGGAACATTGCTATAGCCAAAGAGTGTGAAACTGTGTATTTTGTCCTCAAAGAAAAGTATGAAAACAAAACAAAAAAAAATGGTGGAACTTGGCAAGACAGAACTATCTACAGCCAAGGACAAGGAGTTAAGTCCTTCTTACACAGCACTGAGTTGAAATGTGGAAGCTTTCCTGCACAGGACATAATTTTGGATGTTCTCTGCTGAACTCTTGGAGAGGTGTCCAGGGCTTGAACCTCACATTCCAGCATAGACAGAAAGATAAGTGACCCTGAAGGGTTTTTCCCTAATGCAGTTATTTCTGACATCTATTTGTGTAGATATTCCTAGTTTTCAGTTAAGACTATATTGTAATTTAAGCACAGGTCTCAGCATATTCTCTATTCAGAGTTCAATCACTATTAACATCATAATTTTTCTCACCTCAGTGGAAGTGTGGTACCTCAATGTAAATTCTGGAATTTGAGTGGAATGATTCCTAGATTATCTCCAGCTCTAAAACCAGATCCATGCACCATGAACTCTGATCAAAGTAGGCATGCACAGAGCATAAGACAGCTTAGCTCTACACCAAGCGTAATCACCTTAGCCCTTTCTAGGAACAATGGGGACTTTTTAAGCCCAGGCTGCAGATTGGTGACAGCCAGTGTGTGTCAGATAACAAAAGGTCATTGCTTCTCAATATTTATAACTCAGTGCTAATGCTGTAGGTATATATGGTCAAATGGACTCAGGTGCTTACATTACTTTTACAATACTGTTGAGTTCAGCCCTGACTAATCATTAAGCATTACTCTCTTCCCAATGGGATTTTGCAGCTCTTGCTCTAACTGATGAACATCTGTGGTGAGTGGACCAAAGCCAGCAACTAAGTACCCACACAGATTCTCACTCACACCTGTCCCCAGCAGGATAGGGGAGAAAAAACGGAAGTAGCAAAAGCAAGAAAACTTATAGTTCAAGAGAAGGGAAGAAGGGGAAACCGAAGACCTACAAAGGGAAATGTCACCTCCAACAACCACAGTGGTGCCCTGCCAGTCTCCAGGCAACAGCTGACTTGGAAAACTACCCACACACACTCTCCAGTTTTTATTACTGAACATGGCACTATATGGTGAGGAATGTACTTTTGGTTGCTTTGGGTCAGCTGGCCCAGTCATGCCTTTCCCACTCCCAGTCTGTTCATGGCAAGGGGACAGAGTAAGAAACAGAAAAAACCTTGACACAGCAAACACTGTTCAGCAACACCTAAAACAATGTTGTGTTATCAACATTGTTTTAGTCAGAAATCCAAAACATGGCACTTATACAGGCCATACAGTTTAATATATTTACTCTCATCATCCATTCTCAGCCTAAACCTTCAAATACCTTGTGTTTGGGAGAGGTTCAAGTACAATCTTGAGACTAACTCAAAGTGAGTTTATTGTAAGTGTTGAATTCCTTTGAGATGCCTTTAACAAAAGTGCCATTCAGGTAAATGTGTAAACCAGTGACTTTAAATCAGGATCTAAGAGTGGATTTCAGAGGAGTCAACTAATTTTGAGGAAAATAGGCTTTCATAAACTATACAAAAATCTGCCTATCTAGTAAAAAACTTTAGGAGTCAAAACTGGAAGAGGGGAGGGGTAGAAATCTGACTTCAGAAATATTTCAGGATCATGTTAATAATGAAAAGTATTTTGAATTAATATAAGACATTCATTTTAATGTCAGAGAAAAAAACTATCAAAAACATTAACAATGCAGATGCATAAAAAGTTCTTACATTCCCAGTGAAGTTTCTTGTCATCTTCATTTAAAATTATTTCTTTCCATCCTTTGACATATTTATTTGCCTTTGCAATTTCTTTTTTAATTTACTTGTTTAAAAGTTTTCTGCCTTCAATAGCAGCTGGAATCCCAAAATGAAATTAAAACCATGTAGGTGCCAATATATATATTCAATAGATATGAGACTAAATTAAACTAATTGACATTTTATTAATATTCTGCTGTTTGTTCCCGCAGAGTTAAAACCATACTCGAGATCCCATTATATGAAAATATACTCTGGACCATCTGGTAGCCAAACATTTCTGATTATAAATAAGTCATTTTTTGTTAATTATTTATTTGGGAGCTTTTGTTTATTTTACAAAAATCTGTAAAGGGAGAAGAAATAGAAAAATGTGCTGAGTTTTATATTACATCTTTCATAAACAAAACTATTTTTTGCAGAAAAATCTGGTCGAGACAGGAGAGGACTCTGAATATTCATTTGAATTAAAAAACAATATCTGAAAGGAGTCTTATTTGCAGTCCTTTTGGCTTTACTTTGTATGAACATACAAGCGCTTGGTCTCAATAGAGAAGACACTCAGAAGTAGTAAACATTTAGCTATAGTGATAAACTCCAACAAAGGAAGACAATTGTTTGTTCCTCATAGAGAAAATATAAAAGGTCAGAGACACTTTATGAAGAAGAAAAGAAGGTAAATCCCTTTGATAATGATAATGAAGTTGTGAGACTATTAGTGAAGGAAAGCTCAAGGCTCTTCATCGCTGGAGGTCACCAAGAACTTATTGTTATCAGGAATGGTGTAGATTGAACTGATAATGATCTTGCAGAAGTATTCTTGAATCCTTGACAAGGGACTACTTGGTTTCTCAACATACTGTAAGACACTGAAATGGTTTATTTAAACATCGTTAAAATCTCTGAAGCTCTCTCCCCACCTGAATATGCCTCCTGGATTTCAGGGAATTGAACTGTGTGTTAAGCCTCCTGAGAAGAAGTGAAGGTGACACTATTGTCTAATCATCTCAAATTTAAGGAGAAGTAAACAAGGTTGGGAGGAGGCCATAGCCCACAGACTCATTTGCACAATCTCTCCTGTGACACACTGGGCTGCTAATGTTAGTCGCTCAAATATTCAGCACAGTGTCTGCCCAGGTGCTAAGGGCATGTATACCCAACACCTCAGGCAACAAGTTGGGTGTTAAAGAAGATAGAGGCAAATCCTAGGAGGTGGGGTATCGTTTCTTTTTCCTTACACAAATGATTCAGCAGTGTTGACGTCCCTCTGGGGAAGCATAGAAGCATGCACAGATGCCCTGGATATGTTCATGTGTCCTGATGGGCCATAATGGACCCACCTGCACTGACTTAATAGGCGGCTGTAACATTAGAAGGTGTCAAAGACTCATGACATGTCCTATAATCCAGTATAACATCATCTATTGTAAAACTCCCTGCCCCACAGGAGGTACCAGGGATTTTTCTGCCAAGCATAAGCAAAATAAAAGTCACAATGGACTTCACCCAACACACTTAAACTTCTCCCTACCATAGGCTTCTCCCATGCACATAGTCTTCCCTCACTACCAGTCTTCTTCCTTCACCACATGGGATTTCCTTCACCACCCTGGGCTTCCTTCAACAGATCCAGGCTGCAACCATCACTTCAACAAAATTGGGACTCCTATCACCAAGAAAACCACAAGAAGAAGATCAAGAAGATGCAGTCAAAATCCATGCAGTGATGGTATTTTTTTTTCTCTTTAATCAGTATTTCTATCACCCTCTTTCTCTCCCCTTTTCTTATTTTTCTATTTCTTTCTATTTCTCCACCCCATATTTACAGTTAAATAAAAATCCATACTATTGAATTTGCCATATGGTCTTGTCTGCACCTGAATTCAAGCAGAGATATCTCTCTAATAATTTTAAAGAACTAGATCATAACAAATATCTGTCAGCTGTGTTTTCAGTATCAGCCATTACTTTTCATACATTTTTAATAACTAGAATAATTTTGAACTTTAGCTTTCAATCAAAATCCTTAACACAGTGAGACATAAAATATCATGAAATTTAGTCCTTGGTTTCAAAAGAAACTTGAAATAAAGATCAGAATTTTTGGGTTCATCTAAAAACCCTGAATTACTTCGTCTCATGTACTGTATTCAGAGCAAACTTCCAAAATACCCATGCCAGAGGAATAGAAAAAGCTACAATGTCCAAGAAGCATTAATTAAGTGAATTAATAAAGTGAACCATTGGTGTCTGAAGGAAAAAGAATAACCATTTCTGAGCATTAGACAAAACCTAGATCAAACATAACTATCTAGGTATAGATGCCTTTGGTTTAAGGCCTTTGGAACTTATTAAATCCCTATCTGACTTCAAAGGAATCAACACGTTACAGTTAAAAAACTGCCTAGTCATTGAATCCAAGTCACTGAAGACGCTTTTGAAGGAAAAGCAGAAGTTACAATAATAAAACTGAAGAGGACATTTGTAGACAGTGGTAGAGATCTTAGCAGGACTGCTGCAAGAGTGATTAAATTTGATTCTTCATTGTGCAGGAATGACAAGCAAATGAAGAGAAGAAAAATTTCTATAACAAATTTTTATCTAATTCTTGGCAAAACAGACTATCAGAATTAGCCTATGCTATCATTGACAACTCCTAGCCACACAGACTAGAGGAAAATTTAGTCTGCTAAATTGCTCACAGTCCCTCATCAGGGCAGAGTTCTTCCCCTAGGCTAGTTTGCTGGGCTTGATCAATCTGAGTTAGGGAGAATTTCAAAATTCACAAAAAGTACCTGGTGGCCTGAACAGTATACTGTCCTCTAGATACATTTGCATATGATGCATGTGTACATATGGTCCTGCTTTATGAGTGAGGTTCCTAACCAATGTTGAGAGACAACTCCAATCCAATTAACATTAATAAAAAATTTATAAATATAAAAGTGAAAACAAGTTGAGATATTGGTTTACTGATATTTTGATTATGTGTGTTGCCTTAGGAAAAAAAAATATCATTATTAGTAAAAAGAGGTAAAGAGAAAGAAATGTGAATCATTTTAGTTTGTTATTGTGTTTAGGTTTTTTGATTATTTTGGGGGGGGGGTTCCACTCAATTGGGGTTGTCAATGGGTTTTGAGGAAAAACACTACTTTGAGTGAGGGATACAAAGAATCTCACATCACTTTAGTAGTCCTCCAGCATCCTGTCTTGTAACAGTCAAAGAAACCATTCATGGCAGCCATTAAAACCACATCCCATTGTAAACCTTTATATGGTTTATAATGTAAGTGTTCTTTGTAGTCATGCTGCACAATTTTCTATAGAACATAGAATTAGTTCATAAGGGTTTGAGTTAATTCTTCATGGGATAAGAATGGATATTAAGCAAAGAAGAAGGAGAAAGTCAAGGAGGAAGAAGAAAGAAAAAAAGGAGGGAAAAAAGTAATGGCACTACTGACTTTACCACTATTACTATATTATTTGGTTTAATGTTTTGACATGGCTTTTTAATTTGGTTTTGGGTTTGTTTGTTTGTTTATCTGTTTTGTTTTGGGTTTTTTTAGTTTGTTGGTTTTTGTTTTGTTTGGATTTTTTTTTATTTTTGTCAATTTTTTATTTTTTTTTTTTTACTGTTCAACTTGTATCCACTGAATATTCCCAGCTCTGTGTTTTTTAGATGGAAGAATAACCCATTTCCGGTTTTCCTGTCAACACTTACAGATTCAGTTTTAGTCTTCTCCCTAATATGGTCTAAAATAGTTAATTATTTCCTACAGAGTTTGAAAAATAAACAAAAACTGTGGTAGGCACTGGAATAAAAATGGGACTGCAAACATGAAGGAGCTTAAGCTCAATATGGATAGCTAATATGAGGATTGGGAACCTTGGAAGAAAGAAACATCTGCCCTCCCTAAGAAGGTGAAAATGAAAAGACTGAAATGTACATTTTCCCTGGGAAGACATAAAGGACAGAAGAGGAAAGCAGGAATAAGAGAACAGAGGTTTAAAGTCATTGAATGGCAAGTACAGAGAATCCCTGCTTAAAGGGTAAAACAGAAGAGAATGAGATGTGAGAGGGGATAATAAGGGGGACACATAGACCCTGACTCAAGGAAGCAAGGAAAGAGTTCCATATACTAAAAGAGAAAGTGGATCTGGTGCAGTGAAACGGACTAGGGTGGGAGGAGACGTGCTAGACGCATGCTGGCTCTCATGGCAGAAACATCCCAGTGAGAAAGAGTGAGTGGTATGAACCACAAAACAAAACAAAAACTTAACCAAACGAAATCCTGGTTTACATCATTGTATGTTCCAAAAGTATTTCAGAGCAGTCTGAGAGCCCAGCTAATCCATTTCAAAATGCATGTGTTTGTGTGTGTGTATGTCTCTGTGTGTGTGGTGTTTGTGTGTGTAAAATAGGCAGCTAACTCTTCATTACAGGGACATTACTTTACATAGCAAAATCTACTACACATAGGACTGGGGTCAAACAATAATGCAGATCTCTCCCAAACAGCTTGGGATAAAGTGACCCACTTTTTATCCACCAGTCTAGAAGTTTTGTTAGATAACAATTCCATCTATTTCCTACCATATATCTTCAAAGTCTGAACTAGACCTACCAGTCCAGCCGAGATCACAGGGAGGTATCGTTTCGGATTTATGAGGAATATTCTTTTCCTACAGACTGCAGAGCTAGTTCTGCTTCTTCCCTACAGAGCCAAGAAACTAATGCATGATGCTGAAAAAGAGAAACCTTTTCTGATGGCTTTTTTCTTGAACATTTTATATGCAGAGCTGTGTTCATTCCCTCCATGGGGGTGATTATTCAGGAAATTTGAATGTCTTATTGTGCCTAAGTATTTTCATTTCAATATTTTATTAAATGATCACTTATATTGTCCTCTCAGTACAACAGGAGCCAACTATGAGGCTCCCTTGAGACAAGAAGAAGCAAATACATAGAAGGCTGCATTTCTTTCTTTAAGATAAAGTCTAACCATTAAGGTACATAACCAGTCATGGGCCATTGTGGTGGTTTAAGACCACTGTTTTTTACTAGGGGCACGCTCAACAGTGATGAGAAGACTGAACAGAATTTATACAACAGGGAAAACAGTTTATTCGTCTAGGGCTCAACTACAGAAAGAAAACAATTTAAAGGGACCCCAGACTTAACACAAAAATTACACCCGACAAAGCGGCACAAAAAGGGAAAGGGAAAAGGGAAGTAAACAAACTGCTTTTCAAAGGACAGGCAGGCTGGTCAAGGAAAAGCAGGGGGAAGGGAAAGCCACTCCTCTCCCCTCTCTCTGTCTCCCTCTCCTCTCCCCTCTCTCTGTCTCTCTCTGTCTCCCTCTGATGGTAATCACTCCCAGCCTTTGAAGTCTCTGTAAAGCACAAAAAGTGAAAAGCACAGCCCCCCGACCCAGGGACGCTATTTGAGAAGCTTTCCACTTGCAACTGTGTTGGCTTCGCTCTGGTGCCAATGGAGGTAGGCAGAGTCAAGCCGAGGGGCCTGGAAGTCAGGAGGAGAGCGGCCTTGCTGCTGGTCCCCAGCTCGCAGGAAGCCGAAGAGAGGGAAGGCTTCCGTTTTCAGGTTTTTTAAGTCCTCCAAGTCCTGCACAAATCTCGTCGTCTTCTTCCTGGCTTCCCCCTCTTCAGATTGTCCAGCAGTCTGGGCTCCACCCATCTTTCAAAATCTTTGGTTTCAGCAAAATGGCAGTTCCTGCCAAAACTGTGAGCCTGCCGCTTGCCGGTGCCATGATTTTAGCAGCCACGAGCTGGCTGTGGCACCCCTAGAGCAGCCATCGCCCCTCTGTGCGGCCACCACCGGTGCGGGGCCTCATTGCCACCCCAGGGACTCCCACAGGAGAGAGTCTCAGGACCACAGGGACACCCATGGCCCCCTGGAGTTGTCGCCGCACCCACTGTGGATGCCGGGGTGCCCCCCGGGGCCACGGGACCCCCCACTGGGCTCCCTCATGGTGCCGCGGCCACTGCTCGCCACCACCTGTGGCTGCTGGGGCGCTCTTGAGATTGCCACGCCAAACCGGGATCAGCCGCCACCCAGGGGAACAGGGAGCAGCGCCGCCAGGAACTGCTGCCACACGCACACCAGCCACGGGTGCGGACAGCACTGGCATCCATTGCCACAGGAGGGAAGGTGCACGTGCAGCAGCACCAAGCTGAGCCTGGCACTGTGGCCACGCCCTGGGCACACTCTGCGCTGGCGAGGGGACCTGGCCGGCGCTTCCCCACCCGCTGAGAGGTGGGGAAAGCTGCCAGACCCCACGCACCCCATGCTGCACTCGCCAGCAACTGCCGCCCGCATGGCCGAGCCGGGTCCACGCGCACCCTGCACTGCACCAACACAGGAACTAGACCCGCCGCAGCGTGCGCGTCGACCACGGACACTGCTGCCAGCAGCGGCACTGCTCCTGTCTCTGTCCGCTCCTCCTCCGCCGCCTGTCTGCATCTCCCATGAGTTCCTGCTAAGAAAAACTGCGGGCGACAGCTGGGGTGACCCCCGCCGCCTCCCCCGATTGGGAGAGATAGACTGGGCACCCCCTTCCTTCCCCTCCAGCCAGCCCCGAAGGGCAAGGTGAGGGGAAGAGCGAGGGAGGACTGTAAGAAGATGGCTGGGGTGACCCTCGCCTCCCTCCGAGCAAGAAACCAAGCAGGGGGGGAAAAGACCGGGCAGGAACATGGGCTGCCTCAGCCCCTTCACCCCAGCCCAGGAGGGCAAAAGAGGGGTGAAGAGCCTGAGCTTTTCTTTCTAAGAGGAAAAAATCCCCAGGATTTACAGAACCAGGGTTTACAACAGAACAGACAGCCAGTGAACAGTTTAAAACAAAACACCCCTTTCCTCCCCCCTCCCTCCAAGACCCCCCTCTAGGATCCTCCCCCCAGAAAAAAACCCAGCATCCCCCTCCCAAAACCCCAACAGCCATTTATGTTTTACCAGCCCTGGAGTGAAAAAAAAAGTAAACCTTCCAGTTTTAGGACAGTGGAAGGATAATGCTGCTGGTTTTTTGGTCTGCCACAATTTTGAGCAATGCTGCTGCTAACCCAGGGAAGAGAAACAACACAGAGGAATTTGGAACCATTTTTGTTTCACCTTATTAACTTTTTGCCAATTTGTTGACAATGTCAGCAGCAGGCTGTGTCTCAGTTTTTCAAACTCTTTATGGAGCCAAACACATTCGTATTGCCTACCTTTAGATATCTAAGAGTTTAGCTCATGGATTTCCTAATATTTAGCTAAGTACAATGCCAAATATGCTGTGGGACTAGTGTTTTGCTGCAATATACACTTTAAAATGCCTAATGCTCATTTCTTCTAATCTTATTCTGGCCAACAGGAAAAAACTGCACCTGTCCTTAACAGGGCTGGACTGGTTTGGTGAGTTATTTTATGCTTTCAAAGAGCTGTGTGCATAGTGAATGTCATTATATATACTGTATGCTTAATCATACAAAATAGGAAATAGTGACCAGAGCTAAACTGAAAAGCTGGCCCTATCACTTCAAAGGAAAGAAGAAAAGAAAAATAAAGTTACCTTCAGAGCAGCTTTTGTACCTGCACACACTAAGGTTAATCAAATCTTATGCTTCAGAGTGTATGGCTGATTAGCTTGTGTGTCTGGAAGCACTTCCCCTTATTTGCCATTCTACTCTTACTCGCAGAAAGAACAAAGTTCATGTTAGTTCTAGGATATTTTCTGTTATTTTTTCCGCCATTCACTTGCTATAGAAACTTTGAAAACTACTGGCTGTACTGAGAATTGCTCTGTGCAGAACAGCTCTGTTCTGACAGATTGGGAAGCCTGCAAGCTTTGATATGTATTAGAAAATAAAATTATTTTGTCCTTATTACTGTGGAGTGCATTCCTTCTTATGAACTTTGTAATGTATTGTACTTCTATGAATCCTTGAGGTAGGGAACTTTTCTTTCTCCTACAGGCTATGGAATGTGTATATTAAGGTATCTTTGAATTGTGATTTAAGTCATGGAGAAACTAAATGGAGACAAGTGTTGTGTGTTTTCATTTGTTTTGTTTTTTAATCTTTGCAGTTAACTAAGAACAGCCAGAAGCAAGTCTCAAGACTTCTTCTTCCTTTTTTTTTTTTTTCTCTTTCTCTCTCTCACACACATTTCCACATGAGATCCTGTTCTTTCTGTTAATCCTCAAAGTCTTTTGTTAACCTATATTAATTTTGGCATTAGTTTTTTAGGGGGGTTTTTTGTTTGTTTTTGGGGGCGTTATTTTGTCTTGCAGATTTTGAGATGCACTAACTTTGTCCATTCAGTGTGTTTCTATCAACTTCATTAGCGTTCTGGCAATTTACTCTTGCTAAAGAATTTGCCATGGGCCCTGTAAAAATTTATGATGTCAAGGTCATGGAATTACAGGCATTTATAATTTCAAGAAGAGTTTAAGGCGCAGGTAATTTGCAATGTAATTATTAGGGATTTAAGCATCTGTGTGCATGCTTGGCCTTACTGACTGTCATGGGGTGAAACACGTACCTGAGCTATGCATCACATCAAACAGTACTATTGGCAAGGCACAACCTATTGAGAGCACTTCTTCCACTCTCCTTCTTCTGCTGTGGTCTGGGTCTGGCCTATTTGAGGTGATGCAGGTTTTGAATGATTTTGCAAAGTGGATTTTTCACTAAAAAATAATATCAAACAGGAGACTGAGTTGTTATGTAAATTTAAGAACAAAGTGAGTAAAACTTTAACCTTGAATTGTGGGTATGTGGAAAGTGAGGTTCATGTGTCAGAGAGAGTTTAGGCTGTGTGTATTTTATAGATGTAGATATCAAACAATCTTGAGCTGTATTATGTATGAATTAATTACTCTGTCCTGATAGTCTTGGAAAGGTAGATATATTTTGGCTTTCTGAAGACCACTATGGGAAATAGAGGGGGAAGCATTAAGCAAGATTATTTTTTTCCTCACTCAGATAAGCCCCCTTATTAAGCATCTTGAAAAAGCAAGTTTATGTAATGCCTGACCCTTGTCATTTACTTCTTAAATAGGAATCAAGTGTGTGGCGGTTTGAACCACTTTTTATCGTCTAAGGGGCATGCACAATAAAGATGGAAGACTGAACAAAAGTGGCAGCAGGGGAAAAGTTTATTACATGGGATTCAAAATAGGGAAGAAGGGACAACCCACAGGGACCCAAAATTTACACTGAGAAACACTCAACACACAGAAAACACGAAAGGGAAAAAAAAGGGACAAAACCAAAAAGGGAACTGCTTTCCCAGCTAGGTGACTAGCTGAGATAACAGGGGGAGGAGTAAGGAAGCCGTCTGTCTCCCTCACTCTCTGCTGGCGTCCCTCCCGGGCCTCGAGGTTTTATGCAAAACACAAAATGAAGTGAAATACGACCCCCTCCCAGGACACCTTTGGGAAGTGGATACTTGAGATAAAGCTGGACTTGGCTTCGGTACTGAGAGGAATGGGTGGAGTCACACTGCAGGGTCTGAGACCCAGGAGGAGAGGAGCTGTGTGCTTCGACCCTGGACCAGAAGCCGAAGAAAGGGAGGACCTCTGTGCTTGGCCTTTTAAGCCCTCTAGGTCTCGTGCAAATCTTGCTGTCTTCTTCCTGGCTAAGCCATCTTCTGATTGGCCAGCAGTGCTGAGCTCCGCCTTTCTTACAGCATCTTCACTCCAGGCACAATGGGGGTTCCCGCTGGAGACCACGCGTTCAGAGCTCGAGGCGCCATCTTTTTTCCTTTATTGCCCACAGGCACTTCGGGGACGCCCCGGAGCGACCCTCGCCCCTCCACACTCCCATCACCAGCACTGTGCCAATTCCAGACCCCCGCCGCTATCCACAAGCAGCCGCCGTGCCCACGCTCCCGACCATGGCCACGCTGGGGTACGGCGCCAGCACCCGCAGCATGCCTCTGCCCACAAGCTGGGAGCTGCCAGGACCACACCCACCACACTGCCCGCTGCGTGGCCATGCCCCTGCTGCTGTCCGCGAGCATGCCAGGGCTCCTCCGCGGCCATGCTCCCAGGCCACCGCCTGCGCTGGGACTGCGGGACCACCACGCACCATGTGCGGCACGAGCCAACCCCAGGGAGAGCAGGCAGGAATGACAGCCGTCCCGCTCCCAGCTCAGCCCCAGGAAACTGTGGGGGACAGGGGAGCAGCCCATGCTGAGAGCAGCCCCACCCTCCCCTGGCCCTGGGGAGAGTGGGCAGGAGTGAGGGCCATCCTGGCCCCAGCTTGGCACCGGGAAACTGCAGGGGATGGGGGAGCAGCCTGCGTCAAGAGCAGCCCCTACCCTCCCCCGGCTCTGGGGAGAGCGGGCGGGAGTGAGGGCCATCCCAATCCCCACTCAGCCTGGGGAAAACCACAGGGGACGGCTGGGGTGACCCTCTGTCTTCCCTGGGAGAGGGCTGGCACAATCCCAGCCCTCGCCTTTCCCTTAAGGAAAACAGGATTTTACACAGACAAGATAAATGGGCACTCCTTACATGTTCTCCCCTTCCAAAGCCCAAGGACCGCCCCCAAGACCACCCCGAGACCTGAAGCCCCCCTTGACAACCCCAAGAGACTCCAGCACCCCTCAAACGCTCACAAAGTGTTACTTTTCAAAGGCTAAATCTGACTAAATTCACAGAGAATTTTTGTAAAGGATTTTTGGATGTGTACCCTAAACTACTTACCTCAAAACATCTAAATTATCTGTAGTCAAAAGTGACAAAAAATTACATGGGTCTGGTACCTGCTGGATGTGTACTCTCCACATACAACAAAAAAACCCCATTTATTAGCTGTATATGTCTTGATGAAGTAAAAAAAGAAAAATCATGGAATGGTGAAGAAAATTGAATGAAAGGTAACTACTCAGATAACAACACATCTGATCTTCTTAGGCTGACCTTATTACTTTGATAAAAAATGTATAAGGATCACAGGATATCTCATGGTCATGGATTGCCAAAATTTCATAGGTTTACTCTTATGCCTTGCAGAAGAGAAAACAACAGAGAATGGTTGTGAATGGTGCCACATCCAGTTGGCAATTGGTCACTAGTGGCATCCCTCAGGGATCACTGCTGGGCCTGGTTATGTTTGATATCTTTATTGATAACCTCGATGATGGCACTGAATCCTTCATTAGTCAATTTGCAGATGACACAAAGTTCAGAGCAGGTGTTGATCTGCTGGAGAGTAAGAGGGCCCTGCAGAGGGATCTGGACAGGCTGCAGAGATGGGCAGATTCCAATGGGATGAGATTCAACAAGTCCAAGTGGCGGATCTTACACTTTGGTCTCAATAACCCCATGCAGAGTTATAAGCTGGGGTCGGAGTGGGTGCAGAGTGGGCAGACAGAGAGAGACTTGGGAGTGCTGGTGGCTGGGAGACTTGACATGAGTCAGCAGTGTGCCCAGGTGGCCAAGAAGGCCAATGGCATCCTGGCCTGCATCAGGAATGGTGTGGCAAGCAGGACCAGGGAAGTTATCCTTCCCCTGTACTCAGCACTTGTTAGGCTGTACCTTGAGTAGTGTGTCCAGTTCTGGGCCCTCAGTATAAGAAAGATGTTGAGTTACTGGATTGTGTCCAGAGAAGGACAACGAGGATGGTGAAGGGGCTGGAGCACAAGCTCGATAGGGAATGACTGAGAGAGCTGGGGTTGTTTAGTCTGGAGAAGAGGAGACTCAAGGGTGACCTTATTGCTGTCTATAACTACCTGAAATGAGGTTGTAGTCAGATGGGGGTCAGTCTCTTCTCTCAGGCAACTGGCGACAGAACAAGAGGACACAGTCTCAAGCTCTATCAGGGGAGGTTTACACTTGATATTAGGAAGAAATTCTTCACACAAAGGGTGATTTCCCATTGGAATGGGCTGCCCAGGGAGGTGGTGAAGTCACCAAACCTGGAGGTGTTCAAGAGTAGGCTGGATGAGGCACTTGGTGCCATGGTTTAGGTGATGGGTTGCTGTTGGATTATAGGATGGATTTGATGATCTTTAAGGTCTCTTCCAACCTTGTTGATACTGTGATACTGTGATTTCATCTAACTTGTACAAAGTATCACAGAAAATATTTTTAGTGCATTTTCCTTAGTAAAAATGTCGATTGTAATTCTCTGTATTATGAACTATAGGTTTATTTAGAATAAAGAATAGTCTTTAATTAAATTACATTCCCAGGGTTTAATATGCTTACATTGCAGTGAAGAGAGCAGCAGTTCACTCTCAATTTATGTGTCTACTTGCAACACTTCCTCAGCTACCAAAAAGAAGAGGAAATTTGGTGGAGCATAGACATTTCTTTTATGTTACACTGGATTTTCAGAATAGCTTTATTTATTTATTTATAATGTTTATCAGAACTCAAATGCTAATTTAATCTCTTTGAAAAAATATGTCATCAGGCTTGTAATAAATGATAGATTGAGAAATAGGGAATTGATAATGTTTTGCCATTTCAATATGGTCTGAAATTCTGGTTTAGATCTACACTTAGGAATTATTTATATCCTCTTATGTCATATCAATTTAAATAATATTCCACTCATTGAGGCATAAAGAATAATGTTAATATTAAAGTTTCTATTTAAAATTTGCTAATTGCACATGAAGGGGTTATATCTGCTGCATTCAGGGTTTTTAAATTTAATTTTATTGTATCAGAAAATCTATGAGGTTAAATCTGTAGAAATTATTGCTTTTAAATGTTGTATAATAAGAATCTTGCTGCTGTTATGAGCACTGAAAAATGTGCCTTCATCTCAAATAAGTCTTGTTAAAGCTACAGTTATGAAACTGCCAGGATTTAATACTATATTTGGGCCTGATCCAGCTCAGCTTTACTCATGTGAGTAACTCTACCTCCTCTGAAGAAATCTGCACCTGAGCAGGGGATACTGCAGATCTCTACAAAGTTATTGATCCAGGGAAATTCTAGGAATGGGAAGAAATAGGGATGAATATATAATTTCCACCTATTTAGGCATTGAATTCCAAAACCAGCATGTCTCCAAGAAATCCATTTTATAGGCGAGGGTTCAAATAACAAACGGAAGTATGTGAAAAGGTATTGAAGGACACTGAAGACATGCTTTTCCCCATCTCCACATGCCTGAATCAGGTGGACAGCATTGCAGGTTTGCAAGAAGGATGAGGAATCAGCAGCTCCACAGAGACAAGGGGTGATTCCTTTGTCCTCAAGCCACACTCAGCTCCTGCTCAGTGCTGCTGAGAGCCCAGATCAGGAAAGCACATTGTCAACAACAGTTTGCTTGATTAGACCCCTTAGGGGACGTCACCAGAAGTAGTTTTATCCCCTGGGAAAGAAAAATATTAGAGCAAATATGAGCCTATTGACTACTGAAGTCATGTGGAAAACAGTCATTGACTTCAACCTCAACAGGAAATGGCCCGATATGACTGTAAAGCTTATGGACTTAAAGGAATGACACTTTTCTAACTGTAATGTCAAACAACAAATCAAGTTACCTTGCTTTCTCCTCTAAGCACAGACACTTGATGACACAGCTCTTGATGACAAAAGGATTAAATCACAAGCAAACTGATGAGAGGGTAGAATCAGTTCCATCTGTTTATGACTGATATCTTGAAATTTCTGAAGCTTTAAAATTTGGGATTCACAGTGGACAGGTCTGTCTTCTGACAATCCATGCTTTTAAGTTTTAGCCCCAGATGATTCTGAAAAGTTTAAAACTTCATTTCAATTAAGCATGAAAAGTTAGGATTCTTATCGTGTTTACAAGCTCCTGAGTTTGAACCGTTTGACCTGGAATCTTTCCAGGACAACCTACCACCACATTAAATCAGTTTTGTGTCTTAACTGGCACCATGAAGAAGTAGAATAATCGGTAAAATTGTGAAATAACTCACAAACAATTCCTCAGTGTCTAGAGAGGTTTTCTTACAACATGAAGTGAGAACTTCTATATAGTCTCCAAACAATATGTACATTATTTTGTATACATATGTATGCACATGCATACACATGTGTGTAATTTTAGGTTCTCCTTAATGTCATTGCAATTATTTCCCTCCAATCTTTACAGCTGCTTTAGAAGGAATGCTACTGAGCTCAAATGATGACATTGATAGCTGAGAGGCATTCGTTTTGCAGTGGCTAATTAAGCATATGAAGGCCACGTAAAGAATTGGTTCTATCAGCACACACTCACCATCAACAACCTGTCCCCTGCAGGGTTAAGAAGAAGACATTAAACGATCACCTGTCCTGAACACCGAATGACAGTTTCAAGGTAGCAAATGAAGCCTGAGGTTATTGAGGGATAAACTTCATTCTTACCTTTGGAATCAAAAGAAGAAAACAGTTGAGGAAAATCACCTTCTAAAAGCTTTGAGAGATCTAAACAGAGTTTCGCATTGCCCCTTTTTATGTGTTTTCCAGAGATGCTCCTTGGGAGAGATTCTAATTTCAATGAATGTTCAGGCTATGCAAATCTAGAGTTTGCAGCTGACACCCCTTGCAAGCCCCGCCTGCCCTCCTCTAGGGATGAATTACCCCTCCGGTACAAATTACACATGCACACCAGATGGGGTGAATTGAATGCTCTAACTAGAAACAGAGGGAGAATGATCTTGTGTTTAATATGAAGGTCAGGGACTCAAGAGACTTTGATTCTATTCTTGGCTCTGCCTCAGACCTTGTGTAACTTTGGGTGACTCGTTTAATCGTTCTGCCTTGGTTCTTCTCATCTATAAAATGGGAATGGTAATACTGTACTACGTTGTCAGGGTGTTACAAAACTAAATGACTGCTGGTAAGATGTACTGCAATCTATAGCTGAAAGAGAACACAGACAGGCCATTTGTTTCTGCTAATAATCATTTCAGGTAGGAACTTTAAGTTTCTTTATGTCTTCTAAAAATATATGTATTCAGGCTTATGAGTTTATTTTCAGGGGTGCTTTGAGGTAGTTTCTCTCTTTGTGTCTGAAAACAACACAGAAAATAAAGTTGTGAGAATATCTATGTGTAAAAGTGTATGGATGTGCATACAAATATAAACAAAGAAATACTGATGGATTAGCTTTAAAAATATGGGTGAGGTAAGAGGAGGGGAGGATTGTACTCAAAGTTATGTTTCTTTTCAAACATTACAAAAAAAAAAGTTAAAAAATCAAAAGGAGGATTAAAATATTTTACTTTTTGAAATATCTTATTATTTTGAAGAGAATGTCTCAGTAAAGTATTCGATTGTGCTGGCATATTTATGTCACATTTATTTCTAAACAGGCCCATCAACCAAACTTTTTACTAGTATCCTTTCCTTGCCTGTCGCCAGACCACTGCTTCCATTGTTGATTAGAAAATTTAAACCCTAAAATTATCTCTCTGCCCTAAAGGAAGGAAAGAAGCAGAGTTACTAAATTGTAATGATTAAGTTCTGTTATCGATGAGTGACAGCTCTCTAAACACCTCTCTGGATTACAGTGCCACTTTACCATTATATAGGATCTCTACATCAGAGGATCTCTACATCAGAGGATCTCAAAGCATTTTCTGGAGAGTAATTAATTAATTAACTCTAACTATTCTATCTTGTCTCTGCTGGAGTCAAAAGAAATTTTTTTTCACTGATATCAATGGCAGCTGGAGGTCGGGCTGTATGATTAGTACTCCTGTAATTTGTCCACTGCCAACTCTCCCCAGAACAAAAAAAAGCAACACAGCTTTCTCTTTCACAGACTCCAGTGGTGAAAAGCCTTACCCAGGTAACTTTCTGCATACTGATCTGTTCTTGAATTCAGTAAGACACCTCTGAGGGAGGCTTAGCAGGATCTGTCCCTGTGTAATCAAATGCCCACTCTGATTTGCTCTTGTTGGTAAAGTTTCGATTATCAAATATTCTGATACAAATTCTCGCCTGGATTGAGAAGTGATTTATTTTAATGGAATGGTATCAAGGCCCCCTTTTGTTCCTCCCCCCCGTACACCTAGGAAAGAAAGGACATCCTTTTTCTCCCTCAATGAGCCTGCAAATCACTATTCCCCCTGGAGTCTGAATATCTATTCAAAAAAAGTAGCTAACTCAGAATCTGTTCTCATCTTCTCGTTCCTATAATTAAAGTTTTAAATCCTCAACTGTAGAGGTCAAATAGCACATGTAGAACATTTGCACTCCAGCTTACTGACTGTCAGCACAGGGCCAAATCCTTAAGTTTTTATGCAGTCAATGTAGTTGACAGAATTTTTTCCTGGAGTTAGGGCCAGATTCAGCCTATTCCCATTTTTTGGATCAGTAAACTAAGGCACAGAATGATGAGATACCTACTCGTGGCATACGAATGAACTGTCAAGGGTGTCAAATCTTGGGTTTCAAGTTTTAAAACTAGCATGATTGTTACTCAACTGATGTGTGCAAAGGTAGAATAAACCACTTTGTAGCAGCAAAAAAAAAAAAAAAATAATAAAAAAAATTGACTCAAGAGGCCTGGGTTTACTTTGTTGATACTGACAAAGACTTTTGATCCTGCTGTATTTGGTTACTTGTCTGGTGCTTTAGACTCTCAGTATGCAGCAGGATAAAAAGTAGATCTCCATAAGTCTTTGCTGAAAACAGGCTCTTCAACAAAAAAAAAAAAAAAAAATTATCAGAATGCCATTTATAAACATGTGCACATGCACACTCATATACATACATATATACATATTTGTATGGCCTCAGAGAGAACTAAGAATTTAAACACTTGAGTTAGTTCAACAAATTGTGCCCCATTCATTCCTGCCCAGGTATACGGTCTCCAGATTATAAATCTGCCATTTGACTGGGAGGTGGGAGGGTGCTCCTATACCCACCCATCAGCTACAGTGTAGAGTAAGTCAGACCTTTGCATCCTCTTCCTGTAGACTATAAAATGTGAAAAAAAGCTTTTTTAATTTGTATATTTACAGCACAAAGAGAAACAAGTGTTCTGAACATTGGGATCTATTGCATAATGTAAACTGCAGACAAATAATAAATTGAAATAGAGGGAAGTTTGAACCTAGGTATCAGTATAATGAGATATGTCACAGTTTGGTCTGTGTTATTCCTAGAACTTCCTGTTTAAATACAGAAGTTAGAAAATGGAGAATCATGAATAAACCAATTTAAAACTTTAAATTAAAACCCCTACACAACCTCAACTCTCATCTCTACTAACAGCTAGCCCAACATGTTTAATTATTGTCGATATAAATTAACTTGCCACTAAATTAAATTGACTTTGAAGTGCTATGTTATGTGATTTATTATGTTTTCTTTCTACTATGATCTACACAGGATTTCCATGTCTATGTAAACTGACTTTCTACCTACGGAGTCTTTTGATGAAATGTTGTACCTGTTGCAATATTATCACTAACATTGCACCTAGAAAGAATAATCTGCTAGTTCATGTTGAAGCTTATACAATTTCCCCGATGTTAGTTCTGCTCCTCCTGTCTCTTGACTGAGGATTAGTTTTCTGGACTTACAGCCACTTCCTCCATGTTTGCTGAGAACACTGATCCAAATACTTTCCACTTGTCTTCAGTTGACTACCTAAGGATTCGAGTGAGGAATGCCTGCTCTGTGGAGTCAGCTAAGAGGAAAGCAGGCAGCCTGGCTGCCTGCTGGAAATTTTAGGTGGCCGTCACTGCCCTATTACAAGGATACTTGTAGCAAAGCTGTTCTGTGAGAAGGTATACATATGTATATATACATATACAACCTCGTATGTGACGAAGACAGGTGATTGCAGCAAGAGACAAAGAATAAACAATATGCAATTAACTCAGCTGAGTAGTATGGGAGCAATTTATACTTTTCTCACATGAGAATGCATTTTGTGGTTTAGTTTCTTTTACAGTTAATTTTATTTTTCCATGTCATTATTAGGAAATATAGAACAGCAGTAGGCAATCATTATTTAACAAAATTATCCTATCAAAAAGGAAAAAAAAAAAAAAAAAGGAAGAGGGGAACAAGAAGGTGGGTTTTTTTGCTAGCTTATGCATGGATGAAACCAAAAATACAGTGTCTGGACACTTCTGAGAAAAAGGAACAGGCTTCAGCAATTCTTCCACCTTTTATATTGCAGTTTATTTTAGTGCAAAATTGCAGGCAGGATTGTAGAGACAATCTACAAAAAACAGCCCAGGATTATAGAAATTCTTAGTATTAAAAAAATAAAAAAAAAAAAAAAAGCCGAATAATCTGCCTCCACCACCACCTTATTGGGAATCAGAACTCAAATCTCTGAAGAATAAAAGCTTTTCGGTTTTCTGTTAAGTAAAATATGCAATGTCAAAATTCATTATACACATCTTTTTTTCAACCAAATTGTAACACTTATGTTATACAAACAAGGGAATTTTTAAGGAAGAGTTTTCAGTCAATACAATCGATATCCATAAGAAAAATTTACATTATTCATAAATTTTATTTGGAATTCATATGGAATAATCTATCTATTTTCACACAGATGTACAAAAACCCACCATAAATAGGACAATCTTTTCACTTTTCTGTTTTGTAACAACCTTGGAAAGGAAATTTTGACTCATTGCACACCAAAAAAAAGGACATCAGACCATTTTCATTTCTTCCTCCTTGAGAGCTCAGTTGTCGGTACTACTTACAAATGGCCAAAATAAATCTCAAAAGTTTCCCCATAAACAGAAGTCTCAGTTTCTACTACCTGCTTGAGTTCATTGATTAAGCTATTTTATAAGATAATAAAATAAAATATCCCACACACACAAATAGAAAACATCACTTGCCCTAAGGCATTCCAGTGCTTCACTCTCCTGCAGAAGTCTATAAGTCATAACTGGAGGTGCATAAAAGGTGTTGGGCTCAGGCTACACCAGGATAAGCATAGGTTGGCTGGGATGAGAGGAAGAGAGTGTATGTATCTTCATCTAATGCATTGCATTAGGCTGACACAGGAGCATCTTGCAGGCCATGAGACGAACTGACTGGACCACAGTTTAGGTACAATAGCTCTCATTGCACTTGTGTTCAAAAGTCTGAGCTGCAAGAAAAAGTTTCTCCGTTCCTCCAGCGGAAAGTAATAGTAGAAACACAAATTACATCAGCAAAATTAGTTCTCAAAAATAATTTCCATTACCACTAAAAACTACTCAGATATTTAAACCAAATATTTTTAACATAAAAGGGTCTGAATACATTAATTTTTTTATTAAAAATGTACCTATATGTAAATTATGTATAACATTTGGATATCCTGTAGAATTTTAAAAAAATATTTTGAAGGTATCGAAATACATATTCTTTATATAAATGATAATATATTTCTTTGTCTTGTAAAGGTTAAAACTGAAGTAAAATTAAAAAACTCTTTCATCTGATCAAGAATTATAAGACCTTACAAACATTTACAACAAGAGAGTCTTTCCTACTCAGTGCTAGAGCTACAATACAGGAAATCTGGCAACTTTTCCAAGGTCATTCATGAAATGCAAACCCTTTGTTTTCCCATTATCTATTATGACTTTTGAATTGCTGTGAAAGCACAAAGGAGGAGATAGCCGAAGACAAATGATTTTTCTTATTTGCAAAAGGTGTGTGCATATGGTTGTACTTTTATTATCACATAAACCAGTGTAATCAATAAGCTTAAGCATGTATTAGAGCCTAAGACTTCTGCTTACTGAAAACTTTGTCATTCTCTATTTTATAATCATAAATGATGACCTGAAATCAAAGTAGCATAGCATTACTATCCTGTGTTTTATTAGTAGAAGTCTCCTACTGCACTAAGTATATAGTAATTCTCAAATAGGAATGCTGGGACAGGGGTGTGATAAAAGTAAAAAGAAGGGATTTGGTTTTTGGTTTTAAAACTCCTTGTCAAGGGTTCCATTGGTACCCTACCTTACATTTTTAACATTATTACACTTCCAACTGATGTGAGAACCCGTTTCTCATCAAATCTTGTTCTCTGATGCTGCTTCTTTTGTAGTTGCAGAGGAACCTTGCCTTGATCAAACCTTGCCTAAATTTGCCATTCTCAGGGTGTAAACACAGTCGAGTCCCTGCAGCTCATCAGATAACTGAGCATCAGCTGAGATTCAGCTGTGTTAGATGTGCACCTTATGAGTCTCTAACAGATGAATCATAATGAAAGTTATCTTGAAGCCCTTTCATTATCTCACCTTCACTAAGGACTTACATAAGCAGAGACAAAACGTGTGTTAACTTGCTAAACTTTAGTAACGTGATTCTTGGTCTGAGCCTATCAATGTATCCACCCATACATAAACCCTGCTTCCAGGCAAAAACTGCTTCAAGCATAGAAAAGCACACAAACTGTCTGAAATAGAGACTGACTGTAGTGGTGCATGCCTAAACAAAGAGCAGGGCTCAACACTGCTGCTTTTATTCCGCTGCTCTCGTAAGCTGCCTGGAAGGTTGATAATCTCTTAGCTATCCCAATCTGAAAAGACAGGGAGTCCAGACACGTTAAAGATTTATTTTTAAAAGTAATGCTTCCAATTTAAGATATATAGTTGCACAACAATGGGACATGTAAGTTGTCCAAGACCCTTTACCATCGAACACTTATGTTTTTAGAAATTTCTCTACACATTACTTTATTCCAAGATTTTTGAAGACTTGAAAGCTTCATCGTTGCTCTTACTATTAACTGACCAAACTGATTTATCATCTCCCCAGATTCCAGTCACAGTGATTTGGGATCTTCAGAAATTTCCGCTTCTTTGAAAAGGCATCCCATGGCCCCTAGAAAAGGGACATCTTTTTTTATTGAACATGGAAAGATCTAGTGGATATCGTTCATGTAATTCTGAAAACATGCACATAGACCTTTCTAAGAAACTGACGCACAGAAGAATCTTTGATCCTTTGAGTTGAGAAACTTTCCCTGTAATTCAGAAGATTGTAGTATTTGTGGCACAAGGAAAGTCAGGAAGAACATTTTTAATTTGGAAGCTTTGTAGGTGATTCTGCAATAAACAGAAAAGGAAAAAAGTGGATATTCCAAGCATAAGAAAAGAAAAACAAACCAATTAAGAGAAAACTCATTTAGGCAAGATAAGAAGGACAGAGAAGGCAGAGAGGTTTTGAGAAGACTGAGGAAAAAGGGAGGAAATTTTGAGACCATTTTCTGAGAGCAGAATTTCCAGAGTATGCCTCAACTAGGCCTTCCTCTTAACTTTAACAGAAGCTGAAAGGATATGACTCAGACCTAGGCACTTAATGTATAGTGGTCTTATTTCAGCCAGGTGTCTTTCAGACAGAGATCTTCCTATTGTTTTACTTACAGAGATACCCTTTTTGTGAAGGAGAGAAAGAAAGTTTGAAGACTCATTGTTTCCTGTTGCTACTGGAAATTTTACCTGAGATCACTTGGTCTGTTCAGCCTGAGGAGAGACCTTATTGGAGTCTATAGCTTCTTCATGAGGGGATTCAGGGGGCAGACATAATCTCTTCTCTGTAGTGACCAGTGACAGGACTCAAGGAAATGGCCTGAAGTTGTGTCAGGGAAAATTTAGGTTGGGAATAAGGAAAAACTTCTTGACTCAGAGGGTGGATGGGCAGTGGAACAGGTTCCTCAGGGAAGTGGTCACAGCACCAAACCTGACAGTCTTCATGAAGTGTTTGAATACCACTCTAAGGTGTATGATGGGATTCTTGGGGATGGTTCTGTGCAGGTCCTGTGCAGGAGTTGGACTTTGACGGTCATTGTGAGTACCTTCCAACTCAGGATATTCAGTGATGCTATGATCAGATTCTATGATCAGAACGCTGTAAAAATAGCTGTATCAAAAAAGGAATAAGCATGAGCCACTAAATTCACCAGCCTGTATGGATGTCTTTTCCACTTTGTCCTACCCAGCCACATTGTTTCTGTTTTTTTGTTAGAATTTTATGCAGTGACTTTCAACTTCCCAGAAAGTTTGATTTCATATACACTTATGAATAAAATGTTGGGCCACTATTATCTGCTTAACAAAGTTGACGTAATTGAAACTATGTAGATTTACACCAGAAAATGGGCCATTAAATCTCTGAGAAATGTTAGAGAGGCAAAGGAACGATAAAATTGCCAAAAGAAGTTATCTGGCTTTTAAAAGTAAAAGATATGTCTCTATTATTAATCTTCTAAAGTTGTTAAATTAATATTTATATTTCACATAGAAAGCTCTTAACATGTCAAAAAAGATGCATATTTTCCTTTGCCTTAACTCTGTACCAAAATTTCCTGAGGGAAAAAACCCTTGCTTTATGTTATGACACATGTTCTTCTGGAGATCTATGATACCCACCAATATTCAGTGAGGACAAAAGATATTGCAGACCTGGTGTATCAATTCAATTTTTTTTTTCTTTAGTTAGCTACCTTCACCTTTTCAACAAATTAATTCCTTGGAATTTAACCTTCCTCCCTAATCCATCTGAGACTTCTTCTCATAACTCACTTCTAGAAGAGTATTAGCGGATGCAAGTTTTCTCCCAGGGAGGGATATGCCATCCTTCTATTTTAAATCAAAAACTGTTTTTGCAAATTAGCCAAAGGAGACTGCCTTTAAGTGTCCTGCAAAAATCCTTCAGTAGACTCTCTGGGTCTTTTGCTCTTCTAGCTTTAAATTAGAGTAGAAGTGGACTTAAAGGGAAAGGAAATAGAAAAAAGAACAGAATAGGTATGTGTTTCAGTAGTTTCACCTGAAAAAGATGTGGACAATTGGGACAGACCATTCTTTGCTAAGATAAATTATTTTGAATTTACAATAAAATGAGCTGGATATAGGTAAAAATGACAAAATTGAGCAACCTGATATCCAGAATTGCCTGACTAAATTTTGGCAATTAAAAGCATTTATACTACGCATGAAAATATATACACTGTCATCTTTCTACAAGACCAAGTTAAATGGAAAATTGTAGTTTCTAACTATACATTCAGATTAGGCCTACACAGACTGAGTTTACAGCCTGTTTTCAAAATCTGAAACCTCCTTCTTTTAAAATAATTAGTTTAAATATATGTTAAGGGAAAAACAAACAAACAAACAAACAAACAAAAAGAGTTACAGCCGGGACTGACTTGCCTACAATAAGGAGAGCAGAGACTGACTAGAGTGACTAACAGAGGATCACTATGCTAGGATCATGTTCATCATCTTGCCTACATTGCTAAACTAACAGAGTCAGTTAAAGATATCTTTCATTGATATAAGCAAATAAGAATTGCATTGTGAATAAGTCTCTTTTAAAAGAGCTGGAGAAGCTAAAATGGGAGATGAGGATGGTAGGATGCCTGGAAAGACTTTTCAGATGAGAAGACATGATACCATGCAGGAGTCTGCAGGCTAAAGAATAGACAGA
Organism: Serilophus lunatus; assembly: GCA_013399895.1. Taxonomy (NCBI): domain Eukaryota; kingdom Metazoa; phylum Chordata; class Aves; order Passeriformes; family Eurylaimidae; genus Serilophus; species Serilophus lunatus. Next base: position 404,655 of record VXBA01002662.1, read on the forward strand.
TGGAAAGGCATATGTCAGTTTTTTACCATTCATCTAAAATCATGAATGCTAAAGAAACAGAAATCAGTAATGTCATTCCACACACAAAATATAATAAAGCACACCCTGTAAAATAACCATCATGAAAAATTCTGACATAAAAGATACCTTACTGTGAAACTCATTGTAAGAATCTCATGTTACATACAAAATTGTAAAGTATGGATCAGATGTCATTTGTACAAGCTTATTGGTTGTTAGGTTCCACCACTGAATATGGAATCTTGCAACTTTAGGTTCATGAGAGACCTACATATTGATAAAGTACAATATCAGTTTGTGTGTCCTTGCTTCTTCAATTCTTGCCTAAAGCATCTTGTTTCAGTAGGGAAAGTTGAGTCAATTGTTTGGAAATGGCACACACAGTAAGCTGATAGTACCCTTTCTTTTTCTCTACTTGCACTATTAATTAAATAGAGGGTTTCAGTCTGAAAGATAATCAGATATGTCCACAGGCTGATCAATATGACACTATAAGCCAAGCCAAAAATATCTGAAAAAAAATGTAATTTAGATGAAAAATAAAAAGAGTCTAATAAAAAGTAAAAACTACCAGGAGATACATGGAAATAGAATTAAATAAATTGCATGAAACCTCATGATTTTTGAGTCTTTTTGATTACATTTTAGGACATATCCATGAAATGCTATTGTGCATTAACAATTTCTTCCATTTCTACATGAAAATAAAAATTTTGTTGCTTTTAATGACTACATCATACCTAAAACAGAAAAAAAATAAAAACACCATTTTTTTTTTTTCTATTTAAATACCATCCTGAATGTGAAATGAAGGCCTTTACTTGAAAGTAGATGAATGTGTCTCTTGAGGCTTAAGGCTGGCTTCTTAACTTTGACAACATCCAAACTCTTTTGTTGATGTTTTACAATGGAAATATATCTTACTCAACTTAACTGACTATTTGCATAAGTGGAAAAACCTGTTCTTTTATCTGAAGTTACACACTGAACTTTAAATTTTGACAGGATATGTTTTTTCATACTATCTCATTTATTCCACAGTGAAAGTTAATACAGATTTTAAGGGTGACAGATGGGCTGAATACTAAATAAACATTTTAGATAGATGAATTAAAATATTTTAAAAATTTAGTTTGGATAATATTTTTCTTATTCTCTTCTAACCTCTGGTAAATATTTTATTGATGATAAGTGTAGTTTTTCTAAATTTTGAGAATAAAAATATTTAAAACCAATACAGAAAAGGAGAGGAACAACTCCTTAATTGTACTCCAGAACTCTATAAAATTGTGTAATTAGAAAGGAAGTACTAACTACAGTCCCAAGTGAAAGGTCCTGGATTTGATTAAATATTTAACAAAAAAGCTCTTCAGGAGAAACTGCTGGCAGAGAAATTAGAAATTGTCATCTGACTTTTAGCTGGTAGTAGCCAACTCTATGAACATGCTTTTATAAGGAGTGCACCAGTTATCAAAGTTCTGCTTATCAGAATGTTCTAAAAGAAAACCAAATCAGCTCTTTATTGGGAATACATGTGAAGTGTAATAGTGTTGCTAAATGTAAAAAAGAATATTTGCTTCTAAGGAATAGGAAATAGAGAATCCAGGAAAGGAAATACAGTGAAAAACAACCATGTCTACAAGATAACATCACTTACATATGAGAATTTTAAGGCTGGATTTTCACTTGTAGCAAAAATCTGTCAATTTCTATTACTATTAAACAACTCTCAACTTTGAACTGAGATAAAATTTGGATCATAATATGAACTCTTTTTAAAAAAAAAAAAAATTAAGAATAAGGAAATTATGGTTTTGGTTTGTTTCATACCACAGTTGCACTTTGTACTATATGAAATCCCAGAATACTTTTCTATTTATAACTCACAAGAAATTAAGCATTTCTTTCCAACCACTGTTAATTATTAAGGATCTCTCCAACACTAGGTCCAGCCTCTGCAGTACAACCTGCTTCAAGGTCAGCATCTATAAGATACCCAAGCAAAAAAAAAAAAAAGCACATATATATGCATATATATACATATATGATAGTGGAAAACTGAAGTTTCTAAGCTAAATTATTCAGTTGTAACTTCTATAATTTACTATAACAAGCAAGAGTAGAACCTCATCTACAATTTTTTTCTGTTGACTTCTGTTTTTCTTCAGTTTCAAGTGTTCCTTAACCCTTTTGCATTACATTCATCCTAATAAGTAGTTGAGAAATTGAGGAGGAAAGAAAAAGAGAGAGGGAAGAAAATTAGATGTCATTTCAAACTACTGCTGGTCATGCCTGTAGAATCTTATAGCAGTTCTAATGGTTGGTAGGCTAGTGTTCAGAATTCTGATAATTTATTTTTTTCTGAGTTGGTCAAGTACTCAGAAGCTCACAAGACAGCACAACAATACAAGATGTTCTACGAAACCCTAAGACTCATGAGCATATTTCTGAGCTTCTTGTCTATGAATCGGCTATTTACAAATACATATTAACTCAGAGTGCTCTTGCAATTTTATTTTTTTCTTTAATCACAGTAGAAACCACTCAGAAATTACCAGGATCAGACATGTACACTGAGTTTGTTTAACTGAAAAGTGAAAATATGGTTCATAGCTTTAACATAGCAAGACAAAAAGAGAAGAGAGAGGAAAAGTGGTACAGATTTTAGATTGAAGGGTTGCTTGGTCTTTCATTTAATTATGGCTTTTAAGGTCTTAAGAAATTGAGCTTATATTTCTTCTAAGTCACCTATCACCAAACTATAGTCCACAACCTTTGACACCCCAGTAACTATGGTCAGGAATATTTGGTTACTGCACAGTACAAGAATGTCCTTAAAAACATTCTAGATTGAGTGCTCATCTGAATGAAGACAAGCATCCATATTAATGCATAATAAAAATTACAGTGTCAAATGTCCTTAATAACCAATGTTGGAAGTATATAGTAAAGGCATTAATGTCCTGCTACTTTAAGGAAGAGTTGAAAATGTAAGTGTATATTTTTGAGTTTACATTTCAGGACAGATTACTCTTAAGGTATCATAAGTCCTGGTTCCTAGATTCAATTCTGTCTAAGTGCTATTTTATTAAAGAATGTTATGTCTTTCCTCCTTAGAAGAAAACTTGTGTGACAGCATAAGAAAAAATTTGCTGCAGCTCCTCTGCCAAGGATCTTTAACACATCAGAACTTAAGGTCACCCATAGTAAGAAGCTCTCCCAAAGGCAGACAGCATAACTTTATGTTGACTTAATTTTGGGAGAAACTTATCTTTTGTATGCACTGCCTAAAATAGAAGGTGTTGCTACATTTCATATTTGGAATGTAGTTAAAGATTCATGCAGGTTACAAAACTCCAAATATTTCCTTACTACTACATTCTTTTGAGTGTCACTCAAAACCATCCCTGAAGTATATCTTTGTATGATGGTTTTCTTCCATGCAAGCATATTGTACATCAATTTTATTTCATTATCACACTACAACCTGCACTGATTATAAACTCACAGATGCTTGTCTAATCATATCAAAACTTTTTACTGTTCAGATTATGAGTTCTTTGCTAGCTTTTTAAATATCTCTCCATTATCTAAGCCTCCTTTTTAATGTAAACTCTGCAATTTTATTGTATACTAAAGAAATCTTCCTGTAATTTGATGTTATTCTTTTTTTTTTTTTT
>VXBA01002662.1:408377-430391 GCA_013399895.1 Serilophus lunatus
TTTTTTTTTTTTTTTTAGTTTAACTATTGTGGCTAATTATATAGCAGATCCAAATCTGCATGAATTTTGCAGGCTGCTGCTTGCCTCTCCAGTTCTTTAATTTTCTATTATCAAGCAAATTACTCTAGTGTTGATTGTTAGTCCCTTTTCCCCTTGCCTTGGCCTCATATGCAGATTACAATCAGCCAAGGTCCATCCACTGGGTCATTCTATAAATCTTTTCTCAAAAGACATTTCTTTATGCTTGATGGGTTTCCATTTAACTCTTCCTTCAATGTCCACTGTGCCCCATGCTGCATAAATCATTAAGAACAGTCCAACTTCTTGCACTAGCTATCATACTACTCTCTCTGTTTTCTGCTGCTTTGGAGTTACCCAGCAGTCTAAACTGGGGAGACTGGATCTGCTTAGTATAATTTCAACATTGTCATACACCTGGATCACTTGGCATCTATATCATACCCATATTGCCTCCTAATTTTATAGTTTTATAAAATTGTATAGGGAGAAAGATTTTTTGTTGGAATGTAAATTTACTGATCCACAAAACAACAGGAAAGCACTTTATCTCTTGGAGAAGTTATTCAGCCTGTCTATAAACTCAGGAAACTATTATTATAAGTTATAACTATTTAACATTTCAAAAAATTTTATTGGAAAAAGAAAATCTTGGTAATTTTGCACTATTAGCACGCCTCTAGAGCCATATGATCACTCTCCTACATGCTCTCTTTCTAACCCTAACCCTAATCTCTTTACCATTTGGATCATAACTTAGCATTCTTAAAAGTTCCACGTGACAGGAAAGAAGGAACAGCACTGCGAAAAATATGAGCACTACATAAAGCTTCCCACGGGGTCTCTTGCTTTCTCTGTTATGGAGATTTTCTGTTTATGCATGATGGACTTGAATCTTGACAATCAAGAGTTTGGGGCGGAGATCCAGAAAAGTGCAAAGCACATCCTAACGTCTGCTCCACTTGCTGATCTGAATGCCCTGGCTATGACAGTTGATTTAAGTCAAAGTAGGTACCCTGTCTTACATGCTCTTGGAAACCTCTCTGCTCTAGTGACGGGCTGAGAGCTGTGTGTGCAAGTGTGCTTAGTTTCCAGTCATCCTGTTGCAATCGAGAGATACAGTGGCTGATTCTCTGACAGCAGCAAGAAGACTGAGACCTATAATTAAAATTTGATAAAAAACCTATGTGTTTCTATTTATTTATTTTCAGTGAGATACAATGTCAAATAAAGAAACTGCAGTTTCTGGATCAATGTGAGGTTCTGTTATCCTTGAAGGCAGACCAGTTACCTCCAGACAATATATTTTGGACTTACTCAGAGTTCAGATTACTGTAAATTGCAGGAATAAAAATATCAGGCTGGCATTTCACAGCTAATTCTGGGCTTGGCTATATAAAGTTTACAAAGGTTGAAATAAACTCACTCTACAAAGTTAAAATGAGACATGCAGTAGTTCATTTTTCTTCAAATCCAAAATACATTATTGTCAAGGAAGCCAAATGTGTTTTGATATGTGCATGCTATACAAAGCCCTACAGGGTGTAACTGAATTGCACTGGAAGTAGTGATAAACATGTTATTCCTCCCATAAAGACCTCGCTGAAAGAAGAGAATTGTCCAAAGTGCATAAAATCAATGTGAAGGCATAGTTTACATTGTCTGTTAAACATGTCAGGCTCTATTAAAACTGATGCTTGTTTCCCAAAGTTAAAAAACAAACAAACAAAACACCAAAAAAAGAATCGCCATGTTGTTAGGCAGACTCTTTCTAGATCCATCTTCTTTCAGGGCAACTTCACACTTGTGGAACCACTGTAGGGTTCTCTAGTATAAGGGAGTATGCGAAGGTGCTTCTCCAAGCTGGGTTGGATTCCACTAGTGTGCATGCTTTGTTAACTTTACTGTATTTTGGTTCTTCCATCACTGAAAGTAAAAAACATCCAGTGTCAAGTAAATTTATTTGCTGGTGAGCTCATCACTTGACAGTCTGTTTTATTCAGTGGAGAGAAAAAGGCTCTTTGTGTGAGGTGTCCGAAATTGCTGAAATGAGTTATGCCATGAAAATGCTATTTATTTCCACTGCCATCTCCAGATTTGAGTTGTGATGCCATGTGGGGCTTTGAGCAAACTTGTCCAGTGAGAAGTGTCCCTGCCCAAGGCAGGGGCAATGGAACTGCATGATCTTTAAGGTCCCTTCCAAAACAAACTATTCTCTGTCTACAACTTCCTCACAAAGGGAAGGTGGGCAGGTACGCACTGATCTTTTCTCAGTGGTGACCAGTGACAGGACTCAAGGGAATGGCATGAAGTATGTCACGGAAGTTTTAGGTTGGGTATTAGGGAAAAGTTCTTCACTGAGAGTATGCTTGGGCACTGGAACAGGCTCCCCAGGAAAGTGGCCACAGCACCAAGCCTGACAACGTTCAAGAAGTGTTTGGACAATGTTCTCAGGCACATGGTATTACTCTTGAGAGCCCTGTGCCAGGCCACGAATTGAACTTTGATGGTCATTGTGGATCCCTTCTAATTTAGGTTATTCTATGTTTCTGTGATTCTATGAAACATAGAGATACTTTTGGGACTACGTTTAAAGTACTCCTTCCTAACTCTTCTCAAATTATTTTGAGAGTTGCTTATTTATGGCTGGAGTATGCACTACATGTTTCTACTCCTGATGTTGAATTGTAGAATCATTAAGATTGGAAAAACCCTGTAAGATTATGAAATCCAATTATTAACCTAACACTGCCAGGTCTGCCAATACACCATGTCTGTAAGCATCACATCTACCCATTTTTTAACACTTCCAGGGATACTGGCTCTACCACTTCCCTGCACAGCCTCTTCTGATGCCTGAACACCCTTTCAATGAACAAACTCTTCTGAATACCCAAACTAAACCTTCCTTGAAGCAACTTGAGGCCATTTCATCTCATCTTATTATTTGTGACATAGGAGAAATGTCCAAACCCAACTGGCTACAGCTTTCTTTCTGGGAGTTGTATGGATTAGTATGGTCTCCCCTGAGCTTCCTTTTCTCCAGGCTAAACAGCCCTAGATCCATCAGCCACTCCTCATCACACCTGTAACATATGCAAACCTATTTCTTCCTAAGGAAGCTTGGCTTTTCAGGCCTGCAAACATTTACTGTAGCTCTGCTTTTGAACATTTGAGTTTCTTGTTTTCTAGATTTACCTGTTCCATTGTCTATGGCTAACCCCCTGAGCAGCGTAAAAACACAATACTCTTCATCACAGCTGTTATGAATGCTAAATATGAACAAGATACATATTTTCAAGGGAGACTGGGAAAGTACCTGGCAGAGAAATCCTTCTCTGACAAGTGGATACGGAGACGTTGCCCCAGTTTAAGAATTACTTGAACCCAGAGTGTTAAAGAGCTTTGAAAGGACTGAAAGGCACTTTCTTATTTTTCTTCTGCCTGTCCTGATCTTTTACCCTTCAGAACACATTTGCTTTACACCTCTGTCAGAGACAGGATACTGAGCTGAGCAGATTCTCTTTTCTAATTTATTTTAGCTACCCTGATGTTCATAAGTATTCAGGTCACAGGTTGTGTTTGTGTGTAAGCACTGACAAACATGACTATTGTCTTTGAAGTCTGGAGAGAACATCTCCAGACTTTTTGAGCATCTTTGTCTTTTTAAAAAGGTTATAATTCTAGCAACACACAGAGTTTCCAAGTCTACCTGAATTGTGACACTGCAGAAATATCAAACAAATAATGTGGTTGCTTGTACGAGAGTAATCTGTATGCTAACAACTTCAAATCTTAATCAAGAGATTAAACTCAGCTATCCTGATGTAAAATTGGTGTAAATTCCATTTCACTAGTTTCTGCTCTCAATTACACTGGTTCAAAGCTGGTGAGTTGGACTGTTTTATTGCCACAGTTTTATACTACCGAATTAAACTAACTGTGAAAAAATATAGAAAATATCTCGATTAATACTCAGTCAAGAAGAATGGATTTTTGATGAAATTTAAAATACTGTTTCTACATGGCAAAAAGTAAGTTCAGGGGTGGTTGGACACATAGGGATTCACAAATACTGGCAGAATGGAGGAAGGGAAAGAAAGAAGGAAAAATTCGTGTTTGGGGGTTATTTCCAATTACAGGTAATTGATGGAAAGATAACACCTGAACACTATCATAAACTGGCATTTTCACTATCAGTATCACTAGTGGATCTTAGAGGTCACTAAATTAAGGGGTCTAAATTTGGTTTTGTAAACAATCTGGAGAGAAAAATTATCCTCTTTAACACTGACAGTTCAAGAGTCAGAGCTGCGGATAACACGAGTCCATGAAAATGTACAGAAATCACAGAATAGCCTTCTCTGCCCACCACTGAGTAAGATTTCTTTCATCACTATTAAAAATTGGATTAATCCAGAAGTCAATTTGAAATAGCAAATTATAAATAATTCTATGGGGAATATTTCACCACAGTGGAATGGAATTAGAGTTGTGAAGGAGATTTCAGTGTGTTTAGGGTTCTGGGAAACTAGAACTATTGGACCCTCAGGGATCCATTCAATACCATGTTCCTGCAGAAATGAAATATTAAGATTGCTTATAATGCAACTCATGCAAAGTACCTATCTGAAATTTCACGACTATTCTCCTTTCTCTCTGGAAAATAAAAACAAACAAACAAAAACCAAAAAAACAAATTATAGCTGTGTTTCAGAAAAAAAAAACAAACAACAAACCCAGGTTATATGTGTATAGGAACAATGGAAAAGAAGATTTACCCCATATTCTTTCTTCCATCACTTCCTTGTCTTTGGTTCCCCACATCTCCAGACTCTTGCCATAAATCCCGTCTTCTCTTGATTTCAATCTCTCTGCCTTGTTTTTTTTTTGTTGTTTTTTTTTGTTGTTGTTGGTTAGTTGGTTGGGTTTTTTCGTTGTTGTTTGTTTTTTGTTTTTTATTACAAGGTCCTCTATTCATCTCTTTTGTCTGATCATAGAAATCCATTCTGGTGCCTATATTCTGTAGAAAGAATCTTGTGGCCAAGACTACATTGATGGTAAATGGATGATTGTACATATTCAATCCAATTAAAGACATCTATATATAAAATTTATTTTGTCTGACTGTCCCACCTTGTGTAGAGATTGCTTTTATGAACCACAGACAGTGAACTGAATTTAGCGTCAGGTTCTGTTGACTCAGTGTGAACGAGCAAAAAAAATAATTTTAGAAAAAATTATGTCTATAGTAAAAAAGACCATGTCTTTAATTATTTTTTTTCCAAACAGAAAGAAATACTGATTTTAAAGAAAAAATTAAAATGAAGTTGATCTCTCTGTAAAATTACTTTTTCTACTTGAGATGCATTGATCTATGTGATCCCTGTGATTAGGCTTCATGCAACTATAAAAATTTCTAAAGTTCAAAATGGGAACCATATTTGAGAAAAATGTTTTAAAGTCTGTAAACAAATATCCCCATGACATGAAAACAAACAAATAAGCAAAAGTTACATGTGATTTTTTTTTTTCTCATCTTGTTTGAGACCATCATTGAAATCTAACTGCTTCTTTCTTCTAGTATCCTGTTAATATCATCCCAGGCCTGTTCACATTTCTGTTGTTCACAATCAATTTACTGTCTCCCAGTCATCTTGTTTTAATATTTGCATGCAGCTGTTGTTCAGTCTTCATTTTACTAAGTTGATACATATTGACTTGTTATCACTGAGACAATAGCAATAAGATCTTAGGCAAATAGAGTTCATGGACTTTTATCATAGCAACTCTTTGCAAACTGAAAGTTTTAGTTTTCAAGTAGGAAGAGATTTTTTTTCTTTCTTTGGTATTGTAACATTTCTTTGTCCTTGAGGCTTCTTAATTTTTTTCTAAAGAAATATGAGAAGGTTGGGGGGAAGAGCCAAAAAAAAAAAAAAAAAAAAAAAGCACTACATTTTGGTATGGTGTAGTTTTTCTTTATAAATTAAAATGATTAGATTCTGTATTATTTCTTTTACCTTCTTTTGCCTTACCCTCTTGACCTTGATTACAGTGACACAAGCTACAAGAGCAAGGCCTGACTTCCATTTGTCAGAACTATTCTTGACTTTGAAGGTCATATTTTAAAGCAGGAAGAAATTATGATCAGTGTGAGGCAGTCTTGCACAAGATGTCGGTCTACCCAAGGCATATCAACATATTGAAAAATCACCCTCAGAAACCTTCCCTTCCACACCTCTTTTTGTCTTGAAGAGTGCATTTAAATTTTCAGACATAACTTGTGCTATGTCTGTCTAATTTACTTTCTTTCATACACAGACACATAGACACAAACATATCACTTGGGTGTTTTTTATGCTCAGAGAAAACAAACCAGTGTAAGCTGTAATAGAACTGCTAATGAGCTGATGTTATCTACCAAACTATTTAAAATTCTGTTCTCTTTCTGCTTTGCATTTGATGGGGTTGTAATTTTAATTTTCAAGTGTAGTCTTATTTCTTCTCTTCAGTCTTCAGCTTTCCCATACCACTATGCGCAGTCCACGCACCCACATATGCACACAAATCACAGTGCCCTGACTGGAAAGAATCAATTTTACTTCAGTGCTCTGTCTTGAGTTACTTCCATTTGATGGTACCTAGAGTATGTTTATTTTTTAGGGATGGAGACTATAATACCATCCAGAAGCTTACAGATGGCATGGGGATATGGCAAACCAAGATATTTCCTGTGTTCTACATTATAAGGATATGCTACATGAAGGAAAACAATCTGAAGGGCATAAGTGAAATAATTCCTCTATTGCACATTATGGATATATATTTTTATAAAACATTCAGTGTGGAAGTGATTGACATCAGTAAACTATGTCATAACCTGGACAGGAATATTTGTTTAATAATTCTTAGTTAAATATCCAAAAGTTGCAATCTCCTGATAGATATCAACTGAATCCACATTCTTACTATTTATTCTATTTGATAATGTTTGAAAATATAAAAACAAGTTACAAATAATTATTGAGTATGTTAGGATCTTAGCAATATAATATTTAATAAGGCACATTGAATCAGTTCATCTGTTCCAATGGCAATCTCATCCAGTTTTTGAATTATTATTCAATGTACTTGCTTTCCTATTGCTGTTCCTAATCTAGTTTTAAGTGTCTGAACAATGAAACATCTGCTGGAGAATATCCCAACATTCCCTGGGAGAATCATACAAGCCAACCAAACATTTCTACAGTATACTTTTCAGCCGATCATTCGGTCTCTGTAAAGATCTGTGTCTCATCATTGCCTTCATTTTCTTCAGTAGTATGGTTAGGCATGTTCTGTAAATGTATCTTTCTGGCTTTGGATTGCATATAATTTTTTAAATTTTTTACATTTCTGAATCTTCTAGTTGTTAAAAAAATTAAACAAAACACTACTAGAAGGATTTTGGAAACGTCCTTCACACTCTCATAGACTATGCATAGACTGGTTTTCCAGACTAATAAAGGAGCAAGCAAGATAAATTATTCCTGAGATGGGATTTATTTGTGAGTATTTTGCAACAGCTCTAATAATAAATGTGATTTTATGAGAGGCAAACACAAATGAGGAATCATTTCAGTGCATTATGACCAAAGTAAATGCTGATGTCAGAATTCAGGAATCTGGTAGAAAACACCTCTTAACTGCTGAAGGACTTACATTTGAGTAGCGGATTCAGCTTTGCTTAAGTTCTCATCTGTAAGGTACCAAAAGGTAGCTATCATGCAGAGAGCGTGTATGCATTTGTATGTACATCATCTTCGTGTTTGGATAGGTGATTAATAGAAAGGACTATAGTCTCAGTGTCATGCAAACCTGTGGATGAAATAACTGTAATGCAAAGCCTGGAAGTTGAGAAGATCGAACTTGGAGGGAAAAGAACATGTGAGTGAAGGTGGTGAAATAATCAAGTAGATGTGAAACACATGGAAAATTTTAAAAAATGGCTTGACTTAATCTATCAAAGAGATAAATATTGATTGCTTGGCACTCAATGTATAATGACTTCAGTGAGTCCTTATGGAAAAGACTCCATTTTTGAAGGAGGCGGATGGATATGAAAAGAAAGTCCATCTCATGGAAATGACTTTGATGGTTATATTCTCTTAAGCTAACAAGCTCTTTGCTTTAATTCTTTCCTCAAAGAGTGAAGTCAGTTTGCAGACAACAGTCCCCTCAAAAGCAATGCCTCTCACATGAAGATTCATGTTGGACTTAGAAGATCTACCAGAAAGATGGTATAGTTAGGGAACTTCAGCTTTATTTCTATCCTAAAATGTAGGATGCAGCATCAAACACCTTGGTTCATGAGCAGACAATTTTTTTCCATTTAGTGGACAGGGATTGATTTATAGAGTTCAGAAACTGAAGGCCATGTGCAGGTTAGTAACTTAAAATAATAAGAATAGGTAAATTTCTTTCCAACTAACCAAGTGATAAAACAGAAAAGAGAATTCTTCTGTTCCTGAAGTAATGTTTTTATTGCCTTTAGTGTTCTTATTTTAGCAGAAATACATGTTCTTATCAGGGAAATATTGTTCCTGCACACCCTCATTCCATCATATCCTGGGTAAGAACTACCTCACCTCAGTATATGGGGTGGAATTCTACTCAAAAATCGAAAAACTAAATATAAATATTTAGTTGCAAGGTCTACCACTGAATTAGACTTCTCAACTCCTGTTACCATCAAGAAAAATCAGAGATCTGACAGCTGCCAAAAAAAGGTTTCTAAAACTTCCAATATGCTCTAGATAATTGCTTCTGGCTTCCAAATTCCAGTCCAGAAGGGTATATGCATTGCATAGGCCTGCCAGACCTGTGTGGGTGTTTCATACTCTTTCATAATCTCAAATGAGAGTAGATCAGTTGAATCAAACTGTTTACAAACACAATAAAGCCTAGAGAGCTATTCAACTTATGAAGTTGAGATCTCTGTTTTAGGACTAAACACGTAGTTTTCTGGACAAGCTATATTACAATTAATATCTATAGACAACTGTGCAAGCTGGACAGCTTGACACCAAAGTCTTCATCATTTCTGCAGGCTATCATTTTTGTACTTGATCCAGTATAATCACATCTGTCTTATACTACAGGGCCCAGAAATGGACTCAGTACTTCAGATGTCTCACCAGTGCTGAGCAGAGGGGAAGGATCACCTTTCTCATCCTTCTGGAAATATTCTTGGCACTATAGCCCAGGTTGTTTTTTGCCTTGTTTGCTACAAAGGGATATTGCTGGACCATGTTAAATTTCTTACTCACCAAGACACCCTTAAGTCCTTCTCTGCCAATGCCGCTTTCCAATCAAGTGGCCTTCAGCTCATCTTGGTACCTGAAGTCATTTTCCTCCAGGCTTAAGGCTTTAGATTTTCTTTTCTTGAATTACTCTTTACATCTTCTTCACATTCTGGAAATATTTGCCTGGACTTCCAGGTAACTATCTTCCTAACTTAATACCTTTATGAACAGCCTACACTTTATCAGGCTTATTTCAGATATTCTCTCATTGCCTGTGACCAGACAAGTACCAATCTGACTGGGTATTTACCTTTTTTGTCATAGAAGGAATTTCCCTTCTATAAGTTCTTTGAAGAATCAGCTCTTTCAAAGCATTCAATTATAGTTAGAGAACGCCAGATTTATAGCAGTATAATGATCCAGAGGAATCATTCAAGTTGTGGGAGACCTTATTAATTTTTTTTTTCTTCATCTGGAAGCTTCCTGTTCCCAGAAAAGTCCTCCAGGTGCTCTCAGTTCAGGGCTCTGCATTCCTCAGGTGACCTAATGGGGAATAGGTAGGTGATGCAGCAGCAAGTTACAGATATTTTCCTCCTTTATAAACTTTAGCCTGTTCATTCATTCAAAAATTATTGCATAATGATGCATATGCATTCCTGTTTTCTGACCTATGCAAACCCTCACTAGCTGTTTTCTTATGACAATCCGCAGATGTAATAGCCTGTTAAAGCCTTTTCTTTTCCGACCATTTTATCCCTGCATTCACTCTCAGCTTCTTCTGCTGCCTCTGCACATGCTTGTCTCCTCCTCCTTGTCTCTGTCCCCTTGTCTCCTCTCAAGGCATTAGAGCCAAGAAAGTCTCTGATTTATAACTATGTGATACCTAGTCTACCACCATGTCAATTTAATTTGAACCAATTTGACAACCCTGATACTAGCATAGGATTGGAAACCACAATGATAGTACAACATCCGCCCCTTGTTAAGCTTCCTGCACCTGCTATTGCTTCTGTTTGTAATTGCCCTAGATCAAGAGACCGATTGTAAATGTGTTAAGTTTTGCTGACAGCACAAAGCTGGGGAGACGTAAGAACTCTGGCTTAAGAGGCAAGGAAAATTCAACAAGATTTGCTGGGCTCTGAGCTGTTATGCAGCAAATGAAATTCAGTATTGACAAACACACATTAATGTAATTGGCCAAGGGAAGTGTGGGACTAAAAGAGAAAAACTGCTGACTAGGAAAAAGAATAGTTTAAAGGGACGCTGATATAATGTTCATTTCAAGAGCCTACACCAAAATTTCTGTGCAAGTACAAAGAAAGTCTTTGTATGCGGAATAGCTCTTTACCTGACTAGGAGTTCTATATATTGCTTGTTTCTGACGTCTTTCACAGCATTTCACTGGTGATGCTGTTGCCTGAAATGGGAAACTGGGGACACATCACCCAGTCTTATAAGAACTCACAGAATGTTTGCAATAAGTAACTTTAGTCACTTGTAAACTAAGTGACAATGCTATGCTTATCAAATCAACATCCATAGTGGTAATTAATTACTAGATCATTTGTTAAGCATCACAACCCTCTCCTCTTTTATAGAGTAAACTCCATACTCTTGATTGCACTATTATCTGAATGGGTTGTGTGTGTCCCTTTGCGCTGGATCATTTGAGGACTAGTTTATCACAAATAAGTAAGGATGTGATTCATCTTCTCTAACTTCGGTTGTCTAAAATCTAGAGGTCTAAGTCTGATTTCATTACCTAAGAATTCCTTCATGACAGTCCAGAATAGAGAGAAGCAGACATTTCCACAGACTGATTTGTATTAATCTAGGTTTGATATATATCTTAAAGTGAGCCAATCGCTCCTGGAAACATTTATTGATCAGTTCATCTATGTTTGGATAAATGAGTCCCACCTAGTAATCCAAACTGCTCCATCAGAAGTGTAGCCTTTTAATTGGTTCTTTTTACATCTCTTCTCTTTCTTCTTTCCCACCCTTCATTCACAGCAAATTGCCATTTTTCTTCTAACATGTATGTGTCAGTTGAATTTCAGTGCCATGAATCCCCTAAATTGAAAACATGAAGACATGAATAACACCTAAAATATAAGAAAAAGGCTTTTTTTTTTTTTTTTTTTTTTTAACTCTGGGCTGTAGTTCACGAGAATCAATGACTGTCACTCTCTGTTTGAACTCCCTCATTTTCTTGCCATGCTGAAAACTTCAAATTTTTGACAGTACTTTGCTACAGTAACATAAACCCTGTCCTGTAGCTGTTAGTCACTTTTCTAGTCCACTGTTCACTATATCAATCTTCTCATGCATGCTTACATGGGTGTGCTGAGTTCACCCTAAGTTTTGCTAAGGGCTTGTCTGTTTACTGCAGCATTTTATACTTGTTTGCAGTGACGGTCATTCTCTGCTTCACTTGTATATCTGCAGCAGTGGTCTTGAGATTCACATGTTACTTCGTATCCCTCAGACACCTTGGACCAGGGAGCAAATTTGAAATGAAAAGATGATTAGTTTAGCCTAAGTGCAGCACAGGGATATGAAAAACTGTTGAAGAGTATAAAATTAGCTATGATCCTAGAGTCTATGAATGAAATTTCTCCAAGCAGGAAAGGTTTTCTTTTCTTTTAAATCAAATCTCAGTGACTGAATTTGGCCCATCATTATTTTATGGCTATGCAAGTCAATTCCTGTTACTTAATCTTGTTCCCATGCTCAAAGTGTAGGTCTGGTTTTTACCTTTTCTTGTACCCATGCTCAGCCTCTAGACCATGTTGATCAGTTTTTCACACTGATGGTGACTTAGAGGACTGGGCAATCATCAAGCACACGCAGTTCAACAAGAGAAAGTAAAAGATTCTGCACTTGGAAATGGGGAAACCCTTTGTATTTGTACAGACAGTGGAATGAGATGCTGGAAAGCAGTGTCGGGAAAGAGACATGGAAGTTCTTGTTGATGGCAAGCTGAATATGAGTCAGCAGTGCCCTGGCAATCAGAAGGGTCAACTGTGTCCTGGGGGGCATCAGGCTCAGCATTGCCAGCTAGTAGAGGAAGGGGATTGTCCTGCTCTGCTCTGCACTGGGGCAGCCTCACCTGCAACATTGGAGCAGTTTTTGACATCAAAATATAAGAAAGATATTGAGCCTTTAGAGAGCATCCAAAGGAGAAAACCAAGATGGAGAAGGGCCTTGAGAGCAAGTGCATGAGGAGTGGCTGAGGGCACTCGGAGGAGAAAAGGAGACTGAGGGGAGAGCTCATTGCACTTACAACTTCCTCGTGAAGGGAAGAGGAGGTACTGATCTCGGCTCTGTAGGAACCAAGGACAGGACCCAATGGAATGGCCTGAAGTTGTGCCAGGAGAGGTTTAGGTTGGATATTAGAAAAGATTCTTGACTTAATGAGTGGTCAGGAACTGGAATAAGCTCCCCAGGCTCCACAGCACCAAGCCTGACAGAGTTGAAGAAGCATTTGGACTATACTCTCACTTGTAACCTAAGTGCCAATGCTATGTAAGGCCCATGGTGTGTCTCTTGGGAATGCTGCTGTGCAGGGCTGGGCTGGACTCAATGATCTTTATGCATCCCTTTCAACTCAACATACTCTGTGATTCTGTGACTAGATTCCTATCCAGAATGAGCTAAGAGGTCAAACTGGGGCACTGGAACCAACCCGCATGAGGAGTATTTGGATGGAAACTCTTCCTGCTCCTGGAGCATGGACTTCACTTATGAGACCTGAGTTTGTTTGCATACCAAGCTTAATCCTAGGAATATCATTACAGGGTAAGAAGAGTGGAAGCTGATTGCCTCTCTCCAACATTAGTCATGGCTTCAATCTTCTTGTACTTCAGACCTTTTCTATAAAGCACAAAGTTCCATGATGTGGATGACAGCAGGACTTGAAGCGACCTGGCAAATCTTCCATCATATGAATAAGGCAGCACATAATAAAGGAAAAGTAGAGAAAAGTTTTCCCCATAATGGTAATGCTTACTTCAGGACTTTGATGAAAGGCCATGCAAGGGTGTGCAAAACAACCCTCTGCCTACTGCAGGGAAGAGTTAAAGTTAGAGGAAAAAACAGTAATTTTAAAAAGCAGGACGCATTCATTGTTCACTAATGGTCATTTTTACTGAAAATGCTAGCAACTTATTAATGCTGCAGATTGTCATTTTCTTGGCATTTTAGATGAGAATGTTGAAGTGAACAGGGGAGGTGACGAAACATACTTCTATGTTCCACCAACAGTTAGATTCAACACTTACAAGTTGGTATAATTTGACAGTAAATTCTTATATCATTATCTTTTTCAGGATTCTAATCGTATCTCTGATAGATTTTGTTAACTTTAACATGATAGACTGGGCAAATAACTGAAATTCAAATATAAAACTGAATATTACAAGGTCATTCATTCCTGCATGGTATCTTTCATTTGATATTTTCAAATTAAAAAAAATAAATCTAAAAATCAATGCTTTTGCTCCATTTCCACATTTGATCAGTTTTGGTTTCAGAATAATCAGCAATAAAACAGGCAAGAGTTTAGGACAGGACATGCAAACCATGGAAAATGCTAGCAAGCTCTGAAAATCAACTTTTTGGCCTGGAGTAAGAGTTTGCTTTTCTAATTCTCATTTTATCTCACGGAGGGAGGTGAGACAGCATTTGCCCCAGAACAGAAGAAGATAATTTATCAGATGGATTCCTACCGACTCTTCAAACAGCCTATTGTGACCTTTGGTTATTAAACCTTTTGACTGTTAGTTAATTTCAGCAGTGGGGAGGCTATTAGCTGACCGGCTAGATTCCCTGCCCAGCATCTGCTAGCCAATGACCTGTGATCTGGGCAATAAAACTGAAATTACATCTGGACAATAAATATATTTTGGCTTCTAACACAATGAGAGGTCCCATCTTGGCTCAATTTCTTGATTTTTTAAAGGTATGCCAGAAGACATGTAGCTGTGTCCTAATGAGATAACCTGATCTTGGCCTTTATCCATCCATGAAATATCTTTTTACATAGGCTATTGATGCCCGGAATTCGTGGCAGTCTTGGGGACAGAAAGGAGGGAGAAAGGAAGAAATAAATAGCACCAGCAAAACAACATGCAATTTAAATGAGTAAAAATTATTATTTCTATCTTGTTGCAAAAAGGAGAAGAAAACATTCAGCAGACACCTTAATATTTATGCCCTGAATGGACACTTGTGTATAAGTAAGAGAGTGTAATTTGGTCATCAAGAGGGATTCAGCCATATGTTCAATACTAAAAGCGTCGTACTTTAGCAGTAGAACAAGAAATTATTCCCATAAACTGTAAGAAATTCATAAACTATGATATTTCTTCTAGCAATGCTGGTGACTATAGGAAAGGGGAATAGAGAGTGAAATACTGCCAATTCCTGGGTCTTGTCTTCCTTGTAGGGAGAATGCTGCAAGCGCTTATTGATCAGTGTGACATGTTCATAGATCTGTAAGGAGAGTTCAAACATTTAAAGAAATCTACAGAAGTGTAGTGATCGAAATGCTTCCGAAATCCATGGAATCACAGAAACATTTGGGTTGGAAAAATTCTCTCAGAACATCATGTCCAACTCTTAGCCCATCACTGCCATGCTCACCACTAAACCATGTCCCTAAGCACCTCAGCTACACATCTTTTAAGTACCTCCAGGGTTAGTGACTGATCCTCTTCCCTGTGTTGAGCTACACTATTCCATTGCTCAACAATACTCTTATTATCCAATCTAAACCCACTCTGGGACAACTTGAGGCCATTTCTTCTCATCTTCTCATCACATCATTTGTTGTTTGGGAGAAGGCATCAGCATTTAGAGAACAAAGACTGAGATAGTATTCAGCCCAACGAGTCTGCCGTTAAACATAGAGATAATTCATTTTATTTTCATTATAAAAACTAAGATTGAAATTCAAGTATTCTAACTACAATAGTGACACATATGAGTAATTTAGTCCAAAGGTTTTATCACTCAGAGGATTTTAAGGAGCTGGGGGGAAAAAAAGCACAAGAAATTAGACCAAAAGAAACCAAACTGAAAAGAACCAAACCAAGCCCAAACAAAGCCAAACAAACAAGAACAAAAAACCAAACCAAACCAAACAAACAAACAAAAAACAAAGAGGGGGGAGGGGAAAGGAAAATATAAACAGGGAAAAATATTTTATGATGCTTTCCCTATGAACTTTATGATTCAGATATGCAAATGTAGTCTTTTAAAGTCAAGACCTCAGTTAAAAGTGGAAGGCTCTAAAGAGCAATAGGTCTTCACTGAGTTTCAACATTTCAGAGAAATGCTTGAGCCCTTGCTATGCATCTTCCACTGAGACCTGTCTGTTATGTTTAAACTATGATTATTCAATTGGTTTTGTTATAGTTGGCACTTGTCTGTGACAGTGGGATGAAACTGCAACATAAATTCAGTCCATGCAAGTTTAAACTTTTAAAGTTGTGGTCTAAAGTAAAAGCCCACTTGACTAAAACTCCTAAAATTTAAAGTGATGGAAGCTTGGTAGCTCAACACATTCAGTCAACCTAACATCTCTGTGATGCAGCAAGAGTGCATATTTGTCTCTCTATAAACAAAGCCAAGATTGCTAACACCTTTTGTAAAAGTGTTTCAGGTACGCAGATGGAGTCTCAAGTTAGAGTACATGATTTAGTCTCCAGTAAAAAAAAACCAAAACAAACAAACAAAACAAAAAAAAAAACAAAATAAAACAAATTAAATCCTCCAAAACTAGAAGGGTTTATTATTTGTTTAGTTTCCCATGGATAATTTTTCCCTCCTTATTCTTTCTCTAGATTGTAATTTGCAGACTTTCCCTTAAGTTCAAGGTTGATGATGTAATTGTGAGTAGAGGAAATGCAGCATTTATCTTCTCTTTAGAGGCTTTTTTCATAGTACACCACATTACATTTCTTACTTGTCGTTACATCCTGCCAGCTTTCTGGCATTTGTTTTTTTTTTTTTTTTGCTTCAGTTTTACTAGTATGCATTATTCATTGGACAGAAAAAAAAAAAAAAAGAGAAGAATAATTTGCATTTCCTGATTGGAAGCCAGGGATTATTCATCATTGCCCTGTACATCTCTTATAAAAATGATAAATGAATGTATATTAACCGAACCCTAAAACAAAATAATGTGTTTTTCTAAAAGTTTGCAGAGCTGCATTTCCATTGTAATTAGTTTACTTTTTTAATCAAGTACTGTTAGAGCATCATCAAAATGAAAGCTGAATTCTGAACTATTTAAAGGAGGTGAGAGAAAGTAAAGGACAACTCAGTATTTTTTCCTTCCTCTTTCAGGACTGCTGAAAATAAATCAACTTCAGGTCTTTCTTTAAAATAATAATGTTAATAATAATAAAAAGGAAAACACACAAACAAAAAAATCAGAATCCTAAATCCAATAAATATAAATCAGAACAAACCAAAGACAAAAACAACAAAACTAATAGGCTTATTCAAGGAAATGAAGGTTTGGCTGATGAAGAGTTGTGATAGAAATGCTTATTCTGGGCCAAGCAGATGACCACAGTGACAAGAAAACTTGGTACACGTATTTGCCTCATAGGATATAATTATCGTTTATAATCCAAAGAGAAGTGAGGAAAAGATTGGTCTTTTAATAATTTTTTTCCCTATCTTGATTTATTGAGCTGGTCAAGGTTTAAACAAAGCACTTGGCATCTAGTACAGGTTTTGAACTCACAGTGCTGCCTTTCCCAGCCATTCCCTCTCTGCTCCTCTCCTAACATGCTAAATAGCTGATTTTGACTCTAAGGTAAACAGTACATTATTCCACATGAGATATATTTTTTTAGTGAAGTAAAACCCCTTTGTGATGGTAAAATTGTAATAAGGAGACAGTTGGACCATGTAAGACCTGAGGGACAAAAAAAAAAGTTGTGCATAAATGTTTTCAAGAAATATGTCTGGTTTATTTTATTTTTTTTTTAGAAAAATATGTTTCCCATAAAAAATTTAATGTTCCCTAAATGTTCTCATTTTCAGCAAACCACAACGAAAGAGGTCAGAGGAAATAATAAAAACAGGGCTACTGAAATTTCTTCAGTTTACATTTTCTGGGAGTACTCTCTTTTGCTGCCTTTGCATTCCCCTTTTCTTTCCAAAGTTTCCCACTTTTTGGCTTTGTATTTTGTAATGGTCTTTCTTTAAAAAAAAAGGGAAGTAAATAATATAATTTTTTTTTAAGTCTTAATTTTTAAAATTAAAAATATTTTTATTATATGAAAACAAAGAACTGGAATTTTCATTAATATTATATTTCAGTCTGGACAGAATCTGATTTAGTTATTCCCAGATCATGATAGAAAACTGCTGTCATTTGTTTTTCTTACCATGATACAGCAATTATATCCTTGAAATTAAGAATTGTTGAGAGCTTCCAGCAGCATTGATGGAATTTTGCTGTTTTCATTGTTTTGCCAAGTACAAAAGGGACTGAAAGACTGGGTTCTCAGCACCCAAAGGGAAAAATCTCTAGTGCTATAAATGGTTCCCTGGAGAAACTCAGCTCAGTGCTCTCACAAAGCAGGACATTTTCAGACTATTATTTCCATTAAACACCAAATTAACTGCCTGTAAACTTGTTCAGTTATTTGTTTTTACTGGCCTGTAAAAGCATAAAATATAAATACATAAATAAATATTTATAATGCATGGATAACAGTGCTAACACATGCCATAAGCTATGCCAGGAAAAAAGAAATAAATCAAGCTCTGTGGCTGAGAGATGCCACTTGGCTTGATTTGTAATGAAAACTTCACTTATCGTTATACAGCTTATTCCTATATATTATTTTCTATTAGGAGTTTACTCAGACCTTTTCATTGTGTTAAACACTCTTCAAAGGACAGACATATTCCTTAGACTAGAATCATGCCGTCCAAATTTAGACTCCTAACTGAAGCACCTAAATTAAGTTTTCTCTGTGGTCATTGGAAATCATTTAAAATAGCCAAAATCATGACCCAGACCTCAGCCAACCATGAACCTCAGTCATATCTGAAGTTAAAACCTTACTATTTAGACAGACAAGACAGTCAAAGTAAGGCAAACATAGACTTGGTCAGCATGAAGGTAAGAAAGTAACCATCCTCTTGTCATGGTTATGCCAGAACTAATGACCTCTTCAATTGTTCAGAAATTCAATGACTTTGGACAGACCATACAGCAAAAGACCAGTGCAAAGAGCTGTACTTTCCAAGATGGATGAGAGCTTATTCTTCTACCTTGTATGTGACAAATAGATTGCATGTTGCATGACCAAGGTAATTTTAACAAAATGAACTTTTTCTAAGAATTTGAATAGAATTTTCTAATTATAACCTTTTAATCAAATCAGGCTGGACCTTCCCAAAGAAAAGACTTCTAGATTGCTTGAATCTTTAATTTCTCCATCAACTCTTTTGTAGATCTTTCCTCCAGCTGTGGTCTTCAGCGCAAAGTCCTCCATAAATTGCAGCCACAATCCTGCTACAGAAATAACTAGCCAAGAGTGGCATACAATAACATCCCATGCTTCTCTTAAGGGGTAACAGGCTGGACTGCAATAAGCAGGGAAAGTCAGCTTAAGAAATGGGAGGTTGAGCTGGCCATTTTGGGAGGAAAGTCTCTGGAGAATACCTAAGGACACTGAGTGGCCTAACATTTGCAAAACCATGGTTCAGAAGAATGCTCAAAGGAAAGCAATTACTAAACCATTGAGCTCCAATGCCAACTCATTGTGTGACCCCCAGTAACTCCTTCTTCACTGTTGGGTTATTTCACATCTTCCCTCTTCTCTTCCTAGTTCCCTAGAGTTCAGTTTGCAGAACACAACTTTTCTTACATCGGTAGTCATTGGAGTTGGCAAGGAAAGCCTGAGTCCAGCCCTGGATTGTGGCTAACATTCACTGTAACTTAGCCTTTGTGTGCAGTAATGTTTGCAAGAGGTGAATACACTATTTTCCTGAAGGGGTGTTTGCAGTCATTCATTCCTTCATATGTATGACACGTTAGGTAATATAGCCTGAGTACTTTTATTATTACTTCCATGGGAAAACATCAACTAATTTATCTGATTAAAATTTCAGGTGGCAGCCATAAATAAACAAAATACTCAATAAAGTCCCATGAATTTGGACACTTGTTTCTTTTGTTAATTTTAAAGCATTTCTTGACGTTGTGTAACGTCATTGCAAGTAACACATGAGAGCTTTGGGTTTTGTTTGTTTTGGGTTTTTTTATTACTGCTTAGTTTAGAAATAATTTACTTTGTCCCACACAAGTAGTAGAGGTCTCTAAGTACTACCCATGGTCATTAGGTCATTTCTTCCACAGATTTTCTGGTAGTTATTCACAAACTGATAACTGCTACCAAATAGATGCACTTCAGTGCTGGTCTGTCATTTGTTTGTACTTCCCTTTGGCTTGTAGCCCTGTGGTCCTCTCTCAGGCTCTGTCTACATGCCAGTGTGCTGTAATGATAAATAACATTATCGACCTATAGGTATGCATAAAACATTAGATAGATTGTATGTTTTCTGGACTGCTCAACTTTCATGAACTGCATTTCAAGTTACTCTGATCAGGTGCCTTAGTTCTGACACCATCGGTTTGGAGTAAGTAGAGGAATAACATGGGCAGAAATAACTCAACAAAACTCAACAAAAATATTTATTCTCTATTCTCACTATAAAATGAACAGCTATTTCAATTAATTTCTTAGACAGCAGGTAGAAAGCTAAATTAAAAAACTTATCTTTAAAAAACCAATGTATTTGGATGAGTTTAAAAAGTAATTTTTCCCATCCTCATTTCATTGAACAGGTCAGAGCACTTAAGCTTAATAATAGAATGACTCATTTTAAATCTTTTGAACTTGAATAAACCTATGCATATCTTAAATGTTTGAAGGGTTCTGTGTTGTTTTGGTTTTTTAAATTACTAAATTATTTTAGGAGGATAAATTTAATTTTCAGTGGTATCCCAGCAATCAGTATTCTAAATCTCATGTATTACAAACAATATGAGACTTTTAAGTATGAAAGACACAATTGAAAATTAGATTGTCCTCTAAAGCCTTTAAGGACCTGACATTTTAAACTTCTTTGCACCTAAAATGTGTTTATTTTCTCCCTGATAATATGCATATATGTAGTTTAGTGTCTGGGTATATAAATCAGACAGAAATGAAAGGGGGATTGTGCATGTATAAATTTATTGTAGCTAATTTTTTGTTCATTTATTTGTTTTTGAGAGAAACAGAATCTTAAGTTAATTTCAATTTTGCAAAAGGTGGAAAATGCAATACAGAAAAAAATGTCCAACTTATTTTTGTCTAGATGGAACTCAGATTAATTCTTCTCATGCACAATGCAAAAATCATTCAAAGTGTAATGTTTCAGGATCAGGCCCTTATTTCTTCCCAGAGCACTGTTACTGACACTAAAGAAATGAAAGGGGAAAAAATTACAAAAGGAAATAAAATAGGTTGCAAATCTTTAGATGAAATAACTGCAAACAAGCAGAATAATTTATGTTAGAGGAGTGGGAGGTCATCTGGTCCAACCCTTCACTCACAGCAGGACCTTAACATAATATGAGTTCAATATAACATGAGGTCAGTAACATAATTTTGTGTTAATACTTTCTGAAAAATAAATTAGATGGATCTAAGAAAGAGATATGGGCCGGCCAAGTCTTGCATTTGCAATCATAAAAAAAGATAAGCTTAGTCCTAAACTGACATACTAAACATCTAAAGATTAAATTAAAATCTTACTTGTACAATTTTCTATCTTAAACAAATCATTAGATTAAAAACTTATAGCACATTCCCATGGCAAAAATATTGTTAAGAGATAATTAAGGTGAAGTACAGACACATAATTTCTTATTTAAAATTTCAACCCCAACCCCAACAGTATCTTCCTTGGGTACGAATTGAAAGAGCTTTGTTCATTACAAATTCATTAAGAAACTTGCATTCAGCTATTCATTCTTTGGAGATATATTCCCTGCCCCTCATGAAGTAAAGGAATTAAACCATCATACAGTTTTACATCTCTGGAAGTATTTTGTGGGGAGTCTGAGCCCTTCTTGTCCAATCAAAGTATTTTATTTTTTTTTTCAGTTTTTTTGGTTTCCCTGAAACAAGAAAAGTTTTGTAACTCATGTTGAATTTGGAATTCATTCAAATACCACCTTATTCCCCTCTGAAGCCTCCTTCTTAATCAAAAAAACCCTACATGATTCCTTTTCAGCTGAAGAATCTATCGGATTACATATATATATTTAAGGTTAAATTAATGAAAAGAGACTTATGTCTTAGAATATCAGGTAAATAGAAACAAATGTTGTTTTTTAGCTGGCTTGTTTTCATTCCCTTCCTCTCTTTCTTTGACTGCCAAAGCCCCAGTAGAGTATGAATTCAGAATATCGGCCCATCTTCTAATATATGCAGCATAATCTCCTTAAAATGAGTTTTCACTTCAAGGAACAGAAGGGCTTAGAGATGAGCAGCATGGCTTTTTTGTATTTGGCATCTCATTATACTTAGTACCAATTTTTTTCTTCTTAGAACAATTGAATATCATTAGTGAAGGAAAATTCTCCCTATATATTATTAGAGGGCTTTTTTTGTTGTTGTTGTGGGTT
>VXBA01002662.1:430398-463692 GCA_013399895.1 Serilophus lunatus
GGGGGACATAGGGAAGGAAGTGAGCGACAGAATAAGGCTTTTTATTCATTCATGGGGAAAATGAAGATAGCTTTGTATTTCATATTCCTTCATCCCAACATAATGTTTCCTCAAACTAGATGATCCCACATCATATAACTCTAAGCAAACATCAACAAATGGACGTTTACGTGTATTCAGGATGTGGAAACAAGGAAGTAAAAATATTGTGCAGTATTTTTTGTTTGTTTGTTTTTAAGTGAAATGAACTGAAATGGGATTTGAAGAAAACTGAACTGAGAAAATCTTTGATATGTTTGAGTGTAAATTTAATTTATCATAGCTTCTTGGCCAAACTCAAACACAACATCAGTCTGAAATCCAGCATCTTCCCCTGGGAAACCTCAGCTGAGTTCTTTACTGATTAAGGCCAATCAAGCTGGACTAGCAGACAATTTGCCCAAATGTCTATTTGCATGGATAGTTTGTATTACATTAGTGCCTAGTGGAAATTCAGTGATTTAACATGTCTCTTGCATGTTTAATTATTTCTTTTAAATAGGTTGGCTGGAGAAGGTAGGAAGTGTACTCATGTCCAGCATAATATTGTTAAATTGCAAACATTGTAAATGGAAGCATTTGATGCTGGTGGAGTAACAATTAATTTTTTCATCCTTTCCAATGTGTAGTGTCATAATCCATGTCATGAGTTCTCCAGACCATTGGTCATCAATTAATTTGTGTCATACCTGAAGAAGATAGAAAGGATAAGAAATAGGAAATAAGAGGAGAATTCTTAGGAAAAATCTATTTCTTTAATCCAAGGCTGTAACTTTCCTTTACAAACAATATGAATGGCCACACAGGTTGTCTCATTTTCTGTTATGTTTCTGGTAAAGATGGAATTAAGACACAACAGTGAAAGACTTTAGTACCAACATCTTTTAAAAATTACACTTAAAATAACGGGACCACCAGCACACCTGTAGAGACCTGCAACAGAGATTTAGCTGGTGGGACACACTATTTTTGTGCTTAATCCCTTCAACCCAATGCATAGCCTTCCTGTACTTTGCAGATCTGCAAGCTGTGTGAGACCTACTGCCATAAACCACCACCAGATGCTAGGTTATGCTAGGTTCCAGTTCAACTCAGCTTGATTCAAATAGGCAGATGGCCAAAAATGGCCTCAGCTTTACTTCAGAGCCTTGAACTGCTGTACTCATTGGTCTTGGCACACACTTTGCAGTCTGCAAGCACACGCTCAGATGGAAACAGAAACCATCTCTGAACTAACCATTTTCAGTTTAGTTGTTGTTTTTCATGGCCACTACCATCTCTGATCGTCCTTCCAAAGTGCAGAGGTCTATAAAGTTTGCTAAGCTTCCTAGAAAGGATCATCTCTAGAGAGGTGCGACTCTTAGTTTTGATTCACCTTGAAAGTTGCATATATTCATCATTGATTATAAATATGGCATGCTTCTTTTATAGGGGTGAGATTGAATTCATAGTATAAAAGAAGTCACCTACATAATTTCCTACTAGTGAACTGGAGTTTTCAGAGGAACTCTAACATATTTATTGGAGCTTGCTTCACCTTATAAAACACGGTGGATTGAAATAGCCATATGCCCTAGGACACCTTTATCTTGTCTCCACCTATGGGTAGCCCATAGCCCCACATCGTATCTGCAAATACCATATGGATAGCTAACACATCTCAAAGGCTACTGCATACCCTTGTGTAGTTAAAACAAATTGATGTCTGTATTGAAATTTAAATTGATTTTCTGGGTGTGCTTAAGGCCAGGTTAGATGGTGCTCTGAACCATCTGGTCTAGTAGAAGGTATCCCTGACCATCATGGGTGGGTTGGAATGAGATGATATTTAGAGGGTCCTTCCAATCCAAACCATTCTGAAATCCTATGGTGAATTGATGATTGACTAGGCCTTCCAGGCAAGGTAACAAAAACTAAGACACCTCCTCTCCCTGTAGACAACTGAGCTTGAATGTCTTAGTCTAGAAGCCTATTCTCAGTCTGAAGGGCACCTGGAGGGGTTTTTTCCGAGTGAAAGATAAATGTTACTTGAGAAAGAATTTTAATCTTCGAAGTCCTGCATTACTTAGAGAACAAGCAATATTGCTTACAGAACAACAACGCACAAGTTTCTCTTTTCTTCACCTCACGTGCTAAATAACAACAAACTGTAGTGCTGCAGTCAGAGATTGTTGTTTTGAATTTGATCCATTCCACTAAGGGAGCCTATGTCCATCACATGTCATTCTGTGGGGCAGGTCCCATTGTTTCTTGCATAGGGAAGAAAGGGAGAGCTTAGGTTCTCCTCTGCTGTGGAGTGGGAGAAAGCAGAGGTGGATTTCTGAAGTATATGGTAAAGAAGATAAAGTTTTAAAAACATGCCTCCATCTCCAAAAATTCTCTGCATGCAGTAGAAAGGAGAAAAATGTTCTCAGTAACTGTCAGCTGGATTGCAGTAAAAACTCCAGTAATGATGCCCTGTCCATGTAGGCTTTACCAGCCTTTCCTGTAATTGAATATTCTGACCTTCTCAAGCCCCATTCCATAAAATAAATAAACCACAACATAAATACATAATCTTTCAATTTTGACTTTTAGAATAAACAGAAAATTATTACCAGTAAAAATAATAAAAAAAAATCTTAATTTAAAAAATTCTGTAATTGGAGAATGTTTCTCTCTTGTCAGGAAAAATAAACTACATGTAAATAAACAATGGAAAAGAACAAAAACAGCAAAACAAATTATGTTATGAAACAATCTCTTTTAACTCTTATTTTCCCCTTTAATGAAATTCTAAGGGTAAAAGAATTGACTACTTTTATATGATTAATTTAGGGAATTACTTAATAAAAGTTATTGTTTGGCAGATAAGAGACTCAAAAAGATCAAATTACACAGAAGTGAAAAGAAGACTAGAAGGAACAATAAAGAGTGAGAAGCACAGTGGTTCATGTATGCTGTTTGCATTAAATTTTCCTGGACTTATTTCAGCAGTTACTTTATACAGTAAAGAAACAGTGCTTGAAAATAATTGCCTAAAATAACAACAGAAAAAAACATATACATCGAGAAGATAAGACTGAAGTAAGATGAGAATAGATTGTTTTTTTATTTTTCTTTCTGTGAGAAATATCATTTCAATATATTTCTTCTTGCTTCAGATTAAGGGTAAACAAAAAACCAAACAAACACCCTGAAAAACTTGAAATAAAAAAAAAGTCCAACAAAAACACAAACAACAACAAAAGAAAAAAACAAAACCTAACAAATCAACTTTTATTTCTTTTTTTTTTCTGCAATTTGTTTAAAAAATATTTAGTCTTTAGCCAAACTAAAAGCTCTGTTTTGATTGATGCAAAGCCATTCCTTCTGTGTTTAGCTTTTCTCTTCCAGTGAATATAAAAAAAAGCCTTAAGAAAAGCCCAAATATTTAATACCATATTTTGAGTTTCCTTAAATATTTCGGCATCATAGCCTTCTGTATGTTTTGATATCAACAAGCTATCAAGACAATATTCTGATATCAGAAAATTTTGTGTGAAAAAAAAAATCCTAATATTGATTTTTAATCAATATGTGTTTAGATATAAGAACATTTCATTGTTAATGAAAGATAAACCCCAAACCATGTTTCTATTAGTGGAGATGTATCACTGCTTCAACAGTATTGTTATTCCAGTCTAGAGCCACTGCAGTAGTTAATAGGCTTTCCTGTATAAGCCTGTTCTCAGCTCAGTCTCTGCAAGTCACATGCAGTTTTAAGGGTCTAGGAATGTCAATTTATTCTGGCAAATGGTACTTCCAGAGAGTTAAATTGCCAGCCAGTGATACTGCTCTCTTCATTTGCTGGACAGGTAGTCTAAAACAACTTTCTCCTAATATAGGTACTGCGGGTACATGTGTAAAACTCTTTGGTGAAGTAAAGGAGAGTCTCTGGGATGAGCTTAGATTGTTACCCAGGGTCTTTGTCATGTCTGTATGTCAGTTGTCTCTCAGGACAAAGATGTGTGTCAAAGCCAACAATAGATTCGCAGCATCATCCACCACACCAGCCGTGGGAAGTCAGTCCCTCTGTCCCTGGTTTAAAAACATAGAAAATATTATTGAAGTTTCATTTACTAATTTACATCTGAGCTCTTATCTTGGGTTAGAAGACCATACCAAGGGAAGGAAACTTCTGGTTTCTCCTTGGTGGTTCCAAGGATCTTCTATGCAACTATGTATACCAACTAATTTCCTGTACATTTTTCAATAGCCTTAATTTTTCCTTTTTTTTTTCTTTTTTCCATTCTATTATTTTTTTTCCCCTATGCAGACCAGAAAGTTTTCAGAACGAATACTGTGTTTTCATGCATCCTTCTAGACGTGTAACATAATGGAGCCTCTGGGACTTACATAAGAATGAACAGTAATTGCTTTAATTCATTGTGCAAATAGAAAAGAGCTTCTCAAAATGGCTGTCAGAATAGGATGAAGTCTATTAGGCATATTTATTTCTGTTAAGATTTGTAAATATTTTAATAGGCTTGAGTTTTATTTGGGCAAAATTTAGTTATCAATTACTATAGTTCATGTGCAAAACATTGTCCACAATATGTGTATAGGGGAGTATTAATCACTCTTATGTAGAATGAAAGCAAAGCAGTTGGAATAGAAGATAAGCAGGAGTAAGGGTTATTTTGCTTTTATTTTTTTGGTACCATATGACATTTCTCCAGTTATATTGTTTTCAAATAGGACTGTAACCTAAAGTTAATACTATTTTAGAGACATGGCTTTCGGAATATTAGCAAATTGGTTT
This sequence comes from Serilophus lunatus, assembly GCA_013399895.1. Classification (NCBI taxonomy): domain Eukaryota; kingdom Metazoa; phylum Chordata; class Aves; order Passeriformes; family Eurylaimidae; genus Serilophus; species Serilophus lunatus. The sequence goes on from VXBA01002662.1 coordinate 435,221, forward strand.
GGTTAATAAGAATAATAATTCTTATTGCCTGTCCTCAGACAAGTATGTTTGATAATATTGGTTTTCTTTTTGTTTTGTTTTGTTTTTGGTTTTTTTTTTTTTTAATTATTATTTTCTGAGTGTGTTTATTTTGATAGAAAACTCTTGCATGAAAATACTCTTGAAAAAATTTAATTTAAAATTGGAAAATAACAATCAAACCTTATGTTTAAAGTAAAAAAGAGTAAGAAAAATATCTTTTTCATTTTTCTAAAAAAAAAAAAATTCCAAGCTACAACTAGATTTGGAAGGGATTTAAAAAAAAAACACATCAGTTCTAGGGCCATTCACAAAATAGAATACATGAATAATATTAATATTAAAATGTAGAGCCCTTTTTCTTCTAATTCTGTCCAAGCTATTTACTTTTTGTGGTTTATAGGTTATGCAACTAATTCACTTCATTTTAACAATGGTATTATTTTTAAATTTTATTATTTTACAAATAATTTAAAGGATTTTTCACAATGTTTTATGGTTCTACGTGTATCTAAGAGCTACTTCATCGTGATGTGTACACTGTGTGCATAAACGTGTCCCATTCAGTGTTCATCAAAGGGAAATTAAAGATTACTTTAGAAATTTTTGGAGTTAAGATTTTTCTTGAACATTCAAAATATATTTTCAGAATTTTATAACAATTTAGTTTATTTAATGTAAGAATAAATAGTGTTAATTAAAATAGATTTGATATGTGTTTGTGAATTCTATCTCAAATATTTTTGATAAACAAATTTTAATGAAATTTTAAAAACCTAAGTTTCAGAGAGAAATGGATATGGAAATACTTTTTTTTTTTTTCAAAAAAGATATTTTGGCAGGTTAAAATGAAACATTGAATATAAACACTGATTTGAATTCAAAGTTTTCATTTTGAAAAGTTGATGTGGAACATAATTTTTTAATCAAATGGGTATCATAAATTGAAACACACAAATTTTACTTTAATTCAAATTCCAACTCAAGGAAAATCATTATGTCTGAACAAAGCTTTTAAAAGAAATACATTATTCTGTTCCAAACTATTGCTTTTCAAAATCAGAAACATTTGATCAGAATGGACAGACCCTAGATATAACTTTGAAGATAATGCAAGCTAATTTTTTAGAGGAAAAACATAAAAACAAACATTTTTTTTGTTAGAACATTTTATCGCTAGCCTCATTCCTTACATATCCATCTTGGATATGTCTGAACTAGGGTCTCTGGAGCAGAGACACATATTTACCTGTGTTTGTAGGATAATAATACTCCACAGAGATGTGTTTTATATGCTACTTTTTTTAAGGAGATTGTTCTTGAGATGTCACAAACAAGGAAAAGAGGAAAAACAAAAAAGAAATTAAGAAAAACCTGAAAAATTGAAGGAAAAGGTTAGAAATTGTTTGAGCATATTATAAGAAAAGAGACCCTATGATAATAAAGATTTACAGGCATGCAAAATAAGGATTATCAGGTTGATCTTAAGTGACTATACAGCACCCTATATACAGAAGAACTAAGATTTGATCTTCATTTCAGTTATCATTATTTAGGCAGAATGGTTTGGCAAATTACAGAAATATAAAAATTTAATAAAACAAAAACTGCTACGTTACTCGTAGCATTCTTCCTATTTTGCTGAAAATCTGGTAGACTATATCATATTTGGGAGCTACTGTGTGCTGTTACTGTAAGGTAATTCGACTTACTGTATACTTCCAAACATATAAGAGCTGTTTCTGGAAATGTTGTCAGTCAGACATACTGCTATCTTTTTTTGAGAATTTACACACATCATCAGAAATATTTTTGCTTTCTTAAGTCTCTCTGTGATTGAATATAATTCTAAATAACAGGTATGTTGTGAATGAAGGTTAAAAAGTAAAATAAAACAAAATGAAAATTAAAGCAAAATAAAAATTAAACAAAATAAAAAATGATAAAACAAAAATAAAATTAATGTTAAATACTAACTCTGTCTGCCATAACATTTCAGATAGCATATAGCCAATTTTATCTTTCTCTGAGTGCTATGATGGTACGATAATTAAGAAATGTAGTATGATGAAGAGGAAAATGTAATCAGCAAAGACTGATGTATTTGTCTACAGGACACATGGCCACTTTTCTAATGTGTAGTGCTCTGTTTATATATTATCCAGTTATGTCTAAGATTGTTAGGCAAAAATAAAGACAGTATTTCTTTGCCTAAGAGCAACATAGTTTCAGAGAATTCTCCCTTCACATCAACTTAAATCTGTGCTGCTTTCAAATAAAATTATGGGGAAAATGTAGGAGAAATGACTTGCCCATCACTAGCTATGTTACAAAATGAGTCAGGTATGTGGTAGTAGAGATAAATGCCTAAATGGAGGTACAAGGCAGACAACCTCTTTCTATGATAGCTGAGCATTTAATGACTGTAATAGGAGCATTTTCCCTGGCACCTAATAGAAGCTGTGTTAGAAGAAAAAGAAGATTACTTGATCTTAGGGATCCACCTGAAAATCAGTACAGAACTTGTAGCTTTTAAATTTATTTTTAAAGCTGTTTTTCCTTTGTCCTAAGCCATTTCTGGATATGATGGTCAATATATAAATGAAAAATTTGGGTTTTGTTTGGTTTTTTCTCCCCACTGTCTTCTTTGCTTTTGCTTTTGTCTTAAATGGAAGATAAGAATTTCCTCTCCAAGCGTGTCTATATTGTATCCTAAAGGGACAACTCAGACATGCTGATATACATGAGATAGGTTTAAATTACTTAATTCAGGCAGTAATGATAATACAGTCACAAAGCCATGGAGATGCTTGGCTTGAAAACATTTATCTTCTCTTGGTTTCCTGGCTGCATTTTTACAATATGCACTGAAACCTTGGCTCTTATGGGTTACTTTTTCAAAGTAATTAACTGAAAAGTACTCTGACTCTGTCTGTGCAATCTGCCACTGTAACTTAGCTGGGCTGTTGTTGAAGATGAGTGTTTTAAGTGCATTGAATTTATCCTCTATTTATTTGCAAGAATCCTCTATTCTCAAATGTGAGAAATGCTACCCCATGAAACAGAGGAATCCATTAATCACCTCATACTGATAGTTGCAAAGAAGAAAATTAATCAGGCATTTTCTTATGCATACTCGAAAGAAAGAATGAGAGTAAGAGAGGCAAAGAGAGAAACAGAAAAACTTGGAATGTTAGTAAAAAAGACACAAGCAACTTTTAACATATTATTGGAGAGACAAAACTTTTAAATACTAAAATATTAAAATTGATTGAGGTTGTGAAATAAGTGTATTACTTAGTCCTCTGTGCATTAAAATTAATTTTTCATCTCCTTATCTAAGCAGCTTCCCTATTGGCTTTTGCTGAGTATTCTTAATATTTTATATGCTTAAGGGAAAAAAGCTGCACTCTGACATCTCAACATTCCTCAGAATGTTTAACTTTATTTCTTTCTCCTCTCCTATGCAAAAGATTTTCAAATCATGCATGAACAAGGGGAAAGAGAAAAAAAACAAGCACAATTTTACAGCACTGTTCTGGGCTTTGTTTCCCATATGATTGTATGTGCAATTGCTAAGAGGTCTATTCTTCTCTACATTATTATTTTTCTATTCTTTGTTTCCCACTATCTCACTCATGTGGCTGGCATCATGCAGTAGCCCCAGCAATGTTGAGAACATCAATAATTTGATTGTAACTGAACAATAATAAACGATGAAGCAACTTCATCTGAGCTGGAAGATCTGGCCTTAACCTTTCTCTATTTACAGCTCTGGAAGGCTAATATTCAGGAGAATTTAAATCAGCAGAGACATGCCAGTCCTCATGTACTGCAGCGCTGACATAAACATAGCTAAACTGCTGCTATTAGGAGATAAGTTCTTATTTTGTAGCCCCACAAACAAAAGGTTTTAGTATATCATCGTTGGTGCTAAAAGCAGCATAGGCAAATGGCCCTGGATAAGGCAAACAAGTGCTTAAATCACTGCAGCTTGGTCTCTGCCAGGAAATTAAATATGTAAAACCTTCAATATTATGGTCCTTATATTCACATGCTGAGGCTGGATCATTTGATACAGCAGGGTTTTATGCCCTAAGGGCCACTCTCGGCACTGCGGTTCTTCCAGTGAAGCTGTAATTTTGTACCTTTCAGCATAAAGTTATATGCAGATCTGTGTATTCTCCTGAAATTGTACTATTCCCAGTGCCTTGATCCTTACCTTTGGTCTGATGCAGATGAATCCTTACATGGGTACAGATAATTAGAGCTGGACCCAGAGACATTTGTGCATATTCCTTATAGCAAGTGCTAAAGGCCTTGACTTGACTGTCATGGTATTGCTGAAAAATTTTTGAAATAATGTCTGCTCCCTTCCCAGACATTGTGAGGGGTGAGAGGGGAAAGAGAGAGGGAAAAGCTGAATATTGATTATTCAATTTGCTCATTGGTTCTTTCATTGTCAGTAATTCCTCCGTGGAAGTACTCAATACTGTGTGGGAAACCTGGAGTGTCTAGGAGCAGTAATAGGGTGAACTGAGGTTAGGAGAGATCGGTTTAACAGATGAAAGTTTATATTATTAAAAGCTTGGATTCTTCTCACCTGATTTTAAGTCCAGAATGTAGGTAGTGCATTTTGAGGCAGTGAAATGGACTTCCTAACCTCCCTCTGCAATTAATGGAGAGAGATAAACATCTCCATATCTTTGGAGCCATAGACCACTGCTTAAAGCCTGGTTATCTAGTGTGTCTTCTTTGTCTTCCAATTGTTCCACAATTTTTGCACATACTCCTATGATCCTACGGATTCCTTTCCTCCTTCTCCCCATGTCAGAATTTTACTGTACCAAATTGTTGCAGGAACTGATATTTTGCCACTTTTTTCCCCTTGACTAACAGTCAACACTGAATATCTTTTCATATGGGCATTTCAGTTCATCGGAGTAATGGGTATCAGTAGTTGGAGTAATTTCTGTAACAGTTACAGGATAGCAGGATTTTTTTGATGAATGTAGACCCTCTTGGTCCATTTTCAAATATGTCTAGAAGATGCCTGAATCTACTTAGATTGCTTGTATACACTTCTTTATTTGGCAGCAGAAAAAGCTGAGACATTGCTGAAAAAAGGACATCATACTAAATTCAGTTCATGCTTAAGGTTGAATGCTACATGGACTTGCTGCAATATTCAAAGGGGCTATTATTACCACTCAGGACAAAGCTGAGCATGTGTTATGAAATCTACCAAAATACTGTGAAATCTGTTGAATCCATATTGCACAAGACATCTTTAAATCTACCCTCACAAATTCAAACTGCTCACAAAAGTCCACCTTTTTTAGCTTAACCAGTAATGGATTCTTACTGCTCTATATGGCCTATATACATATGATGAGGAGGAATGTTTTTTTCCGCTCTTAAAATGTGCCTCAGACTGTGGCTCAATCATAGCACTTCTACATAGCTAGAACCTCTAAATTTTTGCAGCTAAGTTGCAAAAATAGATTCCCTATGTTCTAACTATGTTCTAATTATTCTAACAAAAGGAAATTTGATAATTTAAAATCACCAGAGATCCAGAAAGGCTCTAGATTAAAGTTTGGTTTTTGAACAAACAAGTCTTTCATTGCTGACCACAGAATACTGTAGGGAGATCAGCCTTATTTATGGAAAAAATATAAAACTCAAGACTGGTGGAAAATTTATCTTTCTTTTTCTAGTACTCAATAGCCTGTATCGCTCCAGGTCCTGTCTTTATTTTGTCTTCCTTTCTTTCAGTATATTTTAAGTTACTCATTTTAGCTCACTTAATTTTTAAGATGTCTTACTGAAGGCATCTGTATTCAATCTCCCTCTGTTCCTCTGGAGAGAAAAAAAAAAATGAATGGCATTGAATAACCATATTTTCCTTTTCTTCTATTTTACATCTGTCCCATACCAAGTTGAATTCGTCTCCTAATGCTAGAACTGAAAGGTTCTATAGGATCTTTTGCATTATTAATACGGTCTTCATTTGATCCCAAATATATCCTGAAATTGCATGAAATGTAGCAGGTATAGAAGCTTCAGTGAGTACATCATCCAAAACAAACATATTAGCCACATACTTACAGCTGTGGTTACTGGATGGGTAATTTTTCCCCAGAGGCTTCCTCGGCTACATTGATTGTATCACTTTCAATATCTCTTTGGTTACAGGTGACTCCAGAGATTTCTCTCTCTAAGTTGCCTAGCTTTGTCAATTCCAATTTATCTAGATATTCTTTTACCTTTTGCCTCGACAGCAAAAGCTTTTCATCAAAAGTAAGCCTCATAAAAGACCTAGAAACTATTGCTAACCCTTCTTTCTTGTATTACCAATTTCCTCCTTAGGGTCTACAGAGGAGTACTATCAAATAGCTTGACTAGTTGACAGGTACCATCTATACCCACCAATTACTTGCCTTTCTCATTTCCTTCCTAGCAGTGGCTTTGTTAAATATAGGGTTCCTTTTTTATTTCTTCTCCCCCCTTGTCCCCTTTATGTATTTGGGAAAATTGAAAGGTCTCTTTCAGTGTCTGGGGCACAGGCCAATGTCAATTTAACCACTGGAAAGTACCTTGTTTTCATTCCCAGGGAAATTCAAATATGAACCCAGCCTGCTTCACCCATTTGTTTCGAGAATGGTGTCTTTTTTTCCTTTTACAGTGCAATACTCAGAAATCCTATGAAGAAATCAACAGATAGACTATTCCTTGAATTCTGTCTGAGTGTCAAATTTCTATGGCTAGTAAATCTTTTCTTTAGCCACATTTATGTTCAATGCTCCCCTATGCATTTGATCATTCAAAAAGTTCCAGTTTTAGATCAGATGTAATAAGAATAAGCCAGGAAAATCAAAAAGATGGACTGCCTGTAGTATACACTAGCATTCGCGCTCAGAATCTCAATTGAGCAGCTCAAACATTGCTCTGAAAAATCTGATGCTCCAGAAGACATATATAGGACCATAAGATCATAGAGTATGCCAAGCTGGAACAGATCTATCAGGATCATCAAGTCAAACTCCTGCCCCTGCACAGGACACCCCTAGAATCATATTATGTGCCTGAAGTCAAATTCTTCTTCAACACTGTCAGGCTTGGTTCTGTGATCACTTCATCGGGGAGCCTGTTCCAGTGCTCATCTCCGGGTGAAAAACACCATAAACCCCCCCTCAACTCAGTGATATGCTATTTCCTCAGATTGTGTCACTTTCCACCACAGAAAAGACATCAGTATCCATCCCTCCACTTCCCCTCATGAAGGTGTTAGACTCCAATGAGGTCTCCCATCAGTCTCCTCCAGGCTGAACAGACCAAATGATCTCAAGACACTCCTCCTAGGGCTTCCCCTCCAGACACTTCACCATTCTTGTTGCCTTTCTTTGGACACTCTCTAATACCCTAATGTCTTTTTCATGTTATGTTGCTCAAAACTGCTCAGAGTACTTAATGTGAGGCAGCAGCAATGCAGGGTAGAGAAGGACAATTAAAACTTAGACTTCTTTAACATATGCTCTTTGGTTGTTATTTGAAAATTAGTGAATGAATTTCTTCAGATCAAGAGGACATAAAACTGCAGAGATTTTACCAAAATTCTGTTCATTTAACTTTTCAAAAGTGAGATAAATCAAGAAAGATAAGAGTGTTCTGAAATTAAGGGAAAAGAAATAAGTATTACACATTTTGACTTCAGCCAGAAAAAAAAACCTCTGCAAATGGGGAATTTCTACTTCACACTTACTTCTTATGCATATGCACATTATGCTCCGACTCCTGTCCTCATTTCATGTAGGCAAACATTTCAGGTAATATGTTTGTTTGTTTGCTTTATTATTATTGCAGAGATATAAATGTGAGGTTAGGCAAGAAGTGGGAAATGAAGAAGCTGCCACTTGTCGTGGTTTAGAGATCCAGTTGCTGGATTTCCTTTGGGAAATGTGTAGTACTCAACCATGTACAAGGCAATAAAGAAGATGTTAGTGAGAGGGAGCTGTCCAGCACAGGTGGTTAGATTGTTTAGCCTTCACACATTTGAAATGGAAAATGTGAACCTTAACCACTGATCAATACTGACAGTGTCTTATAATCAATGAGTTGAAGAAATGCAATATTCCTTCTCCCATAGCAGTTGCATCTTAGGAAGAAAAAAAAAGAAAACTGAAGGTATTTGTTCATGTATGAATGTGGGTAAGACACCTGCACACACAGAAAAAAAAGAGACATTACTTTTGTTCCAGTCATCCAAGGTGTCAGGTTATGTTAATTTTGCAACATAAATCCAAAGCTAATAAGCCTGCTTGTTCTTTCTCCAGACCCGTGTAATAATTTCAATGGAGTCTTTATCTGCATCTCTTCCTGTTACTGATGGGTCTGATGCTGTAAGATGCTGACTCTTCTCCAGTCAGAAATGACGGTCCAGTGCAGTTCTTAATGCCTGGCATGCTTTATTTTGTTTACTCTCTTCTCCCTTATTGCCACCTCTGGGAGTGGAGCCCAAAATGTTGCAAGTGTTGACATCTTCATCAGCAAGACATAGATAGGCTAAAAGCCATCAGTGACAACATACGTGTAGGAACAAGTACATGAGTTTTTCATGATTTCTGAATGTATTTTGGTTTTTGTGGGAATTGAATTTGAATTTGTCCTTTAATGAAAATTATTTGGAAAAAGAAATGTAACTTAATCTGTCCAAAGAGATATTCCACACCGTAGAATCTGATGCTCTGTATATAAATGGAGAAGTTGTCTGGAAAGGGCCTATCACTGCCTGGGGACAGTTTGGGCATCAGCCAATGAGTAGTGAGCAATTGTAGTGGGCATCACTTGTCTTTCTTTGATTTTATATCTCTTTCTATTTTTATTACTATTATAATTGTAGTGATTATTATCGTAATCATTATATTTTACTTTATATCAATTGCTGAACCGTTCTTTTCTTAACCCATGAGTCTGATTCTTTCTGATTCTCCTTCTTACAAGGGATCAAGGGGAAGAAAGAGCAAGAGATTGAGTGGTATTTATTTGACATCTAGGGCTGAATCATAACAATAGTATGGATGAAACTTAGAAACCTGAATCTCTGTTGTATGTAGCTCATCATCAAAGGGACATCTTGGATCTGCAAGTTTCTCTTTCAGTTTTCCTGAGTCTAGACCTTACAAACTGTTTTAGCCAAATTTTGGACAAAAGGTGAAAACTCCAGAAAGTTGCTGGGCAACATTCTTGAACAGAAGGACAAATAAAAAAAAACCCCACATCAATTTTTGGGACAGCACTGAGTAAAACAACTGATAAATTACTTAAAGCCTTATAGCCTTCAGAGAAGCATGCAATATGCTGAAGTTTGTTGCTTAAGTCTTTTACTAAATTCACAAAGTGTTCTAGCGTTCTGCCACTTTTTTGCTGCTGTTTCATCTGGACTAACTCAGTTGTTTTGCACCTCATAGAACAGATAAGAACTAGGAATCCATTTTCAAGTACTATACTGATTGTCATTCTGTTAATCATACTATTAACAAAGGTCAAAATTATAAACAAAATGTGGATCATTTTTTGCTTTAGGAGTTGCAAGTGTAGCATAGGAATCTGATATCTAGAGATGATTATTTCTTTCCACCAACTATAGCAAAAGCCAGAGGGCAAGTATGTTGATAATTCAGGTAGCTCAGTTGAGCTGCCAAAAGTCAGATGGGAAGAATTGTTATTCAGCTGTGACTGTAGTCTGCTGGGGAAAGAGCATCTAATACCTTCCAGGGTCAGTCTCATAAGTTCTGAGAAGGGGGGTGAAGTAAAGGAAGCTGGGTTTCTTCACTCCCAGTCACTTTTTCTGCTCCCCAGTGGGAAGACAAATAGACTTTGAAAGACACTAAGCTAGAGGATATTCCCACGCCCACCCCCAGCACTACAGTTAAACACAAATAAAATATCCAGGATATCTGATTGGGTTCTGTTATCAGTAGAAAATTTCAATAACTGGTAAGCTGTCCAGTGAAACACGAATTTCACAGGGAAAAAACTGCTGATCACTAGCCAGCTATAGCTGTCAAGCTCAACTCTTTTGTAAGGATCCCAGTGAATACTGGACATCTATAACGTTACAGTTTGAGTTTGATTGGGTTATTTTTTTCCCTACAAATTTCACTCAAGACAAAAAACTTCAATATATTTTCCACCCTCAAACAAAGGGATACACTCATATATGAGTTAGAAGGATGATATGTTCAAAATATGACACCGCATGCTCACTAAACGAACTGTGCATCTACACCTTGACGGTTTAGGCAGGATCTAATCATCATGAAGCAACACAAAATAGATTCCTTGAGCAAAGTGTAGCAAACAAGATTAGACAAGCCCATGAAACTCAAACCAGAAAAGACAGCTTTTAGTCTTTTAAGAGTCCAGTAAAAGCTAAAGGCTACTGCGTACCTAAGGTTTATTTGGGAGGGAGCTCTCAGCATTACTGCGTTTTAAATACATATGCAAGTGCCTGATAATGCAAGCAGGTGATAATGCAACAATTCCTTCCTTCCTTCCTGCCTGCGGGCCTGCCTGCCTGCCTGCCTGCCTGCCTGCCTGCCTGCCTGCCTGCCTGCCTGCCTGCCTGCCTGCCTGCCTGCCTGCCTGCCTGCCTGCCTGCCTGCCTGCCTGCCTGCCTGCCTGCCTGCCTGCCTGCCTGCCTGCCTGCCTGCCTGCCTGCCTGCCTGCCTGCCTGCCTGCCTGCCTGCCTGCCTGCCTGCCTGCCTGCCTGCCTGCCTGCCTGCCTGCCTGCCTGCCTGCCTGCCTGCCTGCCTGCCTGCCTGCCTGCCTGCCTGCCTGCCTGCCTGCCTGCCTGCCTGCCTGCCTGCCTGCCTGCCTGCCTGCCTGCCTGCCTGCCTGCCTGCCTGCCTGCCTGCCTGCCTGCCTGCCTGCCTGCCTGCCTGCCTGCCTGCCTGCCTGCCTGCCTGCCTGCCTGCCTGCCTGCCTGCCTGCCTGCCTGCCTGCCTGCCTGCCTGCCTGCCTGCCTGCCTGCCTGCCTGCCTGCCTGCCTGCCTGCCTGCCTGCCTGCCTGCCTGCCTGCCTGCCTGCCTGCCTGCCTGCCTGCCTGCCTGCCTGCCTGCCTGCCTGCCTGCCTGCCTGCCTGCCTGCCTGCCTGCCTGCCTGCCTGCCTGCCTGCCTGCCTGCCTGCCTGCCTGCCTGCCTGCCTGCCTGCCTTCCTGCCTTCCCTCCCTCCCTCCCTTTCTTCCTCCCTACCTCTCTTTCAGGTTACTTACTCTGGAAAAATGGGGACTCTTGGATTCAAAACTACAGTTCTTAATTGAATAAAATAATCAGTATCTCTTTCTTTTCTGAGAGTCTTCAAATACCATTAGTGGCCTTCTTCATGTAGGTTCCTATTAGTGTTGCTCAGTAACAGTGAAAGAAATTTCCTTCAGATTTGTGGAAGGCCCATAGTTTCTATCCTTCTGCTTTATGAGCATTAAATGAAATTCACCAATAGGAGGAGGATTTAGGACTACAGTGGTCCTCCTGAGAGATACTGAATTGAGTGAAGATGGTGGCATATCTAACATATGACCTCAAAGCTAATCAATTTTCTGATTAAATATCAGGCACAGGAGGAACAGAATGAGAGTTTGTATACTGCTTTTCTAAAGCAACTGTCAACAAGACAAGGCCTCAAGCTGCCCAGGGGAGGTTCATGTTGGACATCACCCATTCTTCAGTGAATGGGTGCTCAAGCATTACAATTGGCTGCCTGAGAAAGTGGTGCAGACAAGGCATTCAAGAAATGACTGGGCATGACAGTGGTTTAGTTGACAAGGTGGTGATCAATCAAAGGTTGGACAAGATGACCTTGGGGGGGGGTCTTTCCCAGCCTAAATGATTCTGTGCTTCTATGGCAGTTTTCTAATGTGATCTAGGTGTCCAAGTGGCTTTATGAATCAGGGTCATAAATGAGTAGTGAGTATTGAAGAACTACAGAGTACTACTGCAGCTGTTTGCATGGATTTCTATGGCAACACCAAATTTGTTACACCATTTCTAAAATTTAAGGATTGCATCTGGAAAAGCATGTTCAAGGAACTTATCTAGGGCATCATCCTCTTAAAAGTTAACTTTACTGTGTCCAATGAATGAAATACTGAACAGCAGGTATTTTATTTTTAAAAGGGATATAAAACAATAGCGAAGCACTGCCTGATTATATTACAGTATCTATCTTCTCATGTATCAGCAAAAACTAGCACTGAAGTATACCTAATTATCATATTTACAGTGGTACAGGTAGTAAAACAGTTATGTTTTGCATTGCTCAGGATGTTCAGGGTTGAAATAGATAAACTATGTGGGAGATTAGTAATAGGTAATTATTCTCTACTTACATATTCAGCTTCATATTTCTAAATTAAGGTAAGTGGAAAAAGCTTATAAAATATTCAGGGCTCTTTTATCTTTCCTCCTCCCTCTTATTAGAAACTGTGCATGAATTTGCATAGAATAAACTGAGCCCATAAATCATAGCAGAAACTGCAAGAACGCTCTTTGTAAGTTATAATTTAAGGTTAACTGTAGCACATTTTGCTTACTGTATTATTAATGACTTTAGTTCACTCATGACAAGATTACATATTAAAAATTGTTGGTAGACAAAACTCCAGTTCATAATCAATTTCCTTCCTAACCTTAGGAAGCCACTCACTGTGTCTTCACACTTCTAAAGAAGAAACCATCAAGAAGAAATTTGTGAGTCAATATGTTATGTTGGTCCTGTTCTTCAGAGGCTGTGACGGATTTGGTCAAGAGGTTAGGTGCAAAGACTCATATGGAGCATGGCAGGCTTGGAAATGGCCTGCTGTATCAAATGGTCTGGGACTTATGTCTAAATCCACAAGGAAAATTCCAACAGAAACACCTGGACACTTCAGAGCAGGATGCATAATGTTCTGTTTCTCATCCTAATCTTCTGTGTTGAAGAGGCATTAAACAGATATTATTAGAACCATGTCTTATTTACATTGTTCTTATTGTCTTATTGTACATGTGTTCTGTTCTATCTGGTAAGAGAAATCACTAGCACTTAGGCAATTATTAATTTACTCCAGTGTTCACTTGTATCCTATCATTAAGTGTCCTGTTGAAATATAGGAATTATGTTTAACACTTGTGCTTGAGCACTACTAATAAATGTCAGATATTTACAAGACTTGGATCATCAGCAACATATGGATCTAGTTTTGAAGCATAATTTTCCTTTTTTCATATAGTGGAACCATGCTAAAGGAACCCTCCAACATTAATTTGGTAGTTTAATACATCATCATAGGTTCTTCTTCTTTGCTTTCATTAACTGGTTGCATTGCTTACATCAGTTACAACTGATGATTCTAAAAATACTGGATTTGACTTTTGAAGAATCAAAGTGATAGTTTCTAATGATGGCATCCATGGTTTTCCAAGATCTGCAATAAAAGTGCTGGCCACCAGGTAGAGTAAATAAAGACTCCAGTGGAAAAAAAAAAAAAAAATCTATATGATCCTTTTATTCTTATTTAGAGCTAATATTCACATAGGATGATCTTTGGCATAGCACAATTTTTCTCACTTTTTTGTATTACGTATTATTGTTGTTATTGTTGAATAGTAATTGGTGGTGGTTGTTGCTGTTTTTATTATTATTTTTTTCACTATGCTTAGGTAGGTAAACCATTTACAGTGCTTAATATTTTAGTCATGAGAACAGCCTAAACAGGTTTAGCAAAGCAAGAATTTGTCCTTGATACTGTCCAAAACAACAGCTCCCTAATATCAATTAAAATACTGTTTTTCTCCCCTGAATTTTACAGGAACTATCCAATTTTTTGAGAAACTTGAAAGACAAGGATAAATGCCATTTTTACTTTGAAGATAGTTTCAATATCAAATAAATATTAACATTTTATGTGCTTGAAGCCAAGTTGTCAAATTTGCTTTAAATATAATGTCAGAAGTTCATCTTCTTTGGATAAAGCACAATCTAATATTTTCTACAGTCCTAACAATAGGGATGAGTGTTTCAACTTTTTCCCCTTCTTTTGGTTCTGTTTTTCAATTTTTAATAGGGAACTGTTAGGATTTAGGTGAAATTTCTTTCTTAAGTACATTTTTGAAAACAAATGTTTCAAATGTTACATTTTGATATTGTCAAACTGAAAATTTCTTTCTTCTAGGTAAGAAATTGCTTTTATTCAAAAATTAAGTGGAATATTGCAAGAAAAAAACCTGAATGTCAAGGCAAAACATTAATGTTTAAATAGTTTGATAGACACAAGACCTTTTTGTCTGCACATTTTAAATTAAGAGCTCCCAAAATGCTGACTTCTTAATATTTCTCAGGACAGGAAATGTGTCAATATTTTTCATTTTACAGTTTTGGTATGATTCAAAAATTGTTAATAATCTCTTATTTATCTGGACTAATCTTTCTTCTTAAAAATAGGTTTGCATAATTTGACTTAGTTTCTCACTGTCTTTATACAGTCCCACAAATTTGCTATATTTGTCTGATATAAAGAAAGCAAAGTAATCTAATCAAATAAGGTGTCTTCAAAATTCTCTAGTCCTTTAAAGCAAATATAAGATTTTAGGTCATACAGTATAGTCCCAAGAAAATAAATAAATAAATAAATAAATAAATAAATAAATAAATAAATAAATAAATAAATAAATAAATAAATAAGTGAAAGCTTTCATCAATTACACAGAAAAACGTGACATAACCTCCCACTAAAATAAAAATCATCACTGACCTGCAGACAAGTTGTTTAATGTTTGTAACACAGAAAACAGACATCAAAGAATCAATTACACAGCAAGTAGATTGGAAATTGTAATATCTTTAATGTCTACATTCCAGAGGGGGAAAAAAATGGTCTTGTGAATAAGATAAGTGTCCTTCATACTACACAAATTGAGTTGCAAGAATTTTTTTTAGGTGCTGTTTTTTCAGAAAACAGATTTATTTTACAGGCATGTGCATGGTTTACTTAATAAGATGACATTTTTATATGGTTTTTTGAAACACCAAAAGTGTGATGAAAGGAGAAATTCAATAGCATTCCAATGGTAAATCACCATTGCTCTTGTAAGGTGACACATTGTTTTACTTGTTCCTGATTAGCCCTCATTGTACCCCACATTAATATTAACCTCTTGTGCAATCATTGCTCTGTAGAGTCAAGACAGGTAAAGAATCTTCCATAGTACTAATTAGAATGGGATTGTCTTTAAAATATTCCAGCTGTAATGTACAGAAAATCATTGATGCACCTTGAACTGCACATTAATCCCAGAATATGCTAGCTTGTTTACAGGCAGATACTGGTCTTTGAGGTAGAACTTGAACAAACTTAGCATAAAATGAGAATAAGGCAAAATGCATTCTTTCCTATAAAGTGTAACTCATTTCTAAAGTGGGATAGGATTGCATCTAAAATGGAATGTGTGCATAAGAATAATGTTGATCTGTGTCAAATATATTCACAGAAAATAGTAGAAATTTTGTTTTCAGACCTATTTATTAAATTCCTCCATAAAGTGAACTCTCCTGCATCTATTGGAAGATGGCAAGATTATTATAGAGGAAATACATTGCCAAAGCTTTATTAGTACGGCGAAGAATGAATGATTCCCTTATTTTCTCCCCATTTCCTGCCCTTAGAAAAATTCCCACCTTCTAATTAAAATTTCAGTATTTTAATTAGAGATCTAAAAGTAATTATATAGTGGATTTTTCCTATAATCTTTTAGTTCTTTTGAATACAAATATTTGTTGAAGATATTTTTACTTAAAAATTTTGATGAGATAATAAGAAAAAGTTTCTAGTATGCAAATAATATTTTGAAGCAGGTCTACTCAGAACTCCTTCAATTCTCTATATTCCTCACTATCATCACTGTGATTAATTTTGTAATAATAATGTGTAATAATATAAGCATAAATCATACCGTGAATAATAGAGTTGTTATATTATTGAATACTTTAGCTGAACATTTACAGTTTGGGGAAGAATAAAGAGCTGTATTGTTTTTTTCTTTAATAAAGTGTCCAGTGATTCAGGCTCTGGGCTCAGATCTATGTAGACAGACATGTAGAACAAGCTGGTAGAGCTTCAGCAATACAAAAAGGCCACAGTGTTTTATTCTTGCATTAATAATTGAAAGGTACAAGTGGACCTGAGAGTTAATAAGCTGAGGAAACTTTGGAAGTAGGCATTAGTAAATGGATTGGTTAATATAAGAAAATATTTCAACTTTTCTTCCAGCACTGAATGTAACCTGCAATCAATCTTTTGACTCCGAGGTGTGCCTCCCCACTCTCCTCAAGAATATGGGCCTTGTGAACGTTTTAGTTTATCAGAAAAAAAACAATACTGAAATAAGGCAAGTGAGTCAAGAATCTTACTGAAAAGAGTGACACATTACCAATCACACTTTGTGAAGAATCCATGACAGGACCCCAGCAGGCTATATACATATCAACAGTTTCCCTACATATGGAGAATATTTATTAAATCTATATTTCATGTACATACACTCGCCTCCTTGTTTGTCATAGTGGATTTACGAGAGGTGGTTTATTTAGTCTGGAGAATTTGGGCTTTGGAAAGGAAAATGAGCTGAAAAACCTCTTTAGGATTACAGGAAAATATAAATTTAGGACCCTCGGAGCTATTGTAGTGGTATATATCCTGCCTTTGGTCTTCTTTTCTCATATGAATTTACTGTGGCCCATTACGTGACAGTTGTAGCAACTAAATTACAGTAGCTCTGCATTAAATAACAAAGATATGATTGGTAGTGTATTTTACATTCTCAAAGCAGTTTTCTAACCCCCTAAGTGGATAATTGTCAGTTATTGCTTTTAAACTGTGAGCCTTGCATGACTTTAATAAAGTTTCTGCAATCCAAGACATTGTGAAGGTAGTAGCAATATATAGAGAAGAACTATATATACCACTACAGTATAAGGAGGGACAAAAGTCAGAAAAGGTTTGGAACATGTGTCAAGTTTTTAATAAGAGTCATACCTGTGCCTTCTTTTTCAAGTGCCTTAGCCTTCAGATATCTATTTTAGCTAAAGACTCCTATTTATTTTATTCCTTTCTTTTTTCACTAGATTCTTCCCAGAATATTGCCAGCCAGTAAGTCATATTATCTGTTCTTAAGTAACTCTTTTGAACCGAGCATACATAGAGTTGATTGGACGATAAGAGACCTGAAGACAAGAAGGAAGAGGACAATTCATTAGATAACTTCAGCCTAAGAAGGCAAATTATCAATGATATGTTCACAAATGTAATTATAAACAGAAATGGATGTTCATATGCAGGAACACCTGATGTTGCAGACTGGCTCTAGGCCCTTCACTAGCCTTGACTCCACAGTCCACCATGTGATCTCCAAATACATTGAGTAAAAGTGTTTTTCAGTATTCAGTTATTCAGTATCCATTCTCTTTTTTTTCTTTTTATTTAAGATATTAACTTAAATACATTCTCTCATTTTCTTTTTCATTTCTCTTTAATTACTCCCTATATGTGATCATTTCTTTTCTAGAAACAATCTTCTTTGTAATCCCATTTTCTGCTCTTTTTTCTAACTCTCGCAATATTTTACTGTGAGGTATCTTGGACATTGCAACTCTTTTTTGCAAAGTAGCTTTACAAGCCATGGTCTCTATAAGAGCAAAGATGACACTCTTATTAAAAGTATTAGCTATTCAGGCATTCAACAAACTAGAAGGAAATAACTTGCTACTGTAAATTTGTTTACTTAGATTGAAGGAGATTTCATATTGACTGTTCATGTCACAACCATTCTAAGCTATCTCTCTATGAATGACAGAATGCCAGAACCTTGTAAATTTGTAAGGAACTACAATGGGTTGTCTAGTCCAACCTTGCTGAACAAGCAGGGTCATCCTAGAGCACATTGCACAGGATTGTGTCCAGAAGGTCCTTGAATATTTTAGTGAGGGCCACTGCCCAAGTTCTCTGGACAACTGTTCCCGTGCACTGTCACCTGAACAGTAAAGGAGGTGGAACTTCTTGTGCGTCAGTTTCTTCCCTTTGCCTCTCACCCTACTGTTCAGCACCACCAAGATGAACCTGTTTCCACCCTCCTGGCACTCTGCCTTCAGGTACTGATAGATATTGATGAGGTCCTCTCTCATTCGTCTCTTGGGACTGAACAGCCTTTCCTTGTAAGAGAGATGCTTCAGTCCCTTCATTATTCTTGTAACCCTCTGCTGGATCTGCTCCAGGAGCGCCACATCTCTGTTGCCCTGATGACCCCAGAACTGGAGGCAGAATTACGTATCTTAGCATGCTTGTTTGAATAAAACAAGCTGCTCCTCTCAAATCCTTTGTTACTTGCTGGACTTTCTTGGAAATCTGTATTAAATTCTAATTACTCAGGTTCGTACTTTTCTTCTTGAAGATTGTGATCAGAAGTTGCATCAGCGAGATATGCACAATCACAAAATGATATATAATCATGGAGGTTGGAATGTACTTGAGTAGTTCAATTCAAAAAAGGCCAATTAAAAACAGAGTGTTCTGGGATTTAATTGTCAAAGTCTTAAGTATCTCCAAGGATATAGTTCTGTGAGAAATTCTTAATGGGAGGAATGGGCCTAGAATTTATCCTTAAATTGACCCAGAACTTTCCATGTTTCAGCTTCTATCTATTGCCTCTGCACCTTCCACTGCGCACCACCAAGAAGAGTCTTGCTCCATTTTCTGTACAGCTTCCAATAGGTAGTTGTAGATGACCTGGTCTACAGATCTCCCCTTAGCTTTCTCTTAAATTTAAGAAAACACAGGTCTATAATACTTCCATTCTCAAGTGGTTACTATTATCAGTAAAATTATAATAGACATAATAGGAATAAGTCATCAAGACAGGTAGGAGAAAGGCTATTTTTTTAATATAGGTTTCTTCCATCTAAGATAGTCCTAAGAAGATGAGATGATACATAGCATTTGGGTTGTAGACTGTAAATCAATTATTGACTCTTCAAAAGATAAAAGGAATTATTATTTTTAGTACTATATAACAAATTTGAACAGTATAACTTCTTTCAATATCACAAAATCCTCTGTACTAGAAATTTATATTTAAGAAAACAGTTTTGGGATAGTGAGATCATATAATTTTAGCCATGGATCAAGACAGAGTGACTTCAGAATATCTAGATATGGAAACTACCATTTACAGACTTGCAAAGAACATGCTTCATTTTAGAAAAACAGCAGGTCTACTGAATGGATAGAGAATCTATTTTTCTCTAAAAATTACTATCTTATCTGTTGAAAGTCCGGACATTGTCAGTCTTTCTTTGGCAAATGTTCTAGAGGCAGATATTTGTGCATATAGGTATTTTAAGGGTTATTTGTCTGACAGTTGAAAGAGCAAAAGGCAACCAGAAAGCAAAGATTCAGTATTTGAAATGAATCAGTAGAATAATTATGAAACAAAATGAAAACAATTTTATAGAGCACATCATTAGGTTATGAAATTCACTGCCATATTATGGTGCAGTAGCTACATCCAAAACTCTACAGAACAAATTTGGGAAGGATAAAACATTGCTGGCTATTAAGTTAAACAACTTGTGAAGTTTTTGGGAAGAAACTGAAAAGTTATAGCAAGAAAATATTATTTTTCTCCTTGTCCTATCTTTTACACTCTTTCTATTTAGATTTTTCTTTTTTTTTTTTTTTTTCTGCTGGTCATTTTTGAAAAACAGATACCAGGCTATAAGGGCCCTTGATTTAATTTCACGATAATTATTTCAGAGATATAATTGAAATACTGATACCTATGGACTTTGGTAGGATAATGTATCTCTGGTTTGCAGCATGTGACCATACAAGTCATTTGTTGTCCTGCAGACTGCTCAGGATGCTGAGGCATGGTGATAAACAGCAGAGCATACTGGCAGGAGACATCTCTCTAAAGGATTATTCTGTTAACAACCCCTTATAGTTGTAGACAAGCACATGCCATATTCTCTTCAAGTGTTGTGCTGTCAAATCAAGGGAATTATTGTTTGTGGTTCCCTTAGATGACAGTGAAAAACATTAAACAATATTCTATGTTGTGTCATCTGTTTGTATAGGTTAATATAGTTGGGGGAAATAAAAGGATGAGCATGTTGACATTAGAAATCCATGACTCTTTTAACTCATACATGCAACTAACAGTTTGGTGTGTATTTTGATCACTCATCTTAAGCCTCATGCACCTATAAAACCCTTATACCTGAAAAGGATAATTAAAACATGCAGAAAACTTTGTAGAGTCAAGTTTCTGAGAGAGCAGCTCAGTTGGTTAGAGCATGATGCTAATAATATGCTCTAATCAAGGCCACAGGTTCAATCCCCATACAGGAGATTCACTTAAGGGTTGGATTTAATGGTCCTTGTGAGTCCCTTCAAACTCATGATATTCGGTGGAATATGTGATGGTCTGATGCCTGTTAGCCCCAGTCAAATGTGGCCTCAGTTCTCTTCATAGTAGCCAAGATCAAAACACATACTACCTTTATTTGAATGCTACAGGTCTCCTATCAAAAATGGATATTTTTAAAGAAGAAAATTAACCTTGCCAAGCATCATTACATGACAGAGTTACCAAGAAACTCTCCAGAGTCCAACATTCATGATTTATGAATCTATCTGAGTTCAGACACCTGGAAAATAAAAAGCATTGTGGTTAGGTCTTGTACACTTTGCTAGTACATTAGTTATAATATTGTTGTCACTGAGAACCACATGTGTAGTTACGCTGTGGAAACAGTATTTATTTCTACCAGCCAAATTAATTCAAATCGTATATATCAGTAAAACCTCATGAATTATATCACAGAACAAAATTATATCATAGGACAAAATTCTGGCATAACGCTTTGGCTATAAACCTATGAAATTTAATTCAACAACAAACTAAAAGTCTGCCAGACCCAAAATACTGGTTCTTTTATATTCACTTTTATTTCTCATGTAATTGTTATCACAGCTGTACCTAAGAACCTTCCAGTGAAAAATTAGATACATTTTGTCACTTTAATTCTCTTATTTTATAAGTGAACAAGATTTATGGTAGATTATAAGGCAGACCTTGATTGGAGAAATATTAGACAACATAATATAACATGCCAAGGAGCAGGCTTATAACCAAATAGACTGGACAAATATGGGATAGTGCTTCTGCCTGTATCATGACCCTTAATTTACTGAAGACTGCCTCTTGCCAATGATGACTGAAACCTTACTCTTTGTTTGTACACTTCTTATCATATTACAGAAAGCCAGGCTGTATAACAGGTTATGGCCCTTGGAAAATACGACTCAAACAAATGGGCAATGTGGATGGAGTATGGTGTCTTTCTCCAGTATATAATATAATCATTTATAGTATATTTAGGAAAGAGAAGATTTTTATTTTCTAGAATAAAGTGGGGTATTTTAAGTATGTAAACATATAGATCAAAGTTATTAATAAGTACTGGGAATAAACTAGACTTTTGCATGTCCAACATCTATCAGAAATACTGAACTGTTGATTTACCTTACCTGACTCTGTCAAAGGAGACTTTCCTGGGACACCTCTCTTCAAAGTATTTTCTTCTGATACTTACATATGTTCTAACATTAAGACATCAGAATAGCTGCATTCCAAACAATAACCATGTTGAACTCCAGTAGAGAAAAAATCCTTGTCAGTTTTTACAAGTGTCCAGGTTTGGTGGAGAAATTATTGATTAATACATTATGGATACAGAGGTATTAAAGAAATAAGAATTTATTATGAGGTAGGGAAAAAAATTAACTTAAAAATATTAAAATACCAAAAAACCCCACTGAAGAGAGAAAACCTACCAACCACCTCCAAAAAACCCAAAACAACCTACCAACACACCCAACACACCAGTTCCACCTCCCCTCACCAATTCCACAAACAAAAAACCAAACAAACAAGTTATTTCCTGTTTCAGTGTCCGAAGAGGTTGTTAATTTGAGGTAGATGGCAGGGGATGCTGATGGCCGTGGGGGGGCAGCAGCGGTGGCGGATGGAAGATATGCTCTTGTATTTGGCAATTCTCTGGAAGGACACTGCCAGAGAAAAGCAACAACCAGTTGAGCACGTGGTGATTTCCAAGATGGCAGAAGAACGCGAGCATTGACAGCAATCCTTCTCTGACAAGCCAGGCCAGAAGAGAGCAAATACTCGAGAATCCTCTGCTTATATACCCCTCTGACTCTCTCCCAACCTCTGCCCTATGTGCCTCCCCCAGTCTACCCCAAAAGAGGGCAGTTTTGCTCCTCGCTGAATTCCTATTGGTCTTTCCAGTGGCACCCTGCCTCCAGTTCCACCTCAACTCTGCCTCCGGGCTCCCACTGGCCAAAACACATGGCGGTGCTGTGTGCCACACCGCCCGCTGCTGGCAATCCAACCAGCCACGGCTCTGGTGAGCCCTGCCCCCTGCTAGTCCCGGCTCTAGCACCCCCGGCTCCCCTGACACCCCAGGCAGCCCCAGCCCTTCCATGGCGCCACGCCGCCACCGCCGGGGCTGCAGGAAACATGCCTGCCATGGTGATGGAGGGAGCCGGGGGGTGGGGGGGGAGGGGGGAAGGAAAGAAAAGGCCAGCGACATCCCCTCTCCACCAGCCCACATGGCAGGTGGTGGAGGGCTAGGCAAGGTGGTGCGATGTGGCACGGCCTGGCCCGGCTCGGTTTGGTTCGGCTCGGCCTGGCTTCGTTTGCTGCGCCTGCAGCCGGACCTGCCCTTGAGGCACACACCAGCCCCGCAGCCCGGCCCCAGCAGGTCCTGCGGCAGCGTCCAGAGACACCAGAGTCCACCCGGCCCGCAGCACCCTGCGGCCTCCACCGCTGCACCTCGACGGCAGCCACACACAGCCTGGGAGGCCGGCAGGCCCCCCGCACTGCCGAGGGCAGGACTCAGCACGTCTTCCACCGCCGGCCATGGCCGCCCACCCACAACAGGCACTGCCGTCGAGAGGCACGGCAATTCACCCGCCACGCCCGCAGACAGCCACCCGTGTGGGGCTGGGGAGGGGGAGAAGCCCGGGGCGAGGCTGCGCCTTGCCTCCCCCCTCTTCTCTCTCCTCCCTCCTGGTGTGCCTCCACATGCGTACTCTCTCTCCCTGACCGCCGTGGCCGCAGCAAACCTCCCTGTCTCAGGAATCCTGGTCCCTCCAGCACTCCCGGGCACCCCCAGCTGTCCCTGCAGTCATGGGGGGTGGTGCACATCGTGAGATGCTGGTCTCCTCAGACATTTCCACACACACACACACCCCCCCGCCAGCTGTCCCACACACGTCCCCTCCTCCGTCCTCCCCCCAGCCTTCCCTGAAGCAGAATACACACACGAAGGAAGGGGGGAACTGGGTGGGGGAGGAGAGGGGAGAGGAAAAAAAAGAGAAAAATCTTTTTATTTAACATGGGGAAAGTTTTCTCAGCCTCAGCCAACCCATGACAACAAGTCGGTTCAGTACTCCAAACTCTGTGGAGATCAAAGTAGATAATAAGAACAATGTGTTATGACAGAAAATGTTTACAAGGGTTTTTTATATAAACTAAAATAAGGATCAAAATATTTTTAATAAAAATATGTTCAGAATTCATGTCTGGATATTATTGGAAATTATTTGTTTTTTCTAGCTTTTTGTCCATTTACATTTGGACCTGGTTTGTTCTACCATCTGTTCTGTGAAAATATCTCATAGAACAATTACTGTAATGCAGATGAACCTCATTAAAAAATTTATTTTGTTTAGTTCTAGTTTATATTGGTCAATTTTGTACCCATCATCACTTTACCCTATAGATTTTCATTCATTCTCTATGGTGATGCTTTCATTCTTTTCTGAGGAGTTCCAACTGGAACACTTGCTGACAAAGAAATATTATCCTTGCTTTCTCAAGCTGAAAAGAGTTTGTGCAAATGTAAATAAGTCCCTTTTTTGTTATTCAGAAATTTTAGAAATTGCAGAAAGTGCAAATTTGGAAATGTTACTCATTTACAGACTACTGTCTGCTGGGTTTTCAACACACAGGCCATCAGTTCCCAGGAAACTCCACAGTTACTGAGTACTCAAGCCTTTGAATCTCATCAGAGCACACAAGCACATCAGTGATCATTCTTGTTTTAAAAAGTTTATCAGAAAATATCACAAAGATGATAGGTATTTTTGAAAAAGCAGAAGTTTCACTGATTATCCATTATTTACATCACAATCATGGGCAAATTTCACATTGCCATCCACTATTGACTTTCAGTAAATATTTTGGACCAGTTATTTAAGTTCTAGGAATATCCCCTGGGAAATTTATTTGCTATTCAAGCAATGGCTGTGAAGAAAGGAAAAATAGAGTTGATGAAAATCTTCACGATACTCTGAAACAATTGTTGTCCTTATATTTGTGTAAACCAGTAGGACCTATGAATGGCTACAGTATATTAAACTACGCTGCAGCAAAATTTGTGTTCAGAGGACTCACAGTACTTTTGGGATTGTAGGCTACAGGTCTCTCTGTGTGTTTAGTTTGCAGATGCTCTGGGCTTAATTCAGCCATAACAAAAGAACTCTGGAACCTGTGCTCAATTATAACAGTTTATACTTTCAGCTTGACTATATCTAGTTCAGACATTAAATGTCAGCCAAGATGGCAGCTATTATGTAAGTGAGGATTGAAACAAAGACCTTTTTGAATCAAAAGCATTGGCTTTGCAATAGTGAACAAATCAAGCTATTTAGGAATACCTTGAATGTATCTAATTATGCAGTGATCCATATAATTATTTGGCACCACATTAGAGAGGAGAATTGCATTCCCAATTTCATGTTTGTCCCTTTATAACAAGGTGGAAATGAAAGTTTATGACAAATTTTCTACTCTTTTCCTTTTCTTCATTAAAGCTACAGATTTTATTATTCACTTTAGATATGTCTTCCCACTTTTTCTACAAATTATTGCTGAATAATTCTCAATATTTTCATAAAATACTCTTCCTATTCAATATGAAAAAATTTGTTCAAGCATTTTCCATTCCAGATGTCATTGTCTCGAACTTAATGAATTTTACTTAAGAAATGCAATTCATAGTTAGAAATATAACATTAAAATACTGAGAGCTTGCATTGTCATAAGTCTCTTGTAAAAAGGAGATCATTTCTCAATAGAACAAGACTCTGGATGAGATGATCCATTTAAGCTAGGTGTTAACAGAACAACATAAGCCTATGCAGACTGATTAATTTCCAATCAAATTACAAATCTCAGTCTTGGCCCGTAACAAGGTTCAATTAATTAATTGATTTTGTGTATGTAAGCATTTCCAACCTGGTTCTCCATATATTAAGAACAGGAAGTTGTGGAGTGAATGAGTTACTCACAGTTTCTTTTCAGATATAAAAAATATTTACTTGTTTGGTTTTTTTTGAATTATTTGGTTTAGTCTCTATCACAGAGAGATGCTTTAGGTGCCATTATGGTCCATAGATGAGGGTCTTTTTTCTTATGTCATAAGTCTTTTTATATCTAACTCTAATTTCTGTACATACGTAGACAAATCAATAGAGATAATATAATCATAGAATGTTTTAGATTCAAAGAGACAGTAAAGATCAGCTAGTTCAAGCTGCTTTCTGAGCAGAGGCCGATTCCACTAGAACAGATTGCTCAAACCTTCTCCAACCTAGCCTTGAACACTTCCAGGGATGGAGCATAAACAACCATTCTGAGCAACCTCACAGTAAATATTTTCTTCCTAATACCTAATCTAAACCTACTCTCAGTTGAAATCCATTATCTCTTGTTCTTTCATTCCATGCTCTTGTAGAAAGTCCCTCTCCAGCTTTCTTTCTCCAGCCCTGGAAAGTGATACAAGGTTTCCTAAAGCCTTTCCTCCAAACTGTACAACCCCAGCTCCCTCAGCCTGTATCCATAGTTTCAGCCCTTTGAACATCTTTGTGGACTCTTCTGGACCCATTCCAACAGGTTCACATAATTCTGGGGTTCACATTCACATATACTGGGGTTTCTTCCCTCTAGAGCAGCAACCAACCACACTGTTTAGTATCACTTGCAAACTTGCTGAAAGTGCACTCGATCTCACTGTCCTTGTCACCAACAGAGATGTAAAAGCATACTGAGGAATGCCTCTGAAACTATTGTCTTCCACTTTATGGGAGAGAAAATTCTATTCAGATCCTGTGCACTTCTTAAAGTGAAATGTTCCACCAAAACTCAAGAACAAGTCATAATTTGTTTGCTAGTGGTAACAGATTTGTTGATTTTTTAAATTCTAAAATTAGATGACCAGTAGATGAACAAATCTCTTTCCTATTCCTTTTTATAGAAGAAGGAAGATAAGTTAGCTGGACAATAAGAGGTCTGCTTTTATCAGCTTTGCGTATGTCTCAACATCAGCTCCCCCCTTTAACACTCTTAAAAGTTCCAAAAAGCCTCTCTCTCATCACCTGTCCTCATACTTCCATCACATTAAGTACTCCCGAATATCCAAGGCAAAGTGTAAGCAGAACTTTCTTATGAATCCCAACTATTCACACAGATCTTGCAGCTTGATCTCAGTTCTCTGTACTTACTTCTCCATTGCTAGGAAACATCATGTATTACAAACTGAGAAAAACATTTATCAGTCCTAATCATGAGTGTGGGTCAATAACTGAGGTCCCCAAATAAATCAATAGTGCTGGAATAGGCAAGCACCCCCTTCTGGGCTGCAGATACCTCAGGACAGTGAAAATAAGGATGAGGAAGCCTTTACTGGTTATCTTTCCAGCATGAAAAATCAAATGCAATTTGTCCATATTAGTGGGCTCAGTCTCTTTCTGATTATCTGGTGCCACAAAGATGTGACCCATGTGTATGCCTCTGATTTTTAATAAACACATTTGCCGGGTCCAATAGTTAGGCAATTTGTACAGAAAATTAGATGTAATTTGCCCTGAATGCCACTCGTTTCACAGTATAGTTCAAAACAATGCCAGGCCATTCAGCAAATAGCTACAACATCTCTGCATCAGGCTAAAAACTAGATTTCCTTGGTGAAGTCCTCTGCTGCATGCTTCAAATTCAGGTTCTCCTCTGACTACAATTTCCACAGCCTTCTACTCATCCTCTTCAGCCTTCCTCCACATCCTTTTTCCATTTCCTATTACTCTCTTTCTCCCTTCCCACTCTTCCTTAGAAACACTCAGTCTAAAGGTGATCTGATGCAATGAAAGTGAGCTTGTTTTCTCCTTTGAAATCAAGGGTGTCAGTTAAGACTCTCTAATAAGTTTTGCAATGAAGGACTATCTTTCCTCTCTCAGACCTGTGCCTCCCCTTCCTTGCCTTTTCCTTATAATTTGAAAAGGTATAAACAGATTTAGGATACCTGTGACTTTCAATGATCTGTCCTAAAAGCCTAATAAAGAGATGTGCTTTTTTTTTTTTTTTTCTCCTGTTCATCATTTGGCTGTTTACTCTCTCCCCTTGCTGTCCAGCAAGGTACACAGATGGTTGCTGCCTGTTCCAGTTAGCTTGAATAACCAGTGGGAGCTTCTGGGGTTCTTAAATAGGCTCCCTCTAGGCTGCTCTCAGCCCATCTCTAAATAAAGTTTAATCAAATTTTGAAATATTATACGGAAATTTTTCTCTAAGGGATCCCATGTTCATGCGGGATGTCTGTGATCCTGTTCTCCTGCTCTTGTCTCTCTTCTTTTTCTTCCTTCTCCCTCACAGCCTCCTTTTTTTTCTCTTCCTTTCTTTCCTTTCTGCTTCTCTTCTTCCTCTGCCATCTGCTCCTGGCTTACATTTTTGTTTTTCCCTTCTCTGGCAATACAGGTATCTCCCCACCCACTCCAAGAGAAATGCACTGTCGTGCAACATGGGGTTTGTTTCTCTTGGTAGTGTTGTAGGAGCTTTCTGCTGCAGTTTAAAGAGAAATTATCACAGTAATATAGACATTCAGATTAAAAACTAAAAGGAGTATCTCACAGAAGAGGCATATTTTAATTTGAGATAATAATAGGGCTAAATTCTCCTTGAAGTGGCACTTCATGAAACAGGAACACCACAGGATTTCTGTAGAACTGAATAGATGGGGAAGAAATGAAAAACACATCCCACCCTTTTGCTAGGTTATTTTTTTTCCTATAATTACCAATAACCCACTATTAGGCTTCAAGGACAAAAATAACTCTTAGATTGTCTAGATATCAGATCAGAACTAGTCTTTTTCCCCCTGGCAGCAGTTTGGAAAGATGATTCCTCACAGCACCTGAAGTCTATAATTGTCAGATCACTCATTCCCATGGAGAAGTTCAGGCAGGTGGTATCTGCCCTGTGATTATTTCTTTTTTTTTTTTTTTTTT
>VXBA01002662.1:464734-493979 GCA_013399895.1 Serilophus lunatus
AAAAAAAAGAAAGAAAAAAAAAGAAAAACGGGGGTTCTATTCTCAGCTTTACTGTTGAAGATGGGTGATTTGTCTCGTAATTGTGCTCCCTGACTACAGCAGATGGATTCATTACTAGGGCTGGTCAGAAATCTTTCAACACAATGTGTTTTTGTGTGTGCGTGTGTGTGTGTGAAAATGATGAATCATCAAAACTGAAACTTTTCATGAAGATATGGCAGTGCAGAGGAAACTTTTCTCACAGAAGTTTGCTCAGCTCCCCACTGGGGCTTGTGATTAAAACCAGAGAAAGCAAAAGCTTCTCATCTTGGGGTAACCCAGAAGACGGTGTATGTGGGCACAGAGGTTTTGAATTTCTTTTCTGATTATTCCAAACTGATTACTTTCTGAAGTGTGGTATTTACTTTACCATCAAATTATTCAGCACATTTCCTTGTGTGTGTGTGTATATATAAATGTAAACAGTGTATAAGAGTTTTAACAAGTAGAATTGATGGAAAGATGGTGGTATGCTGAATATTTTTAAGTGAATGCAGGTCGTGTCCCCTACTAAAGCCACCATATGTCTTTTTGGAGTCAGAAAAGCTTTTGTGACCTTTGGAGGGAACAGCTTGCTCATTACAGACCCTTCCACCCAAATCCACCAGATCCTGTTACTCTTGTTTGAATAGAAATTACCAAAATAATCCAGAGGGATTTATGCTCAAGGAAAAGTCTTGAAGGCAGTCACTTAGCTCGTGACCGCAGCTGAAGAGCAACATTTTACAAAGAAAGGAGGTCATGAGCCTAGTTATCTGCTCATGTTTATACCCCGTAAAGGCTTTTCCCCTCTGAGTGTTTGTTTAACTTGTAAACTATTGCTGATTGTACTGCTGCCTTTGGGATCCAATCTTATGCATGACTTACCCTGTGCATAAAGAAGTTTGTCTTGGACCTCCTTAGCAAATGTTCAGTCTAGACTCCAATCAGCACAGAGAGAGAGACACTTCCAACAGGAGCTAAAGCCAGCAAGAGGCCTATTTGGAAGACAGACAGGACACCAAACGCCTCTTCTAAATAGGGCAAGGCAGCTTGCTAATGGGCAGGAATTTGGCCCTGCGGTTTCAGCGTATGACAATCATGCAAATGACAATCCCGCTGTAGCAATGGGAAGAGAAAATCGATAACACTGTCCTATCAGTGGGAACAGTATTAGGGAACAAATAAGGGACCACTGTGCAGCAAAACATTAACTGGGATTTATGTGAAGCAGAGCAGAAAAGAAGAGAAAGATGTCAAAATTTATTTCCTAAAAATAGCATGGGAGTCAATAAAAAAGCATCTAAGTAATGGAATAAGAGCAAGAAGATGCCAACGAAGTTGTCGCCAAAGGTGAGATAAAGCTCACCAAAGCAAAGGAATAGTCTCAAATTACTGTAAAGGTTCATTCTGTCTATCCATTAGCAGCCCTATCGGTTCTTTTGAGATTTTCTTCCAGAACAGCTCTAGTACAGTTGAAAATTTTCCATTCCTAGACTCTTTCACTCCTTCTACAGTGACTTGCTTCCTAAATATTTTCACTTTAAAGAAAAGTAACCCTAAAGCATATACCCATGAAATCTCCTTACAGGACATCTGACAGGTACTATTTCTTCTGTGGACAATTCATAATGCATGAATAGCAAAAAACCCATTGTCTAAGTTGATTAACACATTGCAGTTCACAAAGATCCACATGTCTGTTGCTTTGTCTAAGGTGAATAGAATTATAGTAATATTCATTAATTTGAATTGCAAATAAGATTTTACTCCCATCCAGTTAACCTGTGCTCCTTTGTACTGGTTTCTTCAGACACTGAAAAAAAAGTATATTCATTTCATCATTTTTTATTAAGTTACACGAGCCTTTTCAACCTTTTTTAAATTCAAAGAACACTCTAAAAATGTGTGGAATGTCTTATACAGAGGTCCTACAATGGTTTTCATTTTACAAAGAAAAAATAGGTTCACTTGTGAATTTTTGATTATTGCTCCTACATAACACTTTGTTTTCTTGCTTACATGGATGTACATATTTATATAATGTAATGATAAAAAATGTGAGGTTTTCATGGCCCATCTTTTTGATGCTTTATGAATCAGATCCTATCACAGACAGAGAAACACTGACTTACTGTTTATATTTTACTGTAAAGTCAGCATAGGATTCATCACCCACCCTTCTCCCCCAAGGTATATTTTTATAGCTATATCCAAATTTAAATGTCACGAGGTATTTGGCTTTCATCCATGTTATTGTTGCGCTATCCCCTTTACAGTTAAGGGTACCTGATTCTTTTCCATCGTTTTATGTATTTATCTTGGCAGAAACTTATTAGTATAGTCTGCCAGGACAAAACTTTGCACTATTTGATCACTCCTTATTTGCATTTTTAATAGTCCCCATTAGACAGACTCCGAACTAATTAGCCAAGCATCTGTAATAGAAAACTCCTGTTTCTTATTTTCAGAACTAAGAAACTAATAGCTGAAGCCTTACTAGAACAATTAAGTAATAAGAAAAATACTGTGTTAAGGCTGGCAGTAGAGTAGCTGCCATAAATCACTACAATAATGACTTGCAGCTCACAATGTTTAAGTAGATAAAAAATTAACCCACACACTCTTTCTATGGTCTACAAATAGATATGTCCCAGATTAAAAACAAAAAGAAGGAAAAAAATGTATATAATGTATGTGAAGCTATCTCAGTTTGTTCAGTGGGAGGGAGAGAGAGTAATTTAGTCTATATTGTGGCAAAAACTGTTGACTTTTATTGAGTTTATATAATTTCATACATGAATGTATGTAAATTTATACATGTGTGGCTTAAATATTAGTGAAAATTATTAAATGTGGGCTCCTTAGCCTAATCCTTAAAACCCTTGAAGTGTTTTGTGCCCTTTGATTTCAACACAGACATTTGGTGCCTAAGTTACTTCAAAGTCTCGGATCTTAGGACTACGATTCAGTTGCACAAACACTGATCTCTTATATTATACATCCTAAGTTATCCAACCCTCATTCAGCTACTGCTGGAAAATGGATTAAACGCCATTAGACATCCATATTCAGGCAACTCATTTTTGCTTGAAGTACTTTCTGTTCCTTTTCAGAACTTTAATCAGCACTTACTTTTAATTTTTTTATCATCAAGAATAACAGAAGCTGCTAAAAAAGTTATGTCTTTTTTTGTTGTTGTTGTTTGTTTGTTTGGCTTGCTTTAAGTATCACTATCAATTTTTTCTTCAACAAGTAGAATGTGTAATACATTATTTGGCCAACAGCCTTTGGGACACATATGCATTCTGAGACACTACTACGGAAAGATAATCACTAGAATGGAGAAATTCTATGTGATGAATTGAATCATTAAGGGTGACAAGTAATCAAAAGAAGAGTCAAAGTAATTTTTCTGTGAATATTCAAATAGCTTCCCCTCCAGCTCAATTGAAAAATTCCCAAACAGAGAAAAAATTAACAAAAATAAGATGAACACTTTCTATTGAACAATAAAAGACATTCTAAATTCTCTAACAGTATGAGAAACTGTTGATGGTTGAAATAGATTCTTCCAAAAGTAAAGGTTTCCCTAGAAGGAATTTCCATAGGAGAAAAAGTAGAAAGCTACACTGGCAAATAGGAATAAGAAATAGCCATCTTTAAAAGGCTCTGAAAAATAAAGCAGAGTCATAGAATATCTAGTTTGAAGGTACCCATAAGGATCATCAAGTCCATTTCCTGCTCCATGTGATTCCTGAAACGAGGCAGTAGAAGGAGAGATACTGATCTCCTCCCTCTTGTGACCAGAGATTGGACATGGAAATGAAGTTACATCGGGGAAGTTCAGATTGGACATCAAGAGAAGGTTGTTCACTGAGAGCATGGTGATCAGTTGCTGGAGCAGACTTTCCAGGGAAGTGAATGAAACATGCATCATCCCAAGCGGCAGTCCAGACCACTCAGAAGGGCTGTTGGTATTTTGGTGTATTTGCTTTTTCTTATTATGTCTTCCAAAATTCTATACTACTACCTAACAAAGTCAAACACTTGATTTATAATATCATATTTCTGGTTTCACTTTTAGAAAATAAATTGGAAAAAATCTTAAATAATATGTCCTCTGCAAAAATAAGTGGAGGGAAATAGTGTTTCCTAAAAATCTATAATAATATTTTAGTTTTTATTTTCAACTTTTACTAACTGAATTATTGATTTACCTAAGCCATCTAAGATTAGGTTTTTCTACAATGAGCAAGAGTATGGTAAAATTTGGTTCCTGAAAAGACAATATCTTGCTTTACTTAATGTCCATTATTACTTTGAATTTAGTTAACATTGTAATGAAACCAGTAATATGCTTAAAGCAATGGAACTAAATAATGGAATATTTATAAAAATAATGGAACTATCTGATTACTTAATACTAAGAACATGTACATTTAAAAATGTGGTCCTATTATCTAGCTAAGCACCAGCAAGAGATATAATATATTTAAATATCTTTTACTCTAGAAATAGTATCATCATATTAACTACATGTCTGCATTGACTTGCCATTTAAAAGTACCGTAGGACTTACTTTGTACCTAAGTTTTCTTTAATTTGTTTTTCTTCCTTGGTTTCTTTGTAAACGACAAGATTCTTCAAAAGAAACAAGCATGAAAAATCCTTTAAAGTCACTCAGGTTTCAGGGTACATGATAACATAGTTAATCCCCTCATCTTCAAAAACATTCCCTGCAGGAATTTTGAACAGAACTCTGTGCTATGGTAAAAAATATGGAGAGAATTCTTTTGTTTATTTGTTTGTTTGTAATTAAAAAAGGCTTTTGTTTCAGTGCAAGCTGTAAAACATTCTGCTCATTCTCAAAATCATATTGGAGAATAATACACTTCAGTCCTGACTTATCACGGGCTATTTCAGGACTGTATCCCTGCATACAGATTAGGTTTTATACACAGAATTTCCCTTTTGAATTCTTGTCTTAGTCTGGCTGTTGTATCTTCACACACTGTGCTCTTAAAACATCTTTGCCCTAGCTTTCAGCATAAAGTTATTGTGAGACTCTTTTCAGGTATCTCAGCAGCAACCTGAAGCACACTTTTTCTGCCTGTGCCAGTCACCATGGCATTGAAGTCAGCATAAATGAGGACCTGCTAAAGTCATTCTGAAGAGTGACTAGGGCCAGAATTTGAGCTTGAGTTTGGAGATGAAAGGCTGGTGAACTAGCACATTGTGCTTGCCCATTACACCGCCTGCTAGGAGACAATAACTTTCCCAAAACTTGCCTTATGCAGCCAAAAAAACAATGACACAGAAGCAGACGTGTTTGTTTCTTATCAGCAGGGATCCTATTGCTGCAAGCTCCACAGTGTTTTGGGCTCTAGCTCTACTCATCAAACCATTGCTCTTGCTCCCATCGCCAAGCAGCTTACAGAAGGCAATTAAGTATTGCATAAGCATTTGACTGTAAACAATTATGGAACTCAATGTCCTGTAGCTCAGAGGGGGGAAAAAAATCCTCCTACACTGGCTGAGCTGATAATCAATGACTTTGACAGTGGAGAACTCTGGCTCTGAAAGACAAATGAAGCTGTTGGAGCAATCACTCCATCACCATACTCCACCACAAACTGTCTTCAATTGGGAGATTATTTCTTTTACAGAGTCTGGCAGTCAGTGAGATCCAAATGCCAGGAAAGAACTGGCACAGACTTTTGACTGTTCAGCTTGACCACTGCAGTCTCTGCGCATTCAAATAGGCATGTCATGCTGTGTGCTTTTCTGAAGCTGACAATGAAAGCTGAACCACAGTGGGAGGCAAGTGAGTGAGAGAGAGATGTGGCATTATTCTAATAGCCCACATGGCTAAATTGTGCTACACAGTGCACCAAAGATGGGACTCAGGCAGTTAAGCTTTGGATGATATGGAAGCTTCATATCAAGAAACAAGAGCCTCGAAAAGCAGGCCAGGAATCTGCAGTTTTGGTAACAACATGAAGTCCATTCTGAGAGTTTTGTCAGGGTAAGTTATGTTACACCATTTGACACAAGGTAGTCAGTCAAAACAGAAAAATAATCTCTTCATTAAACTTCATGATGTCTTTGGAGCTCACAGCACACGTTTCTTTCCTTTGACAAGAAATGATTTCCTGAGTTTGATCAGAAGCACTCTTTAGTCTTTTTCAAAAACCTAATATATAACATGATACAACATAACTATAAACATTATAGTTACCAGATATGAATTTCTGTAAGTATTGCTTACCACATTTCAAAATGTTATTCTTATCAGTTGGCCACAGACACTCATCTTTCACTTAAACTGAATGATCAAGTGTAATCTTGGGGGAGAAATAAAGCTCTGTCATCACCTAGGGGTGAAAAATCTTGTGTTACTTTTACTTAGAAATCATAAGAAAAACCTTAATACTGGGTAGATGGTGTTATTCCTTCCTTCAGATGATAAAAGGAATCTAGTGATGATATCTCAGACGTTCATGTAGAGCCAGATTTACCTTTAACATGTAAATTTCCACGACCAATATGGTAACCTCACACAGAGTGATCCAAACCATTCTATAACATTCTGAAATGGAATGAGTAACATTTTGGTTGTTTATTCTTATAATCTACAAAGTTATAAACAAACAAACAAACAAATTAGACTGCTAAATCTGAGGGAGATTAATATCCTCCATAGTTATTAATGCAAAATTCTGAGAGATCATTGAACAAACAGACATCAACAGCTGTGCTCTGTGGACTGGCAGAAAGTTAAGTCAATGCCAGTGTCTGAGCAGAAGCTCAGGATCAGATCCTGACTCCCGATGAGATCTGTGCTCCCCGTATGTCAGCAGAAGTGCCATTTATTTCAACAAGGGCAACTTTTCATACAGATCTCTCATTTTCCAGACTTTACCTATTAAAACCTACACAGATATTCACAGCAAATCACCAACAGTAGGAAAGAAGCCCTTCAGGTCAAAACGTGTTGTCATTTTGGAGCAAGGGGCAAGAATCAGCACAGGACAGCAGTAAGAAATGATGTGGGGCACAGAAGATGGGCCATAAAGGCAATGATCAGAGAGCTGTGACGAGACACTTTGACCTCCAATATACAGTAATGACCTTCCTCAACCTGTCTCCCATCCTGCTCCTCACTCACATCTATGCGTCTCATGAAATATATCCCTTCAATGTTTCCTTCTTCTCCAGAGGCAACAAGTATCCTTTCCACAGCTTCAGCCCTGCCGGTCACACATCAAGAGAAGAGACAAAGGAAGTTCTTTTGGCAAAATCCTTCAGGAGCACTTTCCCAGGTCCCTGAAAAATGTCTGTGTTATTTTCTTTCCCGTTTCTGTGCATAGTGTGTCACTAGACATGAACCAAATATTTACAGGCAGAAAAGATAGGAGGACTACCTGTACCCTTAAGATTTGTTAGCTGAGTTTCCCTACCTCTAGGTAGCTTCATGCTAGAAGTCAGCCCAGACTGGCAGTGTCAGGAGTACACTGTGTCCTGCTGGAAATCACATCCCAAGAGTTATGTGCCTGTCAGCATCTTCTCTAAACACTACCTGAAGTCCCTCTTCTGAGCTATGCATTAGCTCTCCTTGTCTACCCTGACTTGGTATCTGGTCAAGTCTGATAGCCTGGTCAGCTCTGCAAGAGCTGCACATGAAAAAACCATAAGCAGACAGTATAAACTGTTCCTGCAGTTGCAGAAATGGTCTCATAGGACTGTCTTCTGTAGATAAGGTAGAAGAAATATACACAGTACCAGGAGTGATGGCTCTTGAATGGTTTACAGTTGTCACATAGTGACTTTGTGTGTGTCAGTCTCCTCCCAAGTAACAATTGACAAGACATAGGCTGAACTTGCACCAGAGAAGTATTAAATTGAATTAGGAAAGATTTCTTCTTCAAGTGTTGTCAAGCACTGGAACAGGCTGACTAGAGAAGGGATAGAGTTGCCAACCCTGGAGATATTTAAAACACGTGTACATATGGCACTTGGGACATGGTTTATTGGTTCATGTGGCAGTGCTGAGTTCATGGTTGGACTTGATGACCTTGAAGGTTTTCTCCAGCATAAATGTTTCTATGATTCTATAGCAGAACAGGTCAGCTGGATATAGGAACATCTTAAATAGTAGTAACAAATAGTAACAAGTGATGCACATTATGTTGTTTTAAAGGATTCTTCATAAGAGAGATTACAAAACCTTTTTGCCCTAGTCAATTTGTACTTTCTGAAGGCATGAATTAAGTGCTAAAAATTGTTTGAAATGTCCTACAAATTTCAAAACGCATTTTGATTCATAAAACAATGGTCTGGGTACAAGTGCAACATGTTTATTGCTTTTGGGATGAACCTAACATCATTTTATATTTGGAAAACTATTATATACCCACCAAGTTTGATTACCATTGTTCATCCACCCTCGAAGAGGACAGGTTAGGGTAAAGAGTGGGATTTCTGCATGACAAAAAGAAAAAAAGTTGTGAAGAGGTAAATCATACTTAAATGAATTGACAGGAAAATATCATCTTGAGGTTCTTGGTTCTGGGTCATTGTAGTTTGTTCATGGGCAGCAGGGAAGCCGGAGAAAAAAAATATGATGCACTGAAAGTCTAATAGAGCAATAATAAAAGCAAGAAGAAACATGCTGTCTTCATTATTCCTTTATTAAGATTCACCTAGTACACCTGATAACATTAAGTACCTGCCAATAAGATGAGAATTAGCATCTACATCTCTGAAAACCATAGCATCTCCTTCAAGTGCTCTCTGTTCAAAATGGAGGAAGAATAATATTCAGAAAGCTGTAAATCTGGTAAAGCAGTTGCACAAGGCAGGCCCAGTACTCAGAGGTAATTCCCAGCTCAGATCACTATGAATTCTTAATCACTAGCTCCTAATTGATTTATCCGTGCAATCAAGTTGTGAAATGGAAAAGTATCATTATTAAAAATGTTGAATCACAAAATCACGGAATTAACTAGGTTGGAAAAGACCTTTGAGATCATCAAGTCCAACCTATTACCAACACCACCTCATCAGCTGAATCATGGCACTAAGTGCCTCATCCAGTCTCTTTTTAAATACTCCCAGGGATGGTGACTCCACCACCTCCCTGGGCAGTCCATTCCAATGTCCAGTTACTCTTTCTATGAAGAATTTTTCGTAATATCCAGCTTAAACTTCCCCTGATGCGGCTTGAGACTGTGTCCTCTTGTTCTGTCACTGGTTGCCTGAGAGAAGAGACCAACCCCCACCTGGCTACAACCTCCTGTCAAGGAGTTGTAGAGAGCAATATGGTCTCACCTGAGCCCAGGTCCCTCAGCCGCTCTTCATGAGGCTTGTGCTCTAGTCCCTTTACTAGCCTTGTTGTCCTTCTCTGGACACGATCGAGTATCTCAATATCCTTCCCAAATTAAGGAGCCCAGAAATGGACACAGCACTCGATATGTGGCCTCACCAGTGCTGAATACAGAGGAAGAATGACTTCCCTGGTCTTGCTGTCCACACTATTCCTGATACAGGTCAAGATGTCATTGGCCTTCCTGGCCACCTGGGCACACTGCTGGCTTATGTTCAGTTTCCTGTAAACCGATACCCCTCAGTCTCTTTTCTGTCTGGCTGCTCTCCAGCCACTCCATCCCCAGCTTGTAGCTCTGCGTGGTGTAGCCAAAGTATAGAACCTGGCATTAGATTTATTAAATCTCATGCCATTGGATTCAGCCCATCTCTCAGCCCGTCAAGACCCCTTTGCAGCGCTCTCCTACTCTCTAACAGCTTGACACTTGTTTCCAGCTTGATGTCATCTGCAAACTTACTAATAGCAAACTCAATCTCCTCATCCAGATCATCAATAAAGACATTAAACAGGATTGGGCCCAACACCAATGCCTGGAGCTTGAGAGATACCATGCAAGTCCAAATGGATGTATAACACTGAATCTTTGGTTGCCTAAAAAATTGAAATCACATGAACTATTCTTCACAGTCCAGTAATCAGACCTTACCCTTCAGCAACATATTTACAATCAAACAAATCTTACTCTGAGTGTGATCCTTATTTGTGGAGTGGAACATTTCTGGAAATTACTCAGTAGGTGTCTTTTGGTTTTAATTGTTATTTGTTTAAATTAGTTCTATCTCTCTTTTTTTTTTTTTTTAATAGAAAAATTGGAAAGAAGGGATATAAGAAGAAAAGAAATGTGGAGTAGGAAAATTTGTAAGTGAAGTGCTCTCTGCTTTCAAAGATTGTTGTAAATATGAAGGTCATAAGCACAATTCAGACAAGGGAGAACTAAGAGAAATAAGGGAGTAGGACAAGTATGGTCAGAATTGAAGCAGGTTCCAAGATCATCATGGATAGCCCTGATTATAAAATATGAATATATAGTTTAGATGTTCAGGAGGAATGATTTTAGGACCACATTAAGGTTATCTTTAATTCCCAGTGTAAAATAAAGTAAAGGATTTTATCGAGTTCATATAGTAAGTTCTTGAAATAAAATTCTTGCTCAGATCCTGATCTAGCAGAAAATGGCATAGAATAGAATTATACTGGCCTCAGTCAGCTGCATTTCTGTCCCAAGATTAGAAAATCAAAGTTGCATTTACTGGATGGAAAATTCTATCTTGAGAACTGTGATCTTGTAAAGGCTTGAAAGAGAAAATGAGAATCAGTCATAGCTCATCAGCAAAATATGGGATCCAATGAGATGTTATGTTGCAGAGGACCAATATGATCCTTAAACACATAAATGAAAATATATCAGATGGGAGAAAGGAATCTATTAGTCTGTACTTGGCACTGATACGACCATTATAGGAAAACTGTCCAGTCTTTGTACCTGCATCTGAGAAAAGATATTGAAAAAGATTGGAAAAGGTTCAGAAAAGTTTCATAGCAATTATTACAGGTTTGAAAACACTGTGCAATGAAGAACTGCATGCTCTATTTAATTTTTCAAAAGGAAGATAAAGGCGTAACTAGACATGGTCTATAAATATCCACTGAAAGAATAAAAATGTGATAGAAGTTTCTTCAGTCTTAGAAGGAAAAACTTGAAAAGATCCAGTGGTTGGGGATTGAAACTT
The DNA here is from genome assembly GCA_013399895.1 of Serilophus lunatus. Taxonomy (NCBI): domain Eukaryota; kingdom Metazoa; phylum Chordata; class Aves; order Passeriformes; family Eurylaimidae; genus Serilophus; species Serilophus lunatus. Next base: position 475,871 of record VXBA01002662.1, read on the forward strand.
AGCAAACTGATTTTGCAAAGAAATACCCATTTTTAGCAAAAATTATAGAGAAGAGTAAAATGAGTAGTCAAGAACTATAGTAAGTTTTTAATCATCTGGCACTTTCAAATAAGGGAAAAAAGTTTTTGTTGGCTTGTAAAATGCACTGTGTCAGCATAGATCACAGAAATAAAATTGCAATTTTTTTCATGGAACTAATGTCTTTACCCAAAGTGGATTTAAAAATTCAAATATAATCAACTTATTTTAATATGAACTAGAAATTAGGTGGGGGTTTTTTTAAGAGGGCTATGTAAAAAGAGTTTTCTGCATATTCGGTGCAAAAAGACTGTTCAGTCCACTTTCTTTAGACAGAGACCTTCAGTTAGATGAGTCATCCTCTAAATGTACATATTTTTCCTAATTGTACAGGGAAGTTATGGATAAGTGTTGTCTGAACAAACAGAGGTATCTACAGTTACCCATAGCCTATAGTCTTACCCATAGCCTATATTCTAGTCACAACTAGTACTGGTATTCCTAGGGCGTAACTCAGCTCATCCTAAGGAGAACTTCTAAGCAGGGACAAGGAATGTTTCCCTAAAAATGTCTATTTATTCCACAGAATTAAAAATGCTATTTTTCCAGTTGCAGGTCTTGTAGTCTTTCAGTTGTATGAGATGAATCTCATCCTAAATTAATACAATGATTTTTCATGGTCTTTAGGCTAACAGGAAATTCTATGACTAATTAAGCATTCAGATATAACAATGATAGTCAATTTTACAATATTCATGAAGATTCCTAGCTGGAACTCAGAGAAGAAGAGCTAGTCTCTCTGCCTCATTTAAATTTTGCTGAGTAACTGGCATTTTCTTACAGTAGCTCTATTTTGTCATTGAGAGGAACTTTATTTTAAAGGACCAGGTCATGACTTTGGGTTATATTACTTTATAGTAGCCAATCTCAGTTCTATCCAAATTGCTTTATATGTCTGGGGTCAGACTTGTAGACACCTCATTAGCATCATCTTAATATAAAGATGCGAAAAACCCAGTAAGATGGGACTTGGCATGTGTGAAAGGTGGGAAATCAGAAAACTTAATGAAGATTTAGCAATCAGGTTATTGTCTCACACCTTTCATTCTATTATCCTAAGAACAGCCTTTGGTACCATAAATTGTATTCCTATTTTGACTAAAGACATCCCATGATGAATTGTGAGACTTATAAAAATCTAGTCAACATTGGAGGAAGTGTCTGAATGATAGACAGAGAGACAAAGTATAACCTCTGTGATTCCCTGATGAAACATACACTGAGGCTTAACCTAATCCCTGAAGGAATGACAGCAAAAATAAGGTGAAAGACCAATTAGCCTTCTCCCACACTAATCCTTGGTTAGAGCAGCTTATTCTTTTTTACACTTGTAGAGATATTCAAAGTACCATGGAAAATCAAAATTGTACTGGCCATACCTTTTCTCCAGAATAATTTCACTTCAATAGCATATCAGTTCTTGCTGCCTACAGGTTTGTCACCTGCCAGTGGTAAAAGGTTTCTGATCCCACTGGAAGATTCAGTAGTGGTAAGTCAAGAGTATAAGCCAGGCATGAAAATTAACCTTAGATAGAATGATTTTAAGTTAGTTCTATTCAAACTAAATGAAGGAATAAAAGTAGGTCTGTAACTAAGGTTTTCAGTCATAAAAGACAAAAGAAAATTAGGCAGAAAAGTCAGCTGGGTGGAACAGATCCAGAATATGAATATAAAAAAGTCTGTGTATTTTCTTTTTCCAGCATAGGAAAAAGAAGTGAGAAGTTTGGCCATAAAGAAAAATTAAACTTAAATAAAATTTTGCTATGCTATACAGAATGAAAAATGGTAACAGAAAAATCAGTCAGGGTAGAAGGATGACTAATAAGCAATAGCAATCAAAGACACAGCAAAGCTATTTTGAACATCGAAAGACTGATATTCCTGAAGTTGTACAAGACTCATTAGCAAAAGGACAATATATACAAAATGAAAGAGATAAATATTAAGGCAAAAATTATCAGTCTTCAATTATGAATATATACTTTTTTGTCAAGGGAAATTAAAATATTCAACAGTGCTGAAGAAAAGAAGTAGGATAAATATAAAACCGTAATTATTTAAATGTATTTCAACCATACGTTTTACAAATTCAACCTAATTCTGTAAAGAGGACAGTGTTTCCTGATTTCAAAAATAGTGGAATGGCAGAGTAAAATATCAACAGAACAAACACAGAAAAACTGTACTTTATAAATTCCACTTCACGTCAGAAGAAATAACTTGGGGGAAAAAACCCTCGAATCTATGTATCTGAATCTTCAAGATCTTATGATGGATTTGAATTATAATTGTCAGGAAGTCTGACATAACTAATTTTAATATGAGTGGTTTGCTTGTTTTTCAGTGAAAATCCATAAAAGAACTTGTAATATACATAAATATTTCAGAACAGTAAAATGCTATCTAGCCAAGTTTTACCACTCCCTCTGTACAATATTCTTTCTTTTCCTTCAATGACATTCACAGACCTTAATTAAGGATCTCAGATTCACGTGCTTTTCTGTTCATATACATCCTATTTGAGTTTGTAAACTTTCTTTTATGTGGCTGTGTTTACCATTTTCTTAGCAATTTCTTTAAGGAGAAAAACACGAAGAGCTGGAGTTAAGACAGGTAATGTTTCACTCAAGGGAACACCTCCTCTAACAATTATAATTTATAAAACAAAATATCCTGAATATGACACTAGTCAATTTAGTCTGATATAAAACAGAGCCTGTGTTTTCTTTCATTTATATTTTTATGATACGTAATGTCTTTATAATTTCCACCATTCACATCAAAGCTGCCAACTGCTGAGTGTCTAAATAAGCAGCATGTGAAGAAAATGAATGAATTGCTAAATGTCCCATTAAGTCCATGGAGAATATCCTTACATTTGGAGTCAGAAATCTTAAAACTGAACGACAAATGAATGGTTTTCACTCCAGTGGAGTGAGGGTTTTGGCAGTGGCAATTCTATTATGCTCTGTGTTTGAATGGAAAGAGAAAAAACAGAGACAGAGAGAGGAATGAATAAAACGGAACCCACAGAAACCTATTGCAATCCCTCAACTCCAGGACTGAATGAAAATTACATCAAGAGAAAGAGAAAAAAATAAATCTGGTAGAACACATACAGAAGTATGTTATTTCAAAGGCTACAATTATTTTGGATATCCTCATGTACACCTAAGAGTGGGGAGATGGGAATTTTTACTGTTTCAAATGTTTAAATGATGGATGTTTTTCTGTTAATGCCTACACTTGACAGGACTCTTAGGCTATGACTGTATGACTTTAGCTATGACTGTTAGATAAAGTAATGCCCAGAATGACTTTTGAGCATATCTGACCGTATTAGTGAGACATTAGGACTGTCTCTGGCCCAGTTTTTGTTCTCAACATCTAACACACCGTCAAAATCAAGGAGTGTTTTAGAAGTCAGAACTGCCCATTCCCAGTAACTCCTCCAGGTGCATTCACCTTTCTTAGAAGCTTAATGAATTCCTCAGCATAGACCCAAATATATTTTGCTGCTTGACCCTAATGACCAGAAATGTTCCTGGTCCCATTTAATTTCTCAGTATAGATATATTCTTAATGATTGTCATAAATTAGATGCTAAGAATAAAGTCAAATTGCCTAGACATAATTATCTACTGTCATTTGAGATGCCCTTGGGTGTCCCTTTTTGTTGCCATTCCAAAAGAACTGAAGGATTTTACCTACCTATAGAGTGTGTCACATCTAGCATCCACACAGCATCTCAAATGACATTACACTCTTACAAGTCTAGGCAACTGGATTGAGTAGTAAGGATGGGTGTCAGCTCCAGATTCAGAAGCATACTTATGGCAGTGATGGTATGTTAGCTTTTGTTGCAGCCAATGGACTGAAAAATCCTGGGGAAATAAAATTTGGGGGTAGGGGGAGGGAGGGGAGGGAAATGTGGCTGCCTATTTCAGAGATAGATGTCCATGTGGACCACAGTCCCCTCTGATTCTAAAGGGAACTCAGATAGACAGCTCGTATATGACACCTGTATGACACCTCTAAGTGATGGAATCCAATGTAGCTAAAACACCACCAGTAATGCTGTCACTACTAATCAAGGGCCAAACAGGTAAGTGGAAGAAATAGTTTTCATAGGAGGAAAACAAGACCAGATCTCCACTTAAGGTCTCGTAACTATTCCATCTTTTGTTCTAGTTTAAAAGGTTTTCCTCTGTATGAGAAAAAGTCGGCATTAAGCTGTCAAATTGTGATTGAAAATATTTAGTCCTGTCATACAGTATCTCTGTTGGGATGAATGCTACCAAAGGAAGGCAAGAGGGAAGAACTGCTTTTTCTCCTAGGACATAAGTGAGTATCTTACCACAAAACCCAAAGAAAATCCCTGAATATATTATGTTACAGTAAATAACTATTCAATGGGTGAAAAAAATTAAGTCTTAAATTTATAATTCATGAAGTAAAACCTGGATGTCATGTTGTATTAGGATACTCTGGGATATTATGTCTTATACAATGTATCTTAATGTGAATTGACATAAGAAAACTCTCATTGATTTATGTCACTAATTTTAGGACATGATGTTTTTTGGTTTTGCTGGTGTTCTTGTTTTTACTATTATTGTTACTGTTATTGTTATATTATCCTTGATCTATTACTGCCTTTTTCACACCAAGATGTGACAGGTGGATAATGAATATTGTCTATTGTGCCATTACTATGATTAGATGAGGATAGCAGTTGTTCTGCTATTGACTCATTCCTGCTATTGACAAGCTAATTCTGACTTTTTTTTTGGCTTATCAAGATGTATTGTCAGCTGAAGTGTATGTGTCTTGTGGTTAGCAAGCTGATCTTTTACTAAAACTGTACGATCCAGACCATTGGTTCATCAGTCAACGCATATGGCACTTTTTATTCTATGCAATTATGCACTGTTAGCATTCTAAGTCATCAGCTGTGATGAAGGATGAGTGAGCTCCCCACAAAGAAAACATCTTGGAATAATCCTGTCATCTTCAACTAACCACTAGTCAGTGTAGTCAAGGTGATGTGCCAAACCATATCACCACTTTTTATCCATGTGTTCATTATCTAATCCAAGCTAATCTTCTGGGGTTGACTCTATATAGTGGCTCTAGAGAGCTTTTCTTATCACGTGTAACAGACATTTCTCATTTAATGATGTTACTTAACTTTCTGTAACTCTCTATGTCTCTCCAATGAAGGCAGAAAGAACCTGTTTAAAGTTTTAGAGTGATCATAGGAGGATTCAAGTTGGAAGGGACTTCAAGTGGCCATCCATGTTTAAATTCTTACTTTTCAAAGTAGAGTCAGGCTTCCATGAAAATCTTTGAGAATGAGAATTGCACAACCTCTCTGCCCAACCAAATACCTTGTCAACCTCAAGACTGCTGTTAATGTCATCCAGAATGACAGACAAGTAAGAGATATCCCTCTACATTTATATCTAAATGTGATACTGACCATTTCTGAAAATAAGACTCTCAAAAATTTCAGTGAGCGACGCAAGTTTTGTTGGTTTGGGTATTTTTTATNAGTGTATGTTCAGATAGGATATACTACTGCAGAAGTTTCAGTTTCAATGTAAAGCACATTTAGGGGGAAAAAAGTCTTATTAAAGTGCATAGTAAAATATATAGTGAGCCAAGACTTTTCAGTTTACAGGGCAAATTATTGTCCCTGTAAATGAAAAAGTAACCTCCAGTGGGCAATAATGCCTGAAGCTGAATTATATCCACTTTTTCATCCCATAAGTCAATAGCTTTCCACTATAAACATCAGCTCTAGTCAATATGATATGCTGCATACTGATATATTGACTAATGGTACTATTAAAAGCTCACAAAATGTCAGGAGCTGGGAATTTCTCATGCATATAGTTCCACATTTCAGAAGATAAGGGTACTCTGTGTAACTTATAAATCCATGCCCAGTTGGGAACAGACTTTGTAATACTCCCCTTTGTGTTATCCTTAAGGATGCCCGAGTTCCCCAATGCCTCTATTTCCACATTTTTTTCCCCCTTCTTTTTGTAAAACAGACTTTCCTCATTCTGTAAAAGAAGTCATCCAGAAAATTCCCTCTTGCAAGGTAACCAAAAGAGGTAACATATAATTATTCTTTCTCTTCTTCATGTGAAATTTGACATAGAGTGAGGTTTCTTTTTTTGCTTACAGTGAAGACACTGACTCATATGTCCTTTGCTGACAGAATGTCTCTAAAGAATGAATTTAGATGGCAGGCAAATGAAATGGTAGTTTCCCAAATTTTCAAGTTGTGTTTGTTTAATCTATTATGCTCAAGGCCAAAGGAAACTTCTGGGGTTAGGAGGAGCTGTTGGCCTGGGTGACATCTAGACACCATTATTCCCAATCATTCATTTATCCCAAATATATGCCTTATGTCAAGATGATCTTTCTAAGTCAGAACAGAAACAAAATTTATGGCCAAATAATTTACATTTACCTTAAAATTTCTAGAGAAATAGAATATTTTCTGTATTTTTGTTGATTCATTGGGGTTTTAAAGGTTTCACAAATGAAGAAAAAAATATGGGTGCATAGAAACCAATTGAATTGACAAGAAAATTCACATACATACATGAATTAGGTGTTGTTAGAAGACTTTTTGGTATTTGAGGATCATATTTGCACCTACTGTTGTATTAACAGTGTGAGTAAATTAGGAATGAAAACATACATGCATTTGTGAACCTGGTCTGAAGTGCCTGACAGTTTGTCAATCACTACTCCAACATCTTACAGTCTTGTTAGTCAGGCAGGTAATTTGAATTTTTTTCAGCTATACAAAACCACTTTTCATCCCACTAGTGGCTGCTCACCATGCGTGTCTTATGATATCATTAGTTGACAGTCTGAAAAGTTATTCAGGATTAAGAATAGCAATCAAAAGAACAGTGATGTTGGTTTTGCTATTAACCAGATGTGTTTTCCAAGGAAATAACTGAAATAAGTAAACCAATAATGGCATTCTCATGGAAAAAAATGAGCTTATTTCTCAGTTTTAGAATGCAATTCTTTTCTCCAATTGTTCTATTGCAGGTTGGAAAACATTTCTTTGTGTGCTTTTAGCTCCGTCACTTTTCCTGCAAGCAGGTCATTTTTCCTTCACAGAAAACATATTTTTTAATAGAATTTAGTTATTAGAGTACAAGATTTTCATCCAAGCCAAGGACCTAAGATCATGTACCATTTCAGAAACTTACACACACCATGTCTGTTCTGACAAACCTGCGTTAGAAGATCTTTATCATGTGCTTCTTGTGCATTGACAAATTAACTTTAACAGACACCCAAGAGGGAATAGCAGTTCACCACAGAAGTTTTAAATTGGATGATCAGTGTCTTGGAATGTTTAACAGAAATAGCAGCAGTCAGGAGAAAAAGATTTTATTCCTATAACACATTCAGTATTTTTGGCACCCCACTTGCTAAGAGTGGTTCAGCTTGGAAATGCACAGCCATGGAGGATTTTAGGAAACATCATTTGCTTTCAGAACTCGGCTGACAGAGAATAATGAGCAAGTGGAGAATAAGAACTATAAATTCTACTAAGTGGTCTGCAGATTTTTTCTAAATACAAATTCTTTCAGGTTTAGCTGAACATTTTTGAAGGACTGATTTTTTCCCTTTTTGTTTAGATTTGAAATGTACCTAATTAATTTCTGAAGAGTTAAAATGTTTACAAAAAGTGAAACATCTCAATTTCTTTTAAAAACCACCTTCATTATAAATCCAGTTTTCCAACAAAAAGAGATTACATAGAAATTTTTCAATGCAACCTATAAATAGCCATGATTTATACTGCTACATTTAACCTCACTTTATTAGTTGAGAAAATAGGTATGATGATAATTATTGCTATTCTCATAGGAGCTGTGAGCATGAATGGACGTTCTTTGAATATGCTAAGAAATGAAATGACAGATAATGGATATATCCAAAATATCCTTGCTTTGGGTTATACTTGCCAAAGGCAAATGCAGCTATGGGAATTATTATACACAATATCTCATTTTGGTATCAAACTTTTCTTATCAGCATGGTTTATAAAATAATTATCATAGACTTTAATTTTATTACCCAAGAAATATATTAAAAATGTAGATCTTTTATAATTTCTTCAATTAACAGTAGACACTTCTTGATTACTTTCTAATTAAATCATTTCACTCCAAGACTTGGTAATTACAACAAGAAGTTATTAAAATTAGAAAACATTTGCTAACTCAGTACTTTTGATTATTAAGCCTTTATCGCTTAATATCGCCAAACAGTCTATGAAGATATATGAGGTTGGAAAGTGAATTTAATGTATTCAGCGATGATAATTAACCACAGGTGTTCCAAACAATGCAATACCTCTCTCCTGTCACATAGTTTCCTATGAAATCTATTGTTTCTGTCAGTGACCTGATTTTTCATCTTATTAAGGTGTCTGTCTATTGACAACATATTATTGTTCCCATTACAAGGAAGAATACTCTTGATACTATTCCATTTATCTGGAACATATAACAATGAATAATATAATTTATATTAATAAGCCTATATAGCATAAAACACTTTATATGTATTTACATTAAATATCTAAGTATGGTGTGTCTCCATATACATGAAAAAGAGTCAAGAGTCAACAAACAGTGTGCTTAATAACAATAAGAGAGAATTTTGTTCAAGGACACTATCACAGAAAAGTTTGTTTTGAAGTAGAAAGACAATCTAGTTATCAGTGTGCTTAGAGACGGGTCAGCAGCTTTCCAAAATCTCACAGGAGAGAGGAAAAAATAAAAAAAAAAAAGAAAGAAAGACAGATGAAAAGAAGGGAGGGAGGGAGGGAGGAAGGGAGGAAGGAAGGAAGGAAGGAAGGAAGGAAGGAAGGAAGGAAGGAAGGTATAAAATAAGCAGCTTATGTGCAGTTTAACAACCATTTCACACGGGTTGTTAAGTTGAGGTGACCCAAGGCTGTTTCAAATGAGATTCTCTGCTAACAAATGGGGAGAAATATTCACTTTGCAAAAATGGATAAAACTTCCTACTGGAAGCAGAGGAATAAAGAAACATCTTGGGATTTTAAGGCTCCTCTCATCTTTCTAGGTATATTCTTCACAATCAAACTAAGCTTCCAAAAAGAAAATCACTGAAGTTTTTTTGTAATTAAATACATGTACTCTCAAACTGGTACTCTGATGGAAATGTTATGTGAAGGAGTCAGCCACACATAGAGAGTTAGACTTCAATTAATCCAGCTAATTTGTGAAGCATCTGAGGGCTTTTAAGTTGTAGAATAGTTGCCTTCAGCTCCTTGTCTAGTCAATGAAGAGAGATAAGTCCCTTCACCAGCTAACTAAAATCAGAGGAAGGCCAAATTAACCTCTAGAGAAATTAAGATCCTGCCTTTAACATCACAGAGTATTCTGTATGATTATAACCAGTCAGGAGCTTAGGGAACAATGAATCTAGGCCTTTGTGCGTGTGCTCCTCAGAGTTTTGTTAAATAGCCCAGACAGGTCCTTCATTTTTTTTTTTTTTATGTTTTTTTCTTTTTTCCACACATGGACAGCAAAAATTGGAATCTGCTTGTAGTCCTAATTAAGAGTCCTTCAGGATTTCAGGCAGCTCCTCTTTCCTTTCTGTAATCTATCATTTGATAAAGAAAATAGTCACAGAAGTTCAGTAAGAGCAAATTTAGAAACAGTCATTAAAAAACAAACAAACAAACAAACAACAGGGAAATTCATAGATTCATTTGTTTACCAGAATTTTAATGTAAACCTTTGAGTGAATATAATCTGAACCAGCTCACCTTTTTAAAACTGTCCAAGAGTCATTGGTTTAACTTTCTTACATTCACAGAATATTAGCAATTACTATCTGCCTTTCCTTATGGAACTCAATAAAAAGCCATAAGTCTTAGTTAACATGGATCATTTTAAGGACGTTAGATCAAAAGTGATATGTAAGTGAAAAAGCATTGCCATTATTGTTTATGTTTAATGCTCTGCAAGCTTGCCAGATGGCTTTATTTATTTTTTTATTTACTTATTTTTATAGGGAATTAGACATAGCAAAGAAAGTAAATAAATGCTGGCATTATGGCTATTTCTATATGTCTTAGATTTTATATTGTTCCACCTGATGATCAGAATACTTAAATGAGACCTGGTCATTAAACACCATCCTTATGATGCCTGTGTCCCAACAACCAACTTTACAGGCTCAAATAATCCTGGATCTCCTATCCCTGTAAAAGACGTCTGCAAACATGGTTGAGTATTTTCCATTCTTTATTGTCCAGTATTAATTCCACATCATTTATAAGGTGTTGTGTAGCAGAGCCTTGATAATTTCAGCAGAATTATATGTTACTCTGGCTAGGCACTAACTGAGGGTTTCTCACAGCTACTCATGAGAACCTTCAGAAAATCAAGTCCTATTTTTTGCTTACTTGTGCATCATCAGTAGCAATCTTGCCCTTGGAAATGAAAGAATAAAAATACTTGAAAGTATGATAAATGGAGGACTAAACATTTTATGTGAACATTCTTTAAAAGTAAATCCAGTGTTGACTTTATTTTTTTTTTCCTCCCCAAAACATCCAATGTGCCACACATTTTATGGCTGAGATTTTTCTCATTATGAAAAAAGAGAGAGCTTTCCCAGCCAATGATATTTTAGAGGTTTTCCATAGCAGAAAGCCAAACAAAAATGTTAATGAATAAATTCCTTATTTGTAGTTTTCTTATAACAAGTATATTGGTCATTGGAGTGGGTTGAGAAGGGGCCACCAAGATGATTAGAATGATGGAGCAGCTCTCCCACATGAAAAGTTTGAGAGAATTGGATTTTTTCATTCTGGAGAAAAGAAGACTCCAGGATGACCTGATTGCAGGCTTCTGGTAGCTGAAGGAAGAATCCCAGTATGATGGAGAAGGACTTTTTACAAGAATATGTAGTAACAAAACATGAAGGAATGGATTCATATTGAAAGAGAGTAGGTTTAAATGGGATATTATGGAAAAAGTGTTCCTTGTGAGGGTAGTAAGGCACTGGAACAGGTTGCTTAGAGAAGCTGTGGCTGCCCCATCCCTGGAAGTGTTCCAGGCCACGTTGGACAAGGCTCTGAGCAACCTGGTCTAGTGGAATGTGTTCATGGCTGGAGGTTGAGAAAAGATCTTTAAGGGCCATTCTAACTCAGGCAGTTCTATGATTTTATTATTCTATGCTTCTATGAAACTAAATTGTTCCTTTTTGAACCATAATATTGCTGAATTCACAGAATGAACTTTTTCGGTTCTGACATAAACTAGCTGATAATATCGGTGTCCATGCTGCCTGAAAATTCAAAAAACATTTGATATTTCTGAAAGAAGTTATGAGCTTGTACTTGAGGATGAACCTCCACGTGCTTATATATAGCATCCAGGACTTCTCCTTCCTTCCCTCTTAGCTAAAATTTGATGTGGGAGACAGAGTTGGACAATCACACTCAATTTTAGTATGGCCCAGAAATACTATTGAGTCCTGTGGGCCAGATCCCTACAGCTAGTTCAGGAGAAGGGCTTCTGAATCATTCAGTAGAGCATAAATCTTTCTTCCAACTTGCCATCTCACGACTTTGACTATCTCACACCTAACAGGTAATCTCTTTCAGAAAGGCTTGCTTGGGCCATGTTCATAATCTTACTGATATGGAACTTTGTCTTGCAGAGAGATGGAGATGACTCCTTTGATTTCCATATTACACAGAATTACACAGAATTACCAAGGTTGGAAAAGACCACAAAGATCATCAAGTCCAACCTTTTACCTAACTTCACAAGCTATCCAACACCAATCTAACATCTAAACCATCTAAACCATCATGTCACTAAGTTCATCATCCAACCCATCCTTAAACACATCCAGAGACAGTGACTCCACCACCTGCCTGGGAAGCCCATTCCAATGGGAAATCACTCTCTGTGTGAAAAAGTTTCTCCTGATATCCAGCCTAAACCTCCCCTGACACAGCCTAAGACTGTATCCTCTTGTCCTGTCACCGTGAGCTTGAGAGATCAATCCCCACTTGACTACAGCCTCCTTTCAGGTAGTTATAAACAGCAATAAGGTCACCCCTGAGCCTCCTCTTCTCCAGGCTGAACTACCCCAGCTCCCTCAGCCGCTCCTCATAGGGCTTGTGCTCCAGCCCCTTCACCATCCTCATTGCCCCTCTCTGGACAATATAATGTGAAATTACATGCAAAATCTTGTTGGATATGCATGTTCATAGCATTTTTTGAATTAGGCTTTGCAGTCTCATCAGAAGATTGAGATTTCTATCCAGGAAAAAGTAATAGACATCATGAAACGATTTTATACACCATCAAACTCATAGCAGCAGTGAAATGAGAAGTTACAGAGAAAAAGATAGTAATTAAGAGAATTATTTGACAATTTAGACAATAATTAAGAGAAGGACTTTCCAGCTTCCTTGTTTGAAGGAATAGCTTGCTCAGTCTTTTGCAGACCGCAGAAATGGCATCAAAGGTTGAACTCAATGATCTTGGAGGTCTTCCACAACCTAAATGATTCTGTGAAAAAGAAAAAAATAAAAACAAACAACCAAATTAAAGCAGACCCATAACCAGGGAAAATCTGGGTGCTTATGTATATGACATTCATTCTACACTACCATCCATACATCCAACATTACACCACACAACATTATGACACGCTAGCCTTTTTCCAAAGATAACAATGTACTTAAAAATCTGGTGTCTCTTCTTTAAAAATATCAAATCCCTGCTGAGTTGCGCCTAATGCATCTCACTTGTCTATAAATACATTTCCCTACTCGCCATCTTTTTTCAGGCAGATGCTCCCTTGTATGATTATTGGAGCTGATAGGATATTTTTCAACATTTGTTGACACTGCTGTCAGAAAAGACTGATTCATTGAAACTAAAACTTTTCTCAGAAATTTGGCATATCTAGTTTCCTATGTCAGGAGACAGTCACAGCTGGCCCATAAAAATTCAATATTCCAATAATGATGGGAGACTCAGGTTCAAATGCCTGATCTGCTTATTTCCAACAATGAACTGCTTCTCCCACATCAGAGGAGATCATACATGCAGTATGCTGCACTTAAGTCCTTCTGGTTGACTGTACTGGAACTGAAAATATTTGTCAACTAGACAGTTTCCTTTCCAGTCCTTGTCATGAGTGAATCTCAGGACAGAACTTCTGTAAACTTTTTATCCTTTGCAGATGGTTGTTCTGATATAATATGCTGAAAAAAATCAAGAATAAGTAGAATTGTTGGCTAGGTGCTGTCTTGGATTAGCTGACGCCGAGAAAACTTTCCCTGGTTTGAGTCGGGTTTTTGAAAAAAGTTTTCCTTTTTCTTTTTTTCCCCTCCCCCTCCCCTCCCCCCTCTCTTCCCCCCCTCNGGCGGTGCGGGGGCTTGCCATCCCCTCGGGCGGGGTGTGGCTGCCCGGGCAGGGTGGTGGTGGAGGCGGCGATGCCGGCACGGGCGTGACGGGGGCGGGGGCGGTTGCAGGCCCGCCCGGGCTTTGACGCGGCGCCCTGCCCGGTCCTCCGCCAGCGGCGGTTCCTGGAATGCCGGGGGAGCTGGAGTTGCTGGGAGAGGAGGGGGAGGCGAGGCACGGGCCCTGCCCCAGGCTCCCTGTGAGGGGCTGGACTGGGGCACTGGGGCGGGAGGGCTGTTCCCCCGCCGCTCCCGGGCTGGTTGCTGTGCCGGGCACGGCAGAGCCTGTGGCACGTGGCACGCCGGTGCTCGCTTCTGCCCTCGGCGGCGCGAGGGGCCTGCTGGCCCTGCCAGGGGCGCGTGGCTGCCGTCCCGGCGNTTGGGTCCTGCTATGGCGGTGCGGGGGCTTGCCATCCCCTCGGGCGGGGTGTGGCTGCCCGGGCAGGGTGGTGGTGGAGGCGGCGATGCCGGCACGGGCGTGACGGGGGCGGGGGCGGTTGCAGGCCCGCCCGGGCTTTGACGCGGCGCCCTGCCCGGTCCTCCGCCAGCGGCGGGTCCTGGAATGCCGGGGGAGCTGGAGTTGCTGGGAGAGGAGGGGGAGGCGAGGCACGGGCCCTGCCCCAGGCTCCCTGTGAGGGGCTGGACTGGGGCACTGGGGCGGGAGGGCTGTTCCCCCGCCGCTCCCGGGCTGGTTGCTGTGCCGGGCACGGCAGAGCCTGTGGCACGTGGCACGCCGGTGCTCGCTTCTGCCCTCGGCGGCGCGAGGGGCCTGCTGGCCCTGCCAGGGGCGCGTGGCTGCCGTCCCGGCGGGGCAGGGGTGGTCCTGTTTCCTGGTCCGTGTCCCAGGGGCTGGCAGCGGTCGAGCTTGGTGTCCCAGTGCCTCCGACGCCCCAGGGCTCACGGGGGGCCGTGGCTGGTCAGATTGCCAGTGGCGGGCGGCGTCACTTGCAGCTCCAACATGTTTTTCGGCCAATGGGGGCCAGAGGCGGAGGTTGAGATGCAGTTGTGGGCAGAACGGCACCAGAAAAACCAATGGGGACTCAGTGAGGCGCAAGTTTGCCTTTTTTGGAGTGGACTGGAGGAATTACACAGAGCAGAGATTCGAAAGAATATTTAAGGAGATGACTCACTGTCCTCATCCTTCTTCTGGCCTGGGAACTCGCCGTGNGGCGTCACTTGCAGCTCCAACATGTTTTTCGGCCAATGGGGGCCAGAGGCGGAGGTTGAGATGCAGTTGTGGGCAGAACGGCACCAGAAAAACCAATGGGGACTCAGTGAGGCGCAAGTTTGCCTTTTTTGGAGTGGACTGGAGGAATTACACAGAGCAGAGATTCGAAAGAATATTTAAGGAGATGACTCACTGTCCTCATCCTTCTTCTGGCCTGGGAACTCGCCGTGAGAAGGAGTGCTGCCAGCATCTGTGCTCTTCCGCCATCTTGGTCTCACCACGTGCTCAGTTGGTAGTCATTTTCTGGTGGAGGTTCCAGACATTAGCCAGCCAAATATTACAGGACCCTATCTTCCATCTACCAGCGCTGCTGCCCCTGCCATGGCCATCAGCATCCCCTGCCACCTATTTGGGATTAACTGAACTTTTGGACATTGAAACAAGGAATAAATTTTTTTGTTGCTTGTTCATTTGTGGAACTGGTGTGAGTGGGGGTCTTGGTGGATTGCTTTTGGGTTTTTGGGAGGTGGTTTATTAGGCTTTCTTCAGGGGAGTTTTTTGGTATTTTAATATTTTTAAGTTAATTTTTTTCTTACCTCATAATAAATTCTTATTTCTTTAACACCTCTGTATCCATAAATTATTAATCAATAATTTGTCCATCAAACCAGGACAGGTGCTGAACTGAGGTTCTATCTTTTACAACACCAATAAAATCAATTGGATGTCTCAAAGTTTATACAAATGTAATTGACAACAGAACTCAGCCTTTTGTCTCTCCATGTGTCATCACTCTTAGTAGTCCCCAAGTGCCAGTGCCACCACACTGTTACTGAGGCTAGATTATCAGGGTGAAATGAATTTCCTCACAATTTATTATATGATCCCTGCTGAAATATAGTTCCCTGATGAAGGCATGGAGCTTCCTTTCAGAGCCACAGATCTCAGCTCTGTTACTGTTGCCTCCACACTTTCATCAGTCTAAATTATTTGTCACAATTTAATTAGTCTAATCAAAAGGCCCAGCAGTTCTTGCAACTCTGCTCAGGAAAGAGGAGATGAAAAAAATCAGGGCTTTGTTTACTTACAATGTTGCTCCCGATGCATGAAGACACACCAAAATAACTGCTGTTTATTTTACAAGATGGAAAAAATATTGAACGCCCTCTGGTCATAGAAGCCATTTTCTTTTGGGATTACAAGTGCAGAGATGAATTAGGTACACTTAGGATCAATATCTGTTTCTCTTCTCGGCTCAAGATGGGATTTGTCAAAATTCGAGAGCAGCTTCTATTGAGTGTCAGCTACAAATCCTTCCAGTACTGAGTCATATACTCATTGAAAGTTGAAATATAAATGGCAAAGGGCTTTTCCAGCTACAACATCCGAGGTCAGAATGGTAGATCACCTTTCTTCCTTCTTTTTAATGAGCTTTGTTTTGATGAAGTGACCTTGCATGTCTGGAATCTAAGGACGTAAAGGGTCTTTACAAGCTCTGTCTATGTCAGGTTCCATGTGGCAATAGCTCCAGGAAGCAAAAAGTACACCACAATATAATGGAGCATTGATAACTGAAAGATACACTGCATGCTAAGAAGGTTTTAATTGAATCTTGAATGTGGTCTAAATGCAAGGGGAAGAAACAGCAATGGCTACCAGATATCAGCAGGGTCAACAAGTGTTAGTCAGCTGCATGGTATTCCTGGACACTACATATGAAATATGAGGGAATGGAGCAATGTTGAGAATATTAATGTCTATGGGAATACCTCCATCTTAAGATGACGTGGGGTCCTGGTCCACAGTCCAGGAAATCCAGGAATCTTGAAAGCAGATCTACGCTGTCACCTATTTGGAAACTGAAATAAACTCTGAAGACCGAAACAGGATGCAGAACCAAAAAGGCTCATCCTTCAAGATTGGATTTTGCTGTGTAGTCTGGAAAAATGTATCTTTTCCAGAAGAACAAAACACTCCCAGATTCCAGTTGACCACAGAACTCTGATCTGGCCATTTGTCTTCTGGGCCAGAGTAAAGGTAGTAAAATCAAGGAAATATAATCTAGATCCTTTTTGGGTTTTTTTTGGTTGCAGTTTTTTTGGTCCATTTATTTTAGTTTGGGATTTTTTGTAGTTAATGTTTTGTTCGTTTAGGTGTTTTATTTATTTCTTAAAAATAAAAAGTAATAATAACAAAATTGTCAATTCCTTAGGAGTTTGAAAAGTTTCCCATTTATTTTGCTTTCTTTGGGATGTATGTTCAATATAGGATTTCTAAGAATGCCTTTGACTTTAAAAAAAAAGAATCTGCAAAATAATAAGTCATTACAGAAGTGAGTAGACACAGTTCTTTTTTTAAGGACACATATGAGCATCCGGTTATGTGTCCTGATAATGTGTGTAAAATTCACCCAGTTCTGCCTGCAAAGGAAGGTACAAAAAGGTACTTCCCTGTAGTGCCACTTTGCATGACTGAAGCAAATGTTGAATTAACTTTTCCATTTAGGAATTTAAGATTTATACTTGGTCTATCTGTGTGTCACAAGGTGCTCTGTTTTCAGAGTAGGGTGTGTTTTCAGCTAGTGTGCTCGGTTGGTTCACCTCTTATCTGGCAAAAACATGGAGACTGTGTCTTATGTATGCATTATTACCTTAAAGAAATTAACTAGAGAATTCAGATTGAAGGAGCTGATTGTTTTTGTTAAGTGGAAAAAATACTTTATAATTAATATTGAGGCCAAAAACAAAGCAAAACTAGGCTTCTCATCCTTGAGACTTCACTGACTGGAAAAAATTAACCTTCTCTCCCTCTTGCTCACTCTCCTTCTCTTTTCCTCTCTCTATTTTTCTTTTTAATTATAACTTGCTGAAGCACTAGATAATACCCTTTAATCTCCTTTAATAACTACCCTATCCTCGATTTTTCTAAGCATTCTTTTGCATAGCATCCACAAATCCAAGAATGAATTGCTGTTAAGATTGACTGACTGACTGATCTCCAAGCTTTGCCAATTTACTGATCCATGGCTTGTTCCTGTGGTTGCTCGAGTTCATTGTAGTCTGAAGTAGGGGAGGGGAATGGGGAAAGGCAGATATTCTCTCCTGTAGAGCTGCCACCTGTACTCAGCTCATCTGACTCAGTCTTGTGAGTTGACAATAGCACTTTAAGGTGTCCACTGAAGTGATAGGCAGGTCGACCTTGTAATGTCCACAGATAGGAAAGTCATTTTTGCATCTGAGGAAGGAGGGGAAGGTTTGGGAAGGGAAGGTTTGGGAAGGGAAGGTTTGGGAAGGGAAGGTTTGGGAAGGGAAGGTTTGGGAAGGTTTGGGAAGGTTTGGGAAGGTTTGGGAAGG
>VXBA01002662.1:494062-548076 GCA_013399895.1 Serilophus lunatus
GGTTTGGGAAGGTTTGGGAAGGGAAGGGAAGGGAAGGGAAGAAGGGAAGGGAAGGCTAGATATAGCAACCCTTTGAACCAAACAATAATGCCAAACTTAAGACTGAACACCGATCAACATTGTGATAATTGAATCCATTGCTGTAGACAAAATACTGTAGCATACCTTCGAAAGACAAGGAAGAGAGAGGGGAGGAAGAAAGGAAAGTGGGAGGGAGGGAATTATGTACAAAATTCTGCCCCTAGCTTTACTACAGCTGTTAGTTGCCTGTAATGCTGTAATCTACAACATTTTTGGATCAGATTCAATATTGAGTTTTGCCTGGAAAATGCAGCAGTAAAATGGTAACATATTGAATGCAACTAGTTAATACATACCATAAAGTTTGATTGCAAAAATGCCTGACAGGTGGCTCAAGACAGTAGAGAAGCAAGCATGCGAAAATCAAGATATACAGCTAGAAATTATGATATATGCAGATGGTCCAAAGAGGTGGACTTTCTTCAATTTCCTGCTTATAATCCCTGATAAAAGAGCTTTGTTTAAAGTATTAAGTGAATAACAAGAGAATAGAGCATAAAGATACGAGAAGTATCTCAGCTGACAAATCCTATTCCCTGATACCAAATGCAATTACACCCTCTAATACAATCTGTACATTTATCAGGTCCCACTTTAAATTACACCATTTTCCACACTTTTTATTCTATTATTGTCATACCATTCCAGCATATTTCTTTTCATGTTTTTAGAGTATTTTATAGCCAGATAAAAAATAACCATGGTCAGTGAATCAATTTTTTATTTTTTTTTTAATTTTCTTTTTTTCCTAAACAAAGGAAGATGTTTTGTTTATCTAGGAGTTTAAAATTTTGTTTTAGTCATAACAGTCAGTTAATGTTTACCTATGGAAAGGTAGATACATGCGCAAAAATGTATATAGGACAGGAAAAAACCCCAAAACTAACTCAAATGAACAAACAAACAAACAAAAACAACACAAAATCCCAAATATAAACAAACACAGAAAAAAATTCCAAACAAAATACACACCAACAAACAAACCCAAAAAACAACCACCAAAAAAATAACATACCACAAACATTCCCAAAAATTGACTCCCATACTGTCTCAAAAAATTACAACAGTGGTGGAAAAGCATGAGATTTATGCATCACAACTTTAGTCATGTGTCATTTCATTCTCTGCCAGATTGCTTGTCTGGTTAAGTCAGATGATATTTGGCACTGGGATATTCAACATCTGTACTTTCAATTATATATTATGAAGTTACGTTAGTTGCCAAACAATTTTTTTCCTGTAGTCCATAAAATATTAAATATGTCCAAAAATTATATGCAGATCCTTAAGAGCAAGGTGAAAAGTAAACCATATTAGAACACAAACAGCTCTCTAGTAAAGAGACAAATATAGCATTTTTGGTAATCAGTAGCAAAAAGCAAGAAAACAAAACTGAACAGGTGTATCTCATGTATTTGAACAACCCCAACACGGACTCAGGAAGTCTTGTCAATGTACTTAAAAAAAAAAGAAAAATAGAAGGGTTTTTTTATTTTTTTGAGTATTTTTAGGAAATGTTATTTTCAAAGAAGTGTGGTATATAGATATGTGCAAATGCTGAGAGTGAAAAAAACCCACAGAATAGAATCTTATGAATAAATGGAGAGATCTTTAACCTTTTCTACAGAAATTTCCCATCCAGAAAAACTGAAATTTATAAAAAAGTTCATATGTACCTGAAAATTTTTATGAAAAGTGTACAGAAACAAGGATGATTTAAATTTTCCAGAGATTCAGAGATTTTTTCTGATCATGGACGAAAAGAAAGAAAATCCAAGCATTTCCGAAAAAAAAAAAATAAAAAAATCAGAAGATTGCAAAGGACCAGGTCAAACCAAAAATAACTTCCAAACATAGCTAGAAAATTTGGGGAATGAGGCAAAGGGACATGAGATTTTCAGATGAAGAGAGAAATAAGCTAAATCAAACAAAAAAGTGAAACACCCTCTTAGTATCTTAAAAAAAAATTCCTGAGTGTTAATTAAAGAACAGTGCAGTACAATCAAGACATTTAGAATTCATATACAACAGCTTCATGACTTTTGTTAAGTACTAGATTATATGGATACTTAGTAACAAAGAAAACTGACCAGATTCAAAGCTTAAGCTTTACCTGGAATATTACTCAGAAATGACTAAACTAGTACCAAAAAGAAAAAAAAAAAATTAAAAAAAAATCTTACCTCTTTCTTGTATGCTTGATAATCACATTTCAAGGAACCATAACGTGAACAGAGATTCAGTATCAAAGAAACATCATTTTGAACCATGATGCTTGAAAAATTCTTAGCATGGAGATTTTTTTCCACTGATTCTGAACTGTCTTAATAAAATAACTAACAAAATATCTTAAAATGTATATTACTGTTGCTAATACAAGATTAGCTTATTTAACAGGAAGGAAAGGACATTTGTCTTTAGGGATGTTTTTTGATGATAGTTCATATTTTCTAACTCGTATCTCAATTCTGAGAAATTTCTCAGTTCTGAATTTTCCTATCTTGAAAAGCAACCACCTTATTTTACATTCTTATACCTGAAACCAAAGAGGCTTTAGGGTTTTTGCCTGTAGTTTTGTTGTCACTTCACTAATCTGCCACCTATGTTGCAGATACTTTTAGTATTTTCTAATATTGAATAACTGAACATTACTAACTACAGTAAATGTCTTAGAACAAACACTAGATCAATAATAAAGCTGGGGATTCCTTTGAAAAGTGTTAATTCTGGGACAAACAACAGCATTTGAGAAACAGAAGAATTATGTGAGTCAAAAAAATGAATTAGAATTTTACGTAAGTGGAAGACATGGGTTCCATTGACTTGGATCCTAGACTAAAAGAAAGGAGACAGATTTATTTCCTTACTTTTATTGTTGTGTGTTAATGGACAAGCTGCTTCAATGGCTCAGTTCTCTCCGTGTTTGATTATATTCAGACTGGCATTCTTCAAGGACATGCATCAATTCTGTATCTGCACAGTGCCACCCTGAAACCAGTCACAGGCTTTCAGAAATGACAGATATATAGATAGTAAGAAAAAAAGGAGACTTACATCTTAGCTGTAGTGGAGTGTGTTTAGTGTTCTGCAATGCTTGGCTGCTTTATTATTAATTAACAAACAACAGTACTGTGTTCCTTCTTTCTTTTCCCCTTCTTGATATGAGTTGCAGCATGAAGACAGCTCCTACCAAAACCACTTTTTAATTTCATGGTATAAATTGGGGGTTTTACGCTAGTTAGCAATAAATAAACAAAGACTTTTTGAATGATTGAAATAGAATTTCTGAAGGAAAGAGCAACAAATAATTAGACTTCTATATCACTAATTATTATTGGTGGCATGAACAAAATTATATTTCTGGCCTATAGAACTTCTAATCAGTAAAGTCACAGAATCATAATATAATCTCTTCAAACAGATTTATTTTTCAGATGATTGGTTCCTAATACCATTTTGGCTTTGTACAATTCTGCTCTTCGTTCTATTTGTCTCCTGCCCTTAAATATATTGTTTACTATTATTACATGTTATTATTTGTAGCATGGTTGTGAATAGAAATTATAGTCAGGGTGCAGTGCACTGGGAATTAAACTAAAGGGGAATTAAAGCCTGTCCCTGATGCAGATGTTGAAATTTGAGGAAATTATATAACACTTAGATGTACTACAAGCCCTCTTGTCTAAACCACACTTACCTATTACACTTCTTCCATATGTTTCTGAATGTCTATGGAAAATAATCAAAGCAAGAAACTTGGGCCTGGAGGCATTTTTGCACGCCACAACAAAGTAAAGAAATTGGACCTGGGAGATTTCTAGTTAATGATGCAAGCATGGTTTCATCATGGTTGACAGTAGACAGTCAAGGCCTTTAATTTAAAAACCTGGTTACCACAGGTGAAGAATCAACTTTAAGCAGTGTCTATGAACTGCTAGATCTTTTCTAAATGTGAGTGATTCAACATAAAAGGAGCATGACTTTCACTTAGATGTAAACATGGAAAAATATCATATCAAAATCATCTTTCATGTTAAAGGTTAATAGAATTTATAAAGGTGTATTTGGTTTCTGTGACCAAATTTTGGTAGTGCGGTGAGAAACTTTTGTATGCCTCTCCCATGTCTGGCAAAGCCAATGCCAGCCAGCTCCAGGACACAGCCACCACTGGCCAAGGCTGAGTTAGTCAGGGTTGACAGTAATATGGCTGTGATGACATATTTAAGAAGGAGAAAAGGGGTTATTGGGCAGATGAAAATTACAGTCAGAGAAGAGCAGAGTGAGAATATGTGAAAAATAATGCAGTCATCAAGGTCAGTGAAGACAGAGGGGCAAGAGTTGCTCCAAGTGCCGGAGCTGAAGTTCCTCTGCAGCTCGTGGTGAAGATCATGGTGGAGTAGCTGTCCCCCTGCAGCCCCTGCAGGACCACAGGGGTACAGATTCACCTGCAGCCTATGGAGGAAACCCACACTGGTGCAGGTAGATGCTCAAAGGAGGCTGTGACCCTGTGGGAGGCCCGTATTGGAGCAGGGTCTTGACAGTAACCTGCTGACCCTTGGGAAGAGGAGCCCATGTTGGAGCAGGATTTTCCTGATAGGACTTGTGGCCTCTGGGGGACCCACATTGGAGTAGACTGTGCCTGAAGGGCTGAACCTTGTAGAAAATGACCCACTCTTTTTTTTTTTTTTTTTTTGGCAGCAGTGTCTGAAGAACTGTTGCTGTGGGATGGACTAATATTGCTGAAATTCATGGACTGTCTCCCATGGGAAGCAGGGGAAGGACTTCTGTCTCTGAGCAGCAGCAGAAACAACTGACCACAACTGCTATTCCCTATTTCCCTGTGTCACTGGAAGGGGGAGGAGGTAGAACGTGAAAAGCAAGAGAGGTGGAAGGAAGGTGGTTTTTTACTTCTCGTCCTCCTGCTCTGATTCTTTTAGTAATAAATTTAATTAATATCCTCATTTTCCATCTGTTTTGCCCTTGATGGTGATTAGTAAATTATTTCTCCTGGTCCTTGTCTCAACTCATGAACTCTGTTATATTTTCTGTCCTCTGTCCATTTGCAGAGGGAAGTGAGAGAGTGGTTTTAGTGAATACCTGAACTATAAATGTCGTTTGTGTCTCTTGATAGTGTAGTTCAGTGCTGCAACTGAAAACTCAAAGTTTCCCACCTAGAAATTCAGTTTTTCCTTGATTTTGCTGAAAGAGACAGCTGCATGTCCTGAGTGTGGACTTCTCTTATGAATCTGGAGATCAGTGTAACCAGAGACCATTGAGAGAAATAAATAGGAAAGTGGAACAGCTAGATAATAAATTTTGAGATGGTGAATGATGATAGGAAAATGGGATGACTAGCTAATAAATTTTGAGGTGATGAAAGATGTTATACCTTAGGATGACAAATATTTTGAATGTAAAGCTTGTGTACTTAGACATTTATGGAAATTACAAGGACTCTTTTTTTTTTTTTTTTTTTTAACCTACATTCAGGATTGTTAAAGAAATGGAGACAGAACAGCAAATTAGGGTGAAATGATGAATGACAGATAAGTGGAAAGACATGGGCACACTAGCAGGTTGTCTCCTTTCAATCACATTTAATGAGGCTGTGGTACTCCTCACTGAAAGTTGGTACAAAGGCAAAAAAGAAAACACAGATAGACTTAAGCTAATTACAGAAAATACTCACTGAAACTTTCATCTAAAGGCCACATTTGTGAACAAGGAATCCCCTCAAAATGTGGGAGATTAGACGACTTTTGAACAAGTTTTATACAAGCTGGAAGAGTATTAGAGTATATCAAATATAGTTGTCCTGTTCCTACGTTCTCCTTTAGGCATTTGCTTTGGTCACTCACAGAGACAACACACTGGCCAAGATGAATATTTGTTCAGTTCAGTCCAGTCCTGTTATCTCTATGTTTCTGTGTTCTGGGACTGTGTGGGGTGAAAGAGTGAAGCAGAAGAAAGCTGAATGCACATGAGGTTAACAAGGACATGGAAATGGGTCTATATGGACCTACTGCTATGCCCAGAGGAAGAAATAGCATAGAGAGCTTTATGTCTCAAAGCTTGAGGCATGGAGGTCCCACCAGGTGGAAAATCCAGCACTTGTAGCAGCGCAGCAGATGCCATAAATAAAGATTGCAAATTCTGAAACCTTTCTGGAGAGCCTCATCAGGACAGAAGCAAATGCTGCCAGCCTTTCCCATACAAATGGCTGTACCTGGCTGTGCTACAGTATACTAAACAACTGCAGAGAGCAACAAATCACTGGTCCGTTTGTGACAGGCCATCCCAGCTAAATCAAGTTGTCATTTATTTTTGACTTGCTCTTGCCCCAGGATCAGTAGCTGTTTCTTTCAGGTTGAGAATGGAGCAATTCGAAAGTGCAAAAGCCTATTAGAAAAAATGGCATGAAGGGTTAGTTATAGCAGTGGCGGTTGCACTTTGTCATCTGTAGTTAACCCTTTTGCCCTGGGGCTTCAGAGACTTTCTGTATGGTTCACAGGTCACTCAGAAGCTTTCCTGCAGGTAAGCATTTAAAGGTGAAACCTGGGAGCAATGCTGCCATGGAGGCTTCGGGGGAGGTGTTTGTGTGTGTGGCAGAGGAGATTTGTTAATCTAGACAATATTTTAAATGGAAAGGAGCTCCCTAGAGGGGAAAAATTTGCTTCTTGTGTTTGGTAGCAAAAGATGCCAATCACTTAGGGGAAATAGGCACTTTCGAACAATATTTCAGTTTCAGTTCGATTCCCTGCATCTGTGCTACCCTTTGTAGTCACATACAGACCAGAGACATCTGCTGAATCCTGAGTTCAGTTGTATTAGGGGCTATGGCCAAAAAATCCCCCCAAAAACACCCACAAAAATTATTTGTATAAAGTTCTCCCTATTTTTTCAGAAACAAAATGAAGCAAGTAGTGAAATTAATTGTTCTGTAAGGAAAGAAAACAACTTTTCTGTGGAGAGAGGTTTGGATTTAATATTAGGAAGAAATTGTTTACTTTTAAATTGTGAAGGTAGTATGGCACTGAAACAGTCTCACAGAGAAACTGTGGCTGCCCCACTCCTGGAAGTGTTCAAGGCCAGGTTGGATGGGGCTTGGAATAACCTGGTCTAGAGGAAGGCACTTTTGCTTAGAGGGGTTGGAACTAGATGATCTTTAAGGTCAGTTCCAATCCGAACCACTCTGAGATTCCATGACCCGAACTACTATCCAAAAGCCCAGTATCTGACACCTGTGTATAGAACCAAGTGTTTAAGTGAAAGATTACTGAAACTGTGGATGCACTGTTTTGATTTAAGGCTTTCTGCAGAAGACACCGTTTATATGTTGTGTTTCTTGTTCTGACTGCTTTCCTGCATACTTTATATCTTGACAATATTTACCTCATACCAATGGTAATATCAGGAGAAAGATTTCCATCATTTTCTCATTACTAGAGTAAACAATGCCCACTCAGACCTGCTTGTAGATTTTGATGGGTATGGTTCCAATAGGATTTAGGAAAGAATGAGGCATTTTTTTCATGTGATTTTTTTCATGTGATCTATTAGCCACCAGGCTGGCATAGATACATAGGTCTGTAATGTTAGCCTCAAGAAAAAAAAAAAAAAAAACCAAACGAAGTGTTTTTTGTGCGTTTGCTTAGGCCTGTCAAGATGATATGTGCATCTGAGATGCATAGTAAGACCAAATAAAGCAGTTCCTACTACTACACTATTTGTTTATTCAAACATTTCTGCAAAAGCACATGTCAGAAGGGCTTACGTTAACAGTGTTAATATGCTACTCTCTGTTAAGGGGTGCAGCCATTCCAAAACCAGCATCAGAGTAATTATAAATTTACCCATGATCAGTGTTGCAGACTTTTTTCTTTTTTCTTTTTCTTTTTTTTTTTTTTTTCTTTTTCCTCAGGCTTCTTTGCTATGCATAAATATGTGCAGTTCTGCTTCTTACTCTGATAGCCTGAAATATTGTTAATGTCTTGAATATCCTAATCTGAAGTACTAAAGCATTCCCTTTCTCTCTCCTACTATTCCCATAAGATCATGAATGTCTATACTGTGACAGTGCAAGTGTCTGTACTGTTCCCTTTATGGCATCTGTAGAACTTTACTGTAGCCTTCTTCATCTCTTTTTACTTGGCTTTTCTAGATTTCCTTAGGCATCTTAAGTTTACTTTTAAAATAAAACAAGGTTGACGGATTTGGAGTCGTCTCTGATACCATGAGGAAGCAACAGGAGATAGAAAAGAACCTCTGACGATTCAGAACAAAGATTTTTTTTTGTTGCAAGCTTGGTAACAGTGTGAGCTCAACCTTAGTCTCTGCTGAATTGTTAAAATGTGAAAAACAACTTAGCTAAATGGGCAGTGAATGAGGGGAGCTGAATGCACCGTGCAAGCAAAGTGAAAACTATCAATCACCATCTATTACTCCACTCCTGTTATTTGAGCAGTGATTCAGATGTTCTGGAGAGATTAGCTCAGAATAAGTAAATGCCAAAATGGAAACTGTCTACGCATATCCATCCAGTGTGTCAGCAAAGCTAATCACACTGTGCTTTATAGACTGACCACTTCAGTCCCAGCTCTATCAGAGATCTCCTAGACATAAATTTAGCAGGGTAGATGAATCTGATTTAGTAGAATGTTCCATAGCCTTCGAACAAGTTGTCATGCAGATATGGAATGAAGATGTCTGACTTGGAGATTTGACCTTCTAAATAGGCAAAGTAAATAAGAAACTATGAAGATTTCCTACAATCATTCCACAGATTATGTCTTGATTTCTAATACTTCTTGGATCACAGGTTCAACAGGAGTGAGCTAGCTTAACATCAAAGCTGTCATCTAAAGCAAAATGTGAACCATGAGCCCACTCTTTGGATTTCACACATGATTAGAGGGGATATCCTCAGGCTGTAAAGTCAATTCTCAGTCATTTTATAGAACCCTTTCAGAAAATAGTTCCTGATTCCTCATATTATTTTGTAGCTTTGAAGAATATTTTGCTTGAGCAAACAAGACCTCCTTTCTGGATAAATCATTGCAATATTCCAGCTCAACACAACAGGTTCTCATTCCACCCAGTTCTAAAGAACTAAAATGATGTCTGATAGCTCCAAACTCTTCCAGAGTAATGGTCCTTTGGATCTCTCATTTAAGGAGGAATGATCAACCACTGTAGTCATAAACATAAACAGAGGCTACGTGGAAACATTGAGTTCTCCTTATCCTGAGTGTGGTGCAATTGGCACATAGTAGGCAAAGGAGTCACAAAAGGTCAAAGGCAAATATCACTTTCTAGGATATGTTTTCTCCCGATGAAGAGACACGATGTACAAGCAATCGCAGTGTCAACCTTTAGCAGGGAAAATGTCAGTGACTAAACAATATCCCCAGGAGTGCAGGAGAAACCCCCATGCTCAAGTGAGATTCCGTTCTTATTATGAAATACAAGAGAAAATAGCAGTAGTAGAAGAGAGACCAACAATTGAAGCTGATGCTGTAAAAATAGTCCTGTGGGCAGAGAGCAAGAATGATGATGGTGTGAGTTAAGATCCAAAAGGGTACCAGGGACAGAAGAGTTGTAACATTACAGCAGAAGTGGAGAAGAGTAGGAAGACTCTATAGACTAGCAGAAGAATGACACAGATATAAGAGAAGCTGAAGTGGGTTAGATTTAGATGCAAGTACTCAAAGAAAAAAAAATTAAAAGCAGCAACTACAGCCATGAAAATGGTAGAGATTTTCTTCATCAGAAATAAGAGAAAGTATTCTGATGTTTCAAAGATGGAGGAGCTAGACTCGAAGAAGGGAAATAGAAAGCAGGCAATGAAAAAGCAGGACCAGACCTCCACAGGCAGCCATTGCAAGGAATTTTTCATGTTTCTCTTTTTCTCCAAATAATCATAACAGTCACATTCATGATGAGAAACATGAGTTCATAGTTACTACCCAGGAAATCCTATAAAGTAATATATGACAACTAGGAGACCTCCAGGTTGTATTTTAGCAACACATGCACTGAAGTCTTCCAGCCATCATCAAACTTCCTTTGAAAATGACTACGATGTTCATTCCATTAAAAGATGAGGAAGTGGACTCGTGAGAAGCAGGAGTGTAACTGATTCCAAGTCAGAAGTTATAGAGTAAAGAAAAGGGAAAAAAGCCAGATTGTCTAAGTTCAAAATCTACAGAAACATATGCACCTCATAAGAATCAGCAAAGAGCAGAATACAGAGAGGGAAAACTATGGCTTTTAAAATATTGTTCACAGCCTGTCTTTGTTATAGTAGTTTATTTATAGGTTATAGTTATAGTAGTAGGCTAGTAGTTTGTCAGAATTTCCTCACAGAGGGTTTCGTTGTCTAAACTTTTAAAATACAGATCTTTCAAAAGCTGAGGGCAAGCATGGCTGTGAAATGCAGTTGCAGATCTGAAGCCTTGATTAGGCCAGTCTCTGTCTGGATAGTCAGTGCAGTGATAAAAACAAACAACAACAACAAAAGCACGAGTGGCTTTGTCTTCCATTTCTGGCTGGTCTTATTCACTGAACGTTGACATTTGACAATCACTCAGCATGATTTCTGCCCTGCACCGTTGTGTGAAGCATCACATTTCATTCCCTTCCTCCCAGCCAGTCACTCTTCATAAATGTAAGCATTTTTACTGGGTGAACACCATTCTAGAGCACTATCCTAACCTGCAGAGAGGACTTTGGAGACACAGGAAAAGGAGAGGATGTTCAAAGATGGGTGACTCAGTCCTGATGCACAGCAATGCCAGAGCTCTCCTTTGAGCCAGATCACTGCCTGCTCTTTCTATTCCATGCCACTCTGATCCCAAAGACTCCAAACTGGTAGTCATACCACACCGCATACACACATAATATGTTCATGCATTCTCACATGGGTACCCAGACGCACATCCCTTCACATATACACTGAGCTAAAATCCATCGGAATCAGCAAGGGAATGAATTGAAAGTATGACATGAAGCACCAAGGAATGACAGGATATGTCTGCATTAACTTCAAACTACTGAGCCAGGTGCTTTTTGTGCTACACTGGTTTTACATTGGTTAATGCTATTGCTCATAGCGAAATTGTGCTTATTACAGTTGACTAGTCAAAATTAGCAGAGAACTAGGCATTAGAACTCCTTAAAAAAATGTAACAAAATATTTGGAGAAAAAGTTTTAATAGTCTAGAGATTTATACATACCTTATCCTCATTGATTTTTAATTTAGTTTCCCTTTAAGTTTTTTAATGTATTTTTCCTTAGTATTATTTACACTTCCCAAAAACAGTTTTTCTCACTGATGTCATTTGTTGGTTGTCTGTTGGGTTATCAGAGAGAAACCTAAAACCTATTAAGAGGCAAATACAACCCTCTACTATAAGCTTGCAGTGTCTTGTGGCTCAGATTCTTTTAAAAGAGGACTACTCACTAGGGAGCAAAGATCCCGTTTGCCTAATTTAAGCAGTTATGCAGGTACATAGAGAAGAAATAAATTATTCCTGAAATCTAAATAATTGTATTGGACTGGAGAAGCGTCTAAATGACAGTCTAGGCTTGGCAGAAAACCTCCTAGAGATGATGGACCCTGGAGATAAACAGTGTATATAGACAAAGGTAGGGCTAAGAAGAAACAGCAAAAGAATTTCCTGAGGATCCTGATAAAACTACGTAGAGTTTGTTGATATCCAAGAAGCCGCGGATAAATGAAAATCTGAATATAACTCTTCCGTCCTTCTTGAGAGAAGGCACTTGTCCTACAAAGAAACAAGTTTACTGACACTCTGGGTTTTAAGCTGACTCACATTGAGATTTTGTTTTTAAACTATATGTAATTGACTTTAGTATGTATCCAGCTAAAGATCTGAATCAGAATTGAGAAGCCTTTGTGTGTTTCTCTGCTGACTTTAAGAGCCCCAGTTTAGATGAGGGACATAAGGAGATAGGAACGTCTCACTCGGGCTTGTTTTTTTTTTTTTTTTTCTAGAATCCCTATAGCACGTATGAGTCCCTAATGGGTTTTTTGACTCCAAAAAACATGTAATTGTGTCCATGCTATACATGTGCATGCCTAACTATGGGCATAAACAGGCACAGACTCATATGTGTTTTCTTTAGCAAACACATTGACAATATATAAAAATCTGTATCATACAAGATGTGGCAATGTTTCCAGGTGAAACTAAGCCAGAATTTATTTATTTATTTAACCAGTGACAGTTATGAATAAATGGAAAGGCAATCTTATCCCAGAGAAGAAAAACGGCATTTTTAAAAACTGATGCTCAAAAAACAATTGACTGAATCTAAATTTAATTCTTTTTTTAGATACATTCTAATGCATAAACCTACATCCCAAAGGGTAAGCTGCTTAAACAGCTCCCCCAGTTTGGGATTTTTATTTTGCTTTGTCTTTTGGTTGTTTGATTTTTTTCTTTTCTTTAAAAAGTAGCATATAATATTTTAGCCATTATGCATTTTTCCTAATTTTTGGCTTTTAAGCTGAGAGGCGTCTACATTTGGAATGCTTTTTTTTTTTTTTTTTTTTTTTTTTTATGGATTACTATTTATGACAAACTGATATTTTCAGAAAACAATTTTTTAAAAATTGACAATTCTCTGAGCCTGACTTTTAACTGACAACTTTCAGGATTCTATGAATAAAGTTAAATAACTTTTTTTATTTATGTTTATAGTATGAATATCAGAATATTTGTTTTCTAATATGCAGCTACTCTGTGAAAACAAATATTTTGTGACCACATTTACAAATTTAAGCAATACAAATGGTTAAACAAGATGCTTTTCAAACTGATAAAAGTTAAATGAAGATCTTCATGGAAAAATTAGCCAATTGAGGTAGGCAGAATTTCTGTTAGTATATTTCTCTGAAATAGAAAACATTGATTTTTTTCAAATCACAACTTACTATGAAAAGACATATAATTTCAGTAAAACTTCAGAATGACTGACACCTTCTTGGATAGATGGTTCAATGCATCAAGTTTCTGGAGATGATGAAATCCATCTCAAGTCCCTGCTCTCTCATATGCCAGCAAAAACTAGAATAAGGCTCCCTTTCTTCTTGGGCAGACACAATGCCAGGCACAGAGTCTCTTTGGCGCAACAAACTCAAATGTATTCTGAAGTCTCAGAGTATCAGATACACAGATAAGGACTAAATGTCTTTCTTTCAGGCAATGAGTTGGATACCCCACTGTCAAACTATGGCTTGCAAGAGATAGGCATCCAGTCTGTGCAAGACCCTTTGGCTCCATCTGGGATCCAGGGGGAAAGTGTCTGGAACACAGGTGAGCACCTCTGAGGACTCAACAATGCCACCTAATAAATCTGACCAAAGGTTTTAGCCTCATTGAGAAGGGATGCTTCATTCAGCTAATGATAGCTGCAATTGAATTAATCCTTGGCTTTCTCTATTCTGAAGAGAGTGACACCAAATCCTCCTTGATGGAGGTTGACAAATCTGTGAGTTTTTTTTTCTTCGTCCTCTTCTTATCATGTATCACCTCATTTTACAGGTGCAGAAAGGCTTAGCACAACAGAAAGTGCAGCTCAGTGCCTCTTGCTCTCCAGCACCCATCATGTTGCCCTGTGAGATAAAAATATGTGACCTTATTTTGAAAGGAAAATCCTTCCCAGCTGCTTTTCAGCTCCATCACTTATGCATTATAGACTTTCTACTCAATTGCAGCATAATCTCATAGGAATTTATTATGCATCCTGTATATAAAACAGTATGTACCCTCTACAGAGAACATCAAAAGGTAGTTAATAGAGATGTTAAATTATTATTGGTTGAAAGGAGCCGATGCCCTAGAGTAATCAGATTCTCTCTTTCTCTCTCTCGCTTCATATACTATATATAATATATACAATTAATAGTGCACATATATCAGTCTCCAAATAGATCTCTATAAAGTCTGCTTGAGTGTTAGAGGAACTGATGTATTAAACATGTGGAAGCAAGCAAAGATGTCACAATAAGGCACATTACAAATACTAGCAAAAGTGTTGATGGATAAGACAAAGGAGAAGTTCCAAGTCCCAAGGAGAAAAAAACAAACAAACCCAAAGCTTTATGTTATTTCCTGCTCTAGCCATTTGTTTGTAGGGGAAGACAGTCAAGGTGCTACTGACTGGAATGAATATCTGTGCTGGTATTTATTAATGGTCAGGAGAAAATGTCAAATATTTATACCGAACTAATTGCTTATTGCCAAAGAACAGGAAAAAGTGTAATGTGAAACTTACTACACAATAGTTAGATTAATGGAGATAAGAGTAAATTAGAATTGTGGTTTCTCATGTTTCTCATGAAATAGGAATCAGGAAACTTGGATATATTATGAAGTGTTGCCTAAGTTCATTCAACCCAACTTATGATGTCCTCCTCAGAATCTAACCTCTTTCTTTAGAGAGTTGACGCTCTCCATGTGTTTATTCAAAGCACAGCAACATCTCAGACCAGGTTAGTACTTTAAAATAATGCTTGTATTAAGTATCACTAGTAATAATTAAAGCAACTGATAAAATCTAAAAACTAAATAGAGATTTAGAACTGTCTCTCTAAGAGGTAATTTAAAAGATGAGGACTGAATTATATCAATCCAAAATGTAAGATGCAGGACAGTGGAAAATAGAAGATAAGGACCAAATGACCTTAGAGATCTTTTCCAAACTTAATGACTCTGTGATTCAATGATAACACATTAAATGCAAATATACCTATGTATTATTAATGTGGAGAAAATACTGTAACCCACTGAAACTTGGATATGTGTCTCCCCTAATCATGTGCTAGTCTGTAGCAAGATGGACATTTTCCTGTGGTGTTCCACTGCTCCCTTTTAAATTACCTGGGTCTATCTCATACCTGAAGGCTCATCCTCATGTAAATCACAGTGCTGTCATGAAGGAACACACTGACAAGAACAAAAAAATGATCTCACAAAAGATTTCCTAGCTGTTTCATTCAGGGAACTCAAACAGCAAGCTTGGACTCAAGTGATAAGTTTGTGTTAACAAAGCCTGCTGCAGAATATCATGAATAATGACCAAACACTGTGTTCTACACTGAGACCTGAAGTGGAAAAGATGTGCTTGAATTCTACCATCTTAGCTGACAAAGTTACTTACTTTCAATGAACAGATCTCTGAAAGATGCTCCTAAAAATCTCTTTCATAACTCTATAGTGTGGACTGCACTGAGAAGACCTGGAAGATCTAGCAGCAATATACTGTCCTTAAAAATTCAAAATCCTCAAAAGCTGTTGCAACAGTCCTGAAGGAGGAAAAGTGGATGAAAAGCTGGGGAAAATCGTCTTCCTCTGTTCTTCAAACAGGCTGAGTACAGTTATTTTAATGGACTTCCAGAGGTAATACGTGAGGTAAGAGTAGGAGAACCACACTGAATGTACATCCCAAATGACCCTTATTGTCCTCGATGTTATCGTGTAATAAGGTGATATCACACAGTACAGCAACAAAGCAATCCTGATCCCCCGCCTCCTCTGAAAGAGGTTGTCACAAAGAATACATATTGCATGAATTGTATATGAATTGTATATGAATTGCATGAATGTGTATAAGGTTAAGTACCCCAACCTCATAAACAGACCAAGTGAAATCGTGCCCAGTGGCTCCATATCTAATGCCGTCAATGCTTAGACCAAATTTGCTTCCAGCTCTCTCTGGGCAGATCTGTTTTTATTACAACCATGGAACAAATGGTGCCAATTAAGGCTATGATGGTTTAGGAATGATACTCTCCAAGTTAGAGCTGCAGTTAAACCTTCACTTGCTCCCCCTTTCCTTCCAATTGGAAGTACAAAATATAACAATCATTATTTCAGAACAATTTACTGGAAACACCAGTGAGACGAGAAAATGCACACTAACAGCAACAATATTAATAACAAAAGGTATAAGACAAAGAAACGATTTACATGGAAAGCCCTTGGCAATATACAAATATAGACTGGCTCTTCGCCCACTATGTTTTTTCCTGACCTTTTTTACTGGAAGGAATGACCTTCCCCTTCCCTGCCCTTAGAAATGATGTGAGGTGTTGTTAGGATCCTGGCCACTCACCGTCTCAGCTAGTGTAAAAAATTAACCCTGCCTTGGTCAAAACCAGGACATCTCTAAATCACAAATTGAATATTACAAGATGAACTGACAATGGCTTTCAATACATTCAGTGCCTCTTATTTCTAAGAAAGTCTGGCAACAAAATATCACCTTCGATTTGAACTGAACATCCCAGTTCAAACTATATTATTAGGCCATGTTGAAGACTGATAAAAGGTAGATTGATCTCATCTAGCCTGAGACTAGTGCAATGCAGATATCTATGTTTGGCTGCATAGAAAAAGTAGGCATAAAATTAAATATATTTAATAAAAGCTCATCTAAGCAGGTAATAAGATGGCCAGTAAGGTTAAACAATAAACTCAGCTGCAGATGTCTACCTTGCAAACTTCTTAATGAATCCTGTGTACTGTATGAAATGAGACTTGTTCTAATGTCTTCATCCAAAAGAACCTGTAGTCTTTCTAATTAGTGAGAATTCCAGCTATCTTCATTTTGTGTGATATTAATTTAAAAAAAAATAAAAACAAATCAAAGACCTGAGAATTGCTAAAAATTCTGAATCATATTAGAATTCTGTTTGTTGTGGGTTTTCTCTTGTATATGCAACATATGTTTGATGTCTTTAAACACAATTACTTTTGTATAATAAAAGTGTTGATTTGATGATGCAACATTTTCTGCAAGTGTGTTTAAGACAGCTTATGTTTTCATAAGTTGCAATGAAACTCAATTATGTATGTGTAATAAGGCTCTTGATTGTTACACTTCTACTTTTCTGTATAATGAAGCCAGCAATTAGAATTTGGTTGCTCTATGGCATAGGAAAATACACTTGTTTTATAGACAAAAGACCTTAATGAGCATCTTAAAAAAAAAAAAAAAGTGTTCCAAAAAAAGGTCAATAACTCAAACATGTAATCAGATTTCTTAACAAAAGGGATTTGTTCCCTGACAATAAAATAACTCCAAGGGGCAAACAGTTGAGATTACATAAATGGACTTTTTCTTATGGACTGGGAAATTAATGAGAAAATATTTCACCATTAAAGTTATTGCCTTTACGTTGTTAACTTACATCTGTAAAATGTGCTATCTTGACTGCAGGTAAATGCACATAGCTTGGATAGTAATAAGCCCTAATCACACTTATTAGCGAATTAGTGTTTTATTTTGTACTAGAAGAGTGCTTCTGAAGCAAATTTCCCAATTGCCTTCATTTACCATGACTTGGTTTGCATTACACAGCAGTCTTGTAACATGCAAACTGTATTCAATTTAGATTAAATTAGACCAGAATATGTATTCCAGGAGTTCTTCAGATGCATTACAGCTGCAGTCTGTGTGTTCAGACCATGGCTGATCCTAAGCAAATACTCTGGGAGTGTCTGTAGTGTAGCCATCAGGTGCAAAACACCACCTATTTTACTCACATAGTTAGATTCCTTTCAAAGACCTTACTAGACCTAATGGATAAAGATCTCCTTTATCATGGATAATTATAAAGGAGCTGATTTATGATTTTGCAGTAAATCTTCCCAATAGGTATTTACTTTTAATTCTTGACCTTTCAGTGTTGGGCTGTAGAGTCAAACTGAGTCAAACAAATCTTTTGCAAACATGGCTTTCTTGTAAGATAAGCCACACCTATGTCCATTTATTGAAGCCGTTATAGGAATGAACAAAGAAAGATGAGCAATGACTGGCACAAAGTATATGGGGTCAGGAAAAGAGATTAGTCATCTTAGATGGAGTGCAGTGAGTAGGACAACAGAAGAGGTAGAATTCTCTGGGTGTAGTTATAGTTATCTGAATCTGATAAACAAATGCAAATCCAATTGTCTTATAGTTTTTCACAGTCAAGTAGAGAAACAGGTGATTTTATGATATGTCATAGACTGCAATCAAAGAACTTTTCTTTCCACTGACTACAGGGAAGCATAGATGACCAGTGCAGATGGAATTGCTTATGCTTAGCCCAGTGAATGATGTCCACATTGTTTGGTTGTCAGCAAGGCAGAAAAAAAGCCATGAGGATTATCACCTTCTCTTGAAAGAAAGGGAACCCTTAACCCAAAAGTCTGACAGGTGAGTGTCTACTTGAAAGACAGAAGGGAGAAACAGTCAAAGGCATATATTCCTCTGGCTTTAAAGGAACTCATGTTTTACTATTAAAATTAACATAGAAAGTACAAGTGAAATGCTGTCAATGCACATCATTGTGGTATCAGTCACTCACAGTCAATGTGACTTCAGATGAACCTACAAAAACAGGGACTCAAGGGTTATACACAATCTCTTCATAGCAGTTAGAAATGACTAGGCATTTTAGCAAGGTGGAATACCTGTCAAAAATCTACTTCAAAATGTTTTTGCTCCTTCTAATAATAAACAACAAACAAACAAAAACAGAGAGAAAAACAAAGAAATAAACCTACCAAATGAAAACCCTCCAACCAACCAAAACACCAATCCAGGAAAAAAAACAAAAAAAACCACCCAAAATCAGTGTTGATGATATTATAAGGGGTTTTGTTTGATTCCTCTGATATCCATACTTTTCAAGCAGAAAAACCCTCAGCATTGTAAATGTGTTTCACTACAGCTTAATTTGTCTGTAAAAAACAACATTTTTAGAGTTTAATAAAAATACCAATAAAAATATACCCCATCTTAGGCTTGTCTTTGGGGCTTTTTTCAGTCTGTGAAATGCAAATTACTTCCAAATCCTGAATTAACTGATTTTAAATAATTTCCCCTATTTTTAAGTAGTTTTATAATTGTGCTTGCATTTAATTATGGTCCAAGAGGAACAAGCATTCTAATTATACTATTTTTCTTAAAAACATTGCTGAATCCATTCTTTTTCTATAAAGGCCAAGTGCTTTGATCTTTTTTTTTTTATTTTTTTTTCCTGTTGCAGTACAGTGCCTGACATAGCCATCTAGGGTGAGCATGTGACATCACAGTCTGTCTCCTTTGTACTTGATAAAAGACTAAAAATAGTACAAAGGAAACCCCAAAGCTTGGAAATTGGGATGTATTTTTTCTTCCTCTTTTAGTTTTATGAACATGCATGTGAGATTACACCAAGTACCACACTGTAAATATTAGTAAAGTTTTACATTGGGATAGAGGTAGAAGTGAGGCTGGAGGAGTGGATGGTGAGATTTTTTCATCGTGTTTGTCAAAATTTGTAGAAGCATAAGACAGGCCTCAGGTAATTCCACAAAACAAGATGTTACTGTATCACAGGCAGGTAGCCCAGGATAGCTGTAAGTTGGCTACCTCAGGGAAGCATAGCTGTGAATCTCATGTATCTCATGTACTAAAACCGTGCTATGGGGCCAGAGTAGGTGTCTGGGTTATTATTACTCGAACTGACCAAATAAACCTGATCATGTCTGCATGTGTGCAGCAACTGACCCACCATATGGCAGTGTCATCACAGCCTTAAACAGGTGTCTGGGCTTGAGTAAATTTAATTTGGGTCCAATCCAAAAGATATTTTGGAAGCATAAGCATGTGTTAAACTGCTTAATCCCTTTACACACATCCACACACATGAAGAACACTGAGTTTTTGCTTTGGCTTTTACATGATGAGCATACAACATTATGCACTGATTTTTTTTTTTTTTTTTTTTTTTTTTTTTTCCCTTTTTTTTTTTTTTTTTTTTTTTTTTTTTTTTTTTTTTTTCCTTCCCTGCCATCTGGGTTTCCACAATTAGAGATGGGATTCATCTCAACTAACCTTCGCTGTCTGAAAGGTGAATGGCCTAAAATAATCACCTAGGGTCTCTCTACAGTCAGCAGAGAAAAACAGGCAACTCCAAGTAGTGATTTGTCCCAACTTAAGCCAGATGTCTGACACAGGCAGGACAAATCAGTCTCTGAGGTGCCCATTTCTCTCTACTGAATATAAACAGGATTCTATTATCTGCCTTAGACCAAGTATGTAATTTTTAGGCAACTAAAAGCTGATGAAATAAATTCTGTCCTTAGCATCTTATGATGCTGTTGCATATTATTCTTTAGACATCCGAGTAAAATACTTATGTAAAAAGGACTTCTTATATAGGGACTGTTCTGAAAAGGAAATTAACATTTAGTAATACATAAAACAGAACAGTGAATGAAGAGTTTTAAAATTAAATTACAAGATTGTCAATGACTGTAAGACTGCCTTTTTGACTCAGCAATACAATTACACAGCTGCAGTTAAATACACCCGAAAACATACATACTTTTTGTCATCAAAAAAATTCCATTTTCCATTTCTGTGCACTTGGCCAATTAGATATATAATGATAGTAACATACAATGTAAATTTTGCATACAGATTCTCATTAAAGAAGCATCTTAACAATATATTTTTAAAAAAATTGCATACATGCTTTGTAAAAGTGATATTTTCAAAAGACAGTTTGAAGTTACGTCACATGAAAAAAATAAAGTAATTGCACTCTTTCATACTGAAAGGGACATGGTCAAATAAAAATTAATATGAAAAATTATTCCTTTTAAAAATTACTCTGTATTTCTCAGAAACAGCTTCTGAAGCACTGTAATAATAAATTACTGTTCAGAGCAGTATCTGTTTAAAAAAGACCTTCTAAATGTGCGATACATGAATGCAGAATATGTCATTAAATTTGCACATGTATTATGCTAAGAGACTATTACCATGTTGCAAACTAAAGTACTCAAAAATCAGTATTCTTTGTTTTCTAAAAAAGAAGAAAAAGCTTAACATAGATTAAACAGTTTTCTAGTAGCAAATGCTCATTCTTGAATCAATGGCAGAGCTTATGCCTGTTATATCAGTATATGAACTGATCAATCAGGTAATAAACCTCACAGCTAAACAACAGCTAAAACGTTCATTACATTTCCCCTTAATACAAGAATTTTTTGCTTATAGTAACAAGGATTTAGGGTGTTTGTTGGGGGAGAGGAAGAGGAGACTGAAGGGAAAGACAACTATTTTACATTCCTCTCAAAGAATTTTCATTGAAACATTTATTCTGACCCTTTCCTTCCCAAGTCTAACTATGTTTCTGCCCAGTGACTGTACGGAAGCCCTGAACTGGCCACCTCATATATAAACATCTGTATTTTGTGAGACGTGTTGTACTCTCTCTCCTGACACTAATGATATTCTGATGGTTCATTAGTGGTAGCAGAGGACTAAGTCACTGCAGTGAACTGAGGGTTATAAAAGTCTACAGATGCTTCCAACGTTGAGAGCCAATCAGAGGAGGATTTACAAACTCTCCCCAGTACACGGACATGTATGATCGTCCATTCACGACTAACTACCTCAAATAAGACACCAGATGCCTGGAACAGCCATCAGCAGCAGCTTCCTTTCTGTGAGGTATAAAAATGAAATGAACAGCTGGGGTAAGTTTCTATTTAATGAAACATTTTACATTTTTTAAGTATCCTTCCCCAATTGTAGGTATAAATTTCCCTCGTCTAGAAAACGGGCAAATTCTTCCCAATCCTATATGTCCCTAGTGCTACACTTCGGAAATTAAATAATGATACTCTCCAATAAGTAAGTAAATGGACAAACAAACTTCCACATCTTATTACAATAAGAAGTTGTACCATTAAGTAAAGCCAAATACTCTTTAAGGAAAATTTTCAGGTAAAACTGTGTCACATTATTTGTATTTTACCTTTTCATCCATTATCCAACTTTATAGAGAAGCTCTTCTATTTCCTGATATCTTGATTTTCAGAGTGTGATAAAGTGGTGAAATATGTGTATGTATTTTTGGGGGGGTGGGTGGGGTGTTAAGCCAATTTAGTATGAGTGTTTGTAAATGAATCGGTCTAAGGTCTATCTCTGTAGAGCACATAGGCTTCAGAGCCACTGGCTTCAGTAAGAGCTGAGAACAAGTGGTCAGTTCTCATTGAAGTCATCAGCTCTGAAGCACGTACCCATGTGTTCGGTGAATCAATGACTCATGGACACTCAGCCCCTTCCCCAGAGGTGCTGAGTATTTTACCTCCTACAAACTCTAGTGGGAACAGAATGGTAGTTGCATGAAGACGATGAAAGGATATTTTGCCTCACAGAGCCCTGTTAAACTCCTGTGAGTTTTACCTCTGTCAGTTTCTGAAACTGTGGGTGCTTTGGACATCTGCTAGCTTCTGGCAACCGAGTTTGGACCATGCATGCATTTCACTTACAGCCCCATGACTTGTAAAATATGGCATGTGATAGAACTACCAAGAATACAAAGCCTCAAGAGAAATTCCACATGCTTATATGTGTCTGGGCATTTATTGCCTATGTACATGTGTGAGCACACTTTTATGCATGTCTATGTTTAGTGTTTCCTTCTTGGGCAGTTTAAATTAGTATCTGATTTTCAAGAGTACTGAATTTATTGAAAAGCATGCTAAAGAAGAAAGCTGGAAAAATAATGCTGAGAGCACTAACAGCAGAAATTACCTCGTCTCGCTTAAGGATATAATGGCCACAGGGAGAATTATTTTATAATTATTTCAGACTTATGTTGATGTTTAAAAGTTAGTATTTTAATGAAAATGTTTGATCCTGATGAAGCACAGGAATTGGCTATGTCTTTTAAGCTGCCTTTCTCACACACCTCACATATAGACAGTAGACAGGCAGCATAATCCTCTCTGGGCCTTCA
This sequence comes from Serilophus lunatus, assembly GCA_013399895.1. Lineage (NCBI taxonomy): Eukaryota > Metazoa > Chordata > Aves > Passeriformes > Eurylaimidae > Serilophus > Serilophus lunatus. The sequence goes on from VXBA01002662.1 coordinate 516,958, forward strand.
GGTACAAAACAAATCATTGTAGTTTTCCCATGTATGCCAAGGTTAGATAAACACCTGTAATGCTCAGTAACTTCAGCTCCTCTGTACACTGTATTAGTGGCAGCTTTCCTTAAGGATTTGTCTAGGCATATGTCTTCCCAGCAAGATGGAGACATGATTTCAGAACAGATTGCTTTTAGCCTACTTGATGCAAGTAAAGATAATAGCGATGGCATGTTGACACAGGCTAGGAAAACTCATATGCACCCACCAAAGGCCCTGGGTAAATATTTAAGCTCCCAGTCCTCAAAAGTGGACAGGATGCCGATCAGTGAGGACTGGCAGTTCAGAATTGACATAAGCTAGGGAAAGACAATCCAGGAAGCCCCTTGTTCAGAACTACAAAAGTTTGTGACCAAGCAAGGACTGTGTGGTCCAGCAGCTTTGATACTGGCTTACCCTTGCTCCTCAATTCATCCATGTCATCACTTCATATTTCTTCTGTCATTCATCTGATATGTCTGGTGGACTGCAGAGTCTCCAGGGCAGTGGCTGCCTCTTTTGGTACAGTCACATTCCTTTTGCAGCCATCATGAACAGGCCAGACAGAATTCAGAAGGTAATGATAAAGGCTGATATATTTTTTTGACAATACAGTCTGTAGGTTTGGTTGGTTTTTTTCTATAAAAGGCTTGATACCATCTTATCTATTTTTATGAGTTTCTTTTCATTGCAATATCCAAGGACCTTCTAATCATCTAGATACACCATCCTACAACATGATGTCTGATTAAAGAGGCTAAAAAATTATCAGCAAAGTCCACCTGGGATGTCTCTTCTTGTGTTCAAATCAATAGCAAACTTTCTGTTCATTTCCAGGACTCACGACTGTGGAGTCAATGCCTTTTTCTTTGTATACAAATATTTCCCCTTATACATTTTAGTCCCATGTAGTCATTTTTAACACCTACACCAAACTGTCCCGAAGGCTTACCTATTTCAAGGATGGCAGAAAACATTTGAATATGAAGGCCGAACTTTCTATTTACCACTGGAGGAAGATTTTTACATTGAATTTTGTAGGATGAACATTCGGTTTGTTGGTTGGTTTGTTTGGTTGGTTTGGTTAGCTTTTTTTTAACAGAAAGTTATTTGGGGAAAGGTACAAAAGAGGACTATTACACAAACAAAGTCTAAACTGTAATTTCTTGCTTAGGGCAGGGTTACAATGGGGGTAGGTAGCAGTAGTAGCGATCATCAGATTACAAAGAAACTATTACAAACAATCTATAAGGAAAGAGTCACAGCACAATTGTTGTACCAGGTCTTTACTTCAAAAGAACCTATGCAACTCCAGAGACTTCATTAAAGCAATAACCATTTACATCACCTAAAGGTCTGGTGCTCTGGGGATACTGCCCTATTTGTTATCCAGTGGTGTCTTTCAGTCTCCCTCTCAATGTTCTGACCAGCAAAGATCAGCCTGAACGGATTATCTCCTTTTTATTTACCTTGGTTCTGGTAGTGTTGCCTAATTTAATGATCAAGTTGTTAAATTTTCCTGATTGGGCTGTATCTTCCTCTGATTCAGTGACGCCCTTCTTGAGTGCAGTTGTTGCACACTTTGCTGATTGAGATGCATAATTTAATTTAATAAATGGAGAGAGTTTACTATCATTTTTGCATATTTTATTATTAGGGAAGATTCATAGTTTTGAGCACTGGTTTATTCATTCCCCTTATTTATTTATTTTTGGCAAAACCAGCTGCACAGACAACACTTGTTCAGCTGCAAAACTCCGCTGACCAAGCTCTACAATTCAGGAATTGAACTTTTGAATCTTTTCCTTATTAAGGTGCATATTCTAGCCGTAGAAATTCCAGATGCTTTTTGCTTCAGCAGCCAGGGCTTATGTGCTAAGCTGTTGACAGATCTGTTGGGAATATCATTTGTTTTAAGACCACTAAAGTGCATTTTCTATAGTTTCAGCTATGGTTTTAGATTCTTTGATAAAGCAAATAAAGATGCAATCAGTTTCTTTGTAAATCTTCCTATTTTGCATATAGTAAGTGGCACAAGTTTTCCATAACCAGCAGCTTCAATCTTTGGAGAAGCATTTATCCTACTATTTGAAAGAAAACCTAAGCATTTTGCTATCTTAGATTCTGAAGACACAGCAGGTTGGAAATACTGTAATTCCTGTTCAGTTTATTTTGCATAATATATTGGGAGAAAAACAAGCTTGAAACTGGACTGGCAAATGCAGAATGTAATAGCTATATAAACAGTGATAATAGGCGGCTCAATCAGCAAAGAATGCAGCGTGATTATGTATAAAATTTCATCCACTAAAGTTCACAGCGTGATCAGGAAAGGAGGCAGCCAATCAACAGAGCATAGAGCTCTACTGGGAATGAATATGTTTTGAAAACTCAGCTACCCAGAATATTCAACGGGATCAGCAAAGTTCTAAAAGGGGGCATTTGAAGATAATAATGGATATAGCATTAGAAGTGAGGAGAATGACAACCTCTTAGCATGCCTGTTTCCAGTAGTGTGTTCAAAAGAATTTAAGTATTAGGTTCCCGGGAATGCGAGTTAATGTTGTGCACGTCACTCATGGTGAGAGCCCTTGGCAAGACTGGTATAAAAATCTGCTACTGTTACATGCTGAAGAATTTGCTTCATTACATCCCTACTGTGTTTTAACTCTCTTCATATTTACAAAGGCTTCCATCTTGACCAGCACCCTGAGAATCAAGTGAAGAACTAAAAAAAAAGGCATGTGTGAGATCTGTACTTTTTTCTCTGTGAAGCAATAACAAGTTTATCGTCCTTGAGGAAAGGGCACTCAGAAAAATTGCTAGCAGTTATCTGTATGTTACACAAGGTGCATCAGTCCCACTGAATGCTCAAAGCTTTGTCTGGCTCACAAAGCACATTTCTCACAGCATCAAAATTTCCATCTAGACTCTAGTGTATGTAGTTTGTCCAGAATATATCCCCGGATGATCTGGAGATGAACTGTTGGTTCTACCCATATGGATGTCAGCTCAGATGGGTATCCCAATATCTTAAGGAACAGAGGGTCTTGAAATTCATTCCATGTGGGCCACTCACTGACCACTGCAATCGTGGCTTTAACATACCATGAGATTGAAAATCTCATTCTTTCCTGAGTCTCTAGGATCTCTAACCTTTAATCTTCTTCTTTCTTAATGTAAAAAGTAGGCATTATAAATAAGTCTCTGAGTATCCCAGGACACTGCCAGCCAGCGCCATCAGGCCTTAATCTGGAAGCACAACTTCACACAGTCTAGGTGTTTGACTTCATGCATGATACATGGGAATACCTAGCTTCTTTTCTGTGACACAGCAGAGGAGAAGAAATTGAAGAGCTGAGGCTAAAAATGTACCACAGGAAAAAAATCGTTTTTCATTTATTGATAATTATTCGGACCGTAGATAAACCAAGACCTGTGGCTTACTTCAAAGTATATTCCTTCCGGTGCAGGCTGAGACCAACAAAGCTTATTTGCTTAGAGATAAAGCTAAAGCAGTGTTTCTGGATTGAGGCTGACTCCCACTGTTTGCAGAGCAGTGGTGCTTATCCTCAGAGACATTGCACTGGGTGGGATGATGTGGAATTATCTGAGGATGCATTTACATTAGCAAACAAGGTGATGTGACTTTAGTAGATATGCAAAATCAACCTTTACTGAGGGCCCAACATCCACTCGACATATTTTTTAAGATTTTTTTTAAATTCATACTAGCACTAGGGAGGTCCCATAAACACAAGCTACAGAAACACTTTAGATATTTTTTTTAAAGTTCATCACCAAGATCAGTTTTGTCTATAGAAGATGCTGTTCAAATACTCCAAATTCAGTTTGTGCAAGATGCAATAATTGAGAAAGGTCCAGGTCACTTCAGAAATACACTCTTGATCCAAACTGAATTGTATCCATATAAACGTACCCTGAGCCACATCAGTCGGCTAGAGCATGAAACATACTTTCTCTCCATAACATAGCAAGATTTCCAAAATATAGATGTTCTGGGCTAACATAAAAAGCCTATTACAAGCTACATATATATAGTTTCATGTTGATATAGGAAAGAAATTTTTTTTCAGTGGGAGCAATCATTCAGAACAACCTTCCCATTACCATAGTATTGTCCACATCGCTGGAGGTTTTCAAAAAGCAAATGGACAGGATGCTTGGTCATCTTATCTCAGCAACCTTTCCCACAGAAGATGGAATCTGATCATCCGTGGCAGTCCCTTCCAACCTGAACTGCTCAAGATTTCCATGATTCTACAGGTCTATGTGTGTTCATAAACATATAAATATATGAATATATTTTACCTTCCCTTAAAAAATAAATGCTTATGTGCATGTTGGTATTTCACAGCCCTTTCCATAAACCCCACCACGTTACCACCAAACCAATACTGAGAAAAGTTGACTCTCATGTGTAGTAGCACCAAAGAAACCCAACACTTGCTATAGTAATAGACTGTTATGCATAACAAGATATTGAGCCTGAGGTGAGAATTACTGGCTAAAATTCCATGACAGGTGCTATGCAAGAGGTCAGAGCACATAATCATAATGTTCCCTTCTGGCCTTAAAATCTATTAATCTAAGGATTTCATTCTACTGAGTATTGAACACAATTTTCTACAACAAATACTGAATTCAATTCACCCAGGTCACACAGGAAAACAATTGTTTTTAAGATTACATTTAGAAAGATTTTGCACATGGTATCAGATAAGTTTATGTACTAAAGAAAGGGCCACAGCAATCTTTTCTCGTCTTTTGCTTGGATCAGCGTACTTTTTAAATCTCTGAGAAATTCCAGGGACTTCAAAGGCTTGATGTTTTAAAAAAGAAAAGTCACTTGTTAAGCAAATATAGATTGAACCTCTCAGGTAGATTTTCGTTGTTGTTATTGTTTGGTTTCTATTGTTTTGGTATTTATTTTTGCATGGCTGAAATGTCTGATAAACGATACGATTCCTTTCATCCTATCCTTTGTTACAATATGTGTGGTTATATCTAGCATAGTACTGAAAAACATTTTAATCTTAAAATTATCATCATACAATATGAATAAAATATATGCTAAATGCATTAAGAACTGGCTAACTATCAGGTCTCAAAATGCAGTACTTAATGTTGTATGATCCCAGGATTTACGAAGGAGCTGTTCCTAATGTGGCCTAGTAATTGGCATGGCATTATTCAATATTTTCATCAATAAGTAAATAAGAAATCACTACAGCTAAAATCTGAAGGTGGCACAGAGATTGAGAGGCTGATAAGTAAGGATGAGGACAGGAAAATCACCTGGCAGTCTTACAGAATGGCAACTATACAAAAATAAGTTTCCCTGTAACATGTTTATATCTTGAAAAAGAATGTCCAAAATGTCTTTGCCTTCTTTAGTGAGAAGACCCTACTCTTTGAAAAATAGGAACTGAGTTGCATTCATCTCACCCAAAACTTTAAACCCTAGGACTTTGCAGGCTAATTAATAATCAATTCATTTCCTTTATTTCTTTACACTCATGGATTTCCATGTTGATTTAAAAAAAAAAAATGTATGCAATATGACTACACAAGCTTTCTTTCTGTATCCGAACTGAGAAATGAGGAGCACTGATTGGGAAATTGTGTTGTTTTCTGTAAATGTTACCGATGAGATTAGAATCCTCAGAGTCCTGAGAGATGTTCATGGTTTAACCCCATCTGGAAGCCAAGCCCCATGCACTCATTTGCTGATTCACTCACCATTAGGATACAGGAGACAATCAGCAGAGTAGAAGTCAGAAAACTCATGGGTTGACATAAAAACAGTTTAATAGGTTAAGAAAAAGCCACATGTGCAAGCAAAGTGAAACAAAGAATTCATTCACCACTTCCCAAGGGCAGACGGGTGTTCAATCATTCTCAGAAAAACAGGGACCCATCATGCATAACAGTGACTTGGGAAGTCAAAAGCCATCACTTCAAATATCCCCTATCCCTTCTTCCCCAGCTTTGTACAGTGAACATGATATCATATGGTCTGAAATATACCTGTGGTCAGTTGGGGTTGCCTGTCCCAGCCATCTCTCTTCACAACTTCTTGTGCACTCCCGACCCCCTCACTAGTGGGGCCCTTATGCTGTGTAAATGCTGCTGAGCAATCACAAAAACATCTCTATGTCATCAACACTCTTTTCTGCACAAATCAAAAATTTAACCCCACACCAGCTACCATGAAGAAAATTAACTCTACCCCAGCAAAACCAGCACAGAAATAAAGCTGCTGACATAAAGTAATGGACAAAGAGCTCTTAAAAATTATCATAAGGTTTCAAATGTGTTCTTAATGAAAGATTAAAAGAAATAAATTCACCTAATTTTATGAAACAAATGCTAGGACATTATAACACAGGTAGAACAAGGTAGGATATGTAGTTTAATGTAATGTAATATGACAGAACAAGCAGAAGTGATAGGACATATTCAGACTGTCAGACAATCAAATTTGTAGGAAGACACAACTTTTTAATAGCTGAGGTCACAAACTATTGGAACAAATTACCCAAGTAAGCAGTAGATTCCCTGTCTTTTGATGTCTCCAGAAGTAGTATGGATGTCTGTTGGGAAGGAATGTAATCAAATACTCTGAATCCAATGCTGAGTAACTCTGTGACATTTAATAAATTGTGATATGTAACTATCCACAAAAAGAGTGAATGTGAGTGTCCCTTCTGGCTTTATCATCTTTCTATGTATTATTTTGTACTATAATGGATGTCCCACAGGATTGTTGGTTAGAATCCTACTCTCCTTTTTATGATACAAGGACATGCTGCACACTAACTTAAAAATAATAATAACAATAAAAGGAATTTAAGTTCTAGTATTCCTTTTATTTCCACTTTCTCCATCTCCATCCTTCACAGCCATAATGGGACACATCTAGGTGTGTGTTACCACAAGATAAGTCTCATCTTGGGTCATTGAAGGCTCTCCTCTTTGCCTTGTGTTTCACACTTTCCCAAAGGTATGTGTTATCTCAGTATAACACATGCCTTGTTGTGTCTTATTTCTCAGCTCCAGGAGAGACCTTGAAATAAAAAATAAGTCTCCAAACAGTATGGGAGAAATTGAAGGGTATTTTTTCCCCCGTGTTTCTTTCTGTTTGTATGTGCATGGAGGAGTGTGTGTGTGTCTGTATGTTAGTATGTGCATATGTTTGTGTGCACACGTGTGATGTGGGCCCTTTGGACTTCTTCGGGGGAGAGAAAGTGAAAGAGAAATATCTGGAAAAAAGAAAAAATTCAAAATTGAAAGCACAGCGATAAAAAAATATTGGAGCAGCAACACGACTTCGTTAAATAGCAACAACATGGGTTTGATATAACAGGTTATGATGAAAGAGTCCCAAGAAAATTATTAACATGTCTGCACATGCACACCAACTAACAAAAACATTCTAAGATAACAAAACATACATAAAGAGGGGAAAGAAAAAGAACAAGTAAGCAAAGTGAGAAAATCAACAACTATAGAAAACCAATGCATATAAAACCTACAAGTAGAAGAAAATAGAGATTTCACGATTAGGAAATGCAAGCAGAAAACACTGGTATCACATATTCACAGAATGCCTCCTTTTCTCCTCTTTTCATATGTTGTGTTTCAATTGTGACTATAAGACAGACTGGATCATAGAGGTGAGGAATAGCAGAGAGAGACTGCATTGACAGATAAAACATTCTAACATGGCAAAGAAGATGAAGGTCAGAAATGTACTTGCAGCTCATTTCTCCACAGTCCTTATTTCTTGAATTGTGGTGGTGTTTGTTCGGGTTTTTTTTTTTCATCTGTGACTCAGCCACTGACAGACTCAGGTTAGTAAATCAAGTTCTCCATATAAAAAGGCTCATCAGCACTTGCCAGTTGGGTGCGATGAGGAGATCCTTGGGCTACTGTTGGCCATGTCATCTTCAGAGCTGAGACTCATCTGGAACATGTCTGCATTCAAACTCCAAAGCTGAGCAGAAGGACACATGGATTGGGATGCAAAGCCACACTGACCTAACTAGCCTGTTTCTGGATCCAGCTGTGCATCTGCACAAATTCCTAGAATGAACAATGTAAAGAAATCAGTTTGGAGGAGCATGTTCATATTGCTCTGAATGGACAGTTGCTTCAATGACTAAACTCTTGGGTACTACAAAAGACAGATTTTTTTGAGGAGTGCAACCTGCCATTTGTCTCCTATCAAGAAGTACAATCAAGTTTGAAAGAGCACTGGGATAGACTTCTGACTGGCCAGTACCATTCTGCTCTTCAGACTGGCAAACATAAAAGCCAATCCCATGTTTATGAAGCATCTTGGCTCAGGTTGGAAGTTCATCAAGTATCTCAGCTGGCCATGGAGTATCACTGTGGATCAAAACCCAATGTTTTGTTTAACACTTATGAAATGCCTTGAGCAGTCTTGGCCCATAAATATCATTCCTTGAGCATTGGTGAAAACTTACATACATCTCTTTAAAACTAGGCTACTTAGAAATTAAGTCTTCTCTTTTGCAAACACAAACAGGTGAGCACGATGAAGAAAGAAGGGCTAGTCTTTTGCTAAACACTAATCCCCCTCTCAGACTCATGCAGCGAACAAGATCTTTCTTCCCTGATCCATCTGAGAACAAATGATGCATAGATGTCAGGGGCCTGGGTCATCCATGGGCCTTACTGTCCCTGATCAGTCCAACTGTGTGTCCTAGAGCGAGTGATCTAAGTCACTTCTAAAAGGTCAGTTCGTGACAAAAGCTATAAGCAACAATTTGTCTCATGAACTTCCAACCCTGTTGCGGACATCACTCAGAGTGACTTGATACAACATTGATTTCATGCATGATTTAAGTCAGCATAAGCTACTGTTTTCAGGGAGAAAACTCATTGCGTCTTCATCCAACCCCTTCTACAACCTCCTGTAACATTCTCCATCCTGTGCTAAAACAAACCTTTGTGTTGCTGTACAAGGAATCAAGTCAAGATGATTTTTTTGGTTTAAGGAAAGCAAAATAAGCATATGCATTTAATCTAGAAGATCTATCCCTCCTTAGCAGTATAAGAATTTTTTCTCCAGAGATAAAGAGGGAGAGACTAGGGAGCATAAAATAAAGGCTTTGAAAAGCCTTTTAACCCGGGCTGAGTGCCAGGGGCCCACTACAGCCACCTTCTCACTCCCCCATGCCCAGCTATAGAGGAGAGAGAGAATATAACGAGAGGTTTCGCTATTCATGATAACAACTACAGCAGATTCTTTCTTAATCACTGTCACAGGCAAAACAAGACTCTATGTGGGAATAATAATCAAATTTATTACTAACAAGATCAGAGCTAAGAGTGAGACACTAAAAGACACCTTTTACCTCCCAGTCCCCCTCCTTCTTACATCCAACCTATTCTCCCGCAGCGGTCAAGGGAAAAAGGCGAGGGGGGGGGGGGAGGTGTTGCTGTGGTCAGTTGCTGTTCTCAGCCGCTGCTTGGGAAGAGGAGTCCTTCCAGCCGCATTCCATGGGGTCCATCCCTCACAGGATACAGTTCCTCTCACAAACTGCTCCGGCGAGAGTCCATCCCATGGGCAGCAGCCTTTCACAGACTGCTGCCGCATGGTTGAAAATTCCACAGGGTGTAGTCTCTTAAGCACAGGCTGCTCCAGCGTGGGCCCCACGAGCCACGCATCCTAACAGGAGAATCTTACTCTAAGTGGGCTCCTCTCCCCACAGGCTACAGTCCCCTGCCAGCTTCACTTTGGGTCTCCCACGGGCTACAGCCTTCCCCAGCGTCCACCTGCTCCGGCGTGGCTCCTTCCCGGGCTACAGGTGGATCTCTGCACTCCTGTGGTCCTCCATGGGCTGCAGGGGGTCACTGCTTCACCATGGTCTTCCCCATGGGCTGCAGCTGGATCTCAGCTCCGGCGCCAGGAGCATCTCCTCCCCCTCCTTCTGCACTGACCTTGGTGTCTGCGTTGTTGTTCACAAGCTCTCACCCTGCTCCTCTCTGGCAGCCATCTTCATTTCCAACTACTTTTTTTTTTTTTTTTTCTTCTTAAATATGTTATCACAGAGGCGTTCTGTCAACTACTGATTGGCCTGGCCTTGGTCAGCAGCGGGCCCAGCCTGGGCATGGGGGAAACTTCCAGTAGCTTCTCGAAGAAGCCTCTCCCTCAGCCCCCCCCCACTGCCACCAAAACCTGGCCACAGAAAAACCAATACAGTGTCCTGACAGAATGATAAATTATACACAAATTTGCAGCTTAAGTCCACATAAAGCTAACAGCATCTTCATGTGTGACCAAATACACAACCACATTCCTACAGACCAGCTGTATGTCTGTCAAAGCTGTGGTCAACAAGAATATGCTGAAGCCACAGGAGAAAATATAATCGTATTTGTCAGCTAGATCCACCACAAAAACAGGATAGCAAATGGCTGTATCAAATGCAATATTTGGATGTAGAAAGCAATAATGGATAATGGCATCTAACACAAAGCTTACTAGAGGTAATAAGGTGCCTTTCCACATGTCTCTGTTGGCTTTTGATTGTGAACAAGCATATCCCCTGCTTAGTAACTGCTCCTTTCTAACTAGCACATAGCTGCACAGATTAGCTTGCAGATGAGTTCATTTTCTGGATCTTGGCTGCAAGTATAGCACTTCTGGGTAAAAATCACCTGGTTCCTGCAGATGAAGAGTTCAAAAGTCAGGGCCGTGTAGGAAAATGACATCCGTTTCAGGCTCTTCAGGAGTTGCCATAAGTGCAAGAACTAGAGGTACAGAATAAAAAAAAAACAACAGACTTGCAGTCTGAAAGATTTCCTAGCATTGGTGGAAAAGCACTAGCTTCGGGCCATTGTAGACCAATAAACAGTTCATTTTTTCATTGTTCTAATTAATTTAATTAAGTTAACTTCCAAGGTGTGTTAAGAAGCAATGCCTTGGGTGATTAACTGTTCCCATATCAAGGTGTTTTCACAAACACATTTACCTTGATTAGTGTACACATTATTATGTAATTAAATACCTCACACAGAGGAATTTATTAGTGCCTCCTTGTCTCCTAACAAATAAAGCAGCCCTTGAAATTCTCTCTGAAAAGAGCTCTCCTAAGCTAGGTGAGAAGGACAAGCAGAAGTGTGTGGAGAGAAAGATAATCATGGATTCATCATGCAAGCAGGTCCCTCATTGTCTCAGCAAGGCTCTACATCTCTGTTTTTGCAAGGACTGTGAATGTCTGCCTGGGCCTCCTGGAAACTTTCTGGTTAATTAAGCCGATCTAGTGTGCATTTTTTTGACTGGCGGAATCATTCACTGTCCCAGTTCAGTGAGACAGATTTTCTACTTGAATCTTAATTCAGCTAAATGGAAAACCTCAGTTTAAAGCATTTATTTAAAACCATCTTAAATCTGAAAAAAAAAAATACAGCAAAGGAAACTTAAATAGTGTTTAAGAACTCTTCCTATGGAGCTTAGTAAGAGGAGTGAAGTGGGCTATCCTGCTCAGTTTCACTGAGAGTTTGCTCCTGCTTTCTTGCATTTGTGGCCTATAGTCACTTTAGCCACAGTTCTAGACTTAAACATGTGCTTAAATATTTTGTTGAACTAAGGCCAAGGTTACTCCCATTGGCTTCAGCAGAGATTAGTGCATGAATCTGAGATTAGACTTTGTCCTATCTGCAGGCTGTACCTGCTGTTTTATTAGGCATGACCACAATATTTCAGCATTCTCTGCTGGGTTTGTCAGTAGACCATAAATTGCACTCACCATCTGATGAAGCAATAAGATTTGCTTTATGCCTCATTGGTCACTTTCCCAAGCATTAAAGCTTAGAATGAACAAAACTCGGATAGTTCGAAGGTTCAGTTTAGAGATTTGTCCAAACTTTATAAAAATGCATTTTGCAACTCTTGTGTCTGTAAAATAAATGTCATTTTTTCATTAAATTCTGTTATTACTAATTATTTATTCCAGATCAGCAAAGCAGTTGGAACAAAAATTCTTCTAGGAAAGTAAAATATGATTATCAAGTTCCCTGTAGACCAGGAATTTAGTGCTGGAGTAGCAAGGTACAAATTCACTATCATTACCTCAGTTTATCTGTGAGAAGGGAATTTCAGACCTATATGAACAGTTCATATAATTTTCCCATACTATGAAATCTCTCTTGAATTAAATTTCGAAATCTAAGTTGCTGCCATTATACTCCTTATATGAATTTTATCTACAGAGAATACAATCTCTTTAGTTTCCTTCCCTCCTCCCCCCTAAAAAAAAGGGAGAAATTCTAGTTCTAATTCAGTATGTTACTCTGAGAATTGACAGCAACAGAATCTGGGTTCTTTCCAGTCTTTAAATGTTCAAATTGATTGTTGCTGTTTTGACTCATTGTCTATAATTCCTAAAGTAAATTCCTAAAGTAAATACTAAAATTAAAGNAAGAGAGAAATATTTTCCACTTTGTGGAAAATGGAAGAGATGTAGGAAATGAGCTGAATTTGACATCTGGCCAACTACCTAGTAAGTAGAGGAAAGAGGAGTTTAGATGATTGACTAAAAAATGTTTACATTGCTTAGTACTTACAGAGGTGTTTGAAATTTCAAGACCTCAGATACTTCCAACTTCCTCTTACACAATCTGCTTCTAAAGCCATGAACTTGCTAGTCCTGATTACAGCACCACAAATGAGGACACTGTCCTTTCATGACGTAATGATGGCTGCGCTTGAGAGAAGTCGCCATCCATTCCCTCCATCCTCTTCCTCATATCAGATTCAGCATGTTGGTTACCACGAAGTGAATCCCACCAATTTTTTAATCTCTGACCAAAAATCAAACATTTAGGCTTTCTTTTTTTTTTTCCTTGAAATTGTTTTCGACCAGAGCATTGAACTGCCTCATCTCACTCCATGGATGCATGATTTCTGGAACTCATGTAGGGTAATAGAAGGAGATCACAGTCAGGAGCTGGGGATGGTTGTGATGACTCTTTTAGTCTGTAGTACAATGTTAGATCAGTTCAAGCCAAGTGGAAAGAAGACTGCAACCTCCTGAGGCACTGTGTGCAGAAGTAACTGAGACTCAGTTTTGAGGTGGAGAAGATGTGAGACTCTACTCCCCACAGCATTCAGAAACACTGAAAAATTCTTGCATTTTCTGGAAAAGTATTCTCCCTGGCAGGTTTTGTGTACAAGCTCAGCTTCTAAAGAAGAACACATGATGCAGATTCTAGTTACTGGAGCATTTCTAAGCTCCAAATACCAGCTTTCAAGTTTTCAAGTCCCAGATTACAATAAGAACCTATGCAGAAGAGAACACTGTAAATGCTTTCCAGTCTTTCACGTAGAATTAGCAAGTTATATATTATGGTGTGTGGAAGGTGGCTGTTTTAACTTCCTATCTAGGAGTAAGAATAATTTAAGAGGGAAAAGGAAAAAAAAAAAAAAAAAAGAAAAAAAGAAGAGATAAATCCCATTTTTTTTCCCTCTCCAATGAGAAGAGAAGCTGTCTCCTGGGTCAACCCTCCAAATACTTGGAATCCAGTTAGCTTACTCTCCTTGATGTTTTCAATATATTTTGTTCCAGGGGAAAAAAAAAACAAACAAACAACAACAACAAAAAGAAAAGAAAAAAACCAAACCCTTAACTCTAGTGTATAAGCTTTAAGCAGGTAAGGCCCAGCTTTCATCCTATGGCAAGTGTAGGTCCTGGCTTAAAATGGTGTTGCAGTCCAGAGTGATGATTTTGAGTTGCCATTGGAATACAAGTAATCTGGCTTACTGATTAACCTACCTGCTGACAGACACAAAAAGCCTGACTGAGTTAAAAGCACTCAAAAGCTTTTAACGGGCCTCTTTTTGTATCCGCCATTCCCCTTCCTCAAATCACATGCACAAAAGGCAATACAGGAACCAGCAGAATCTTGTTTTCCACTCAGCTCTTAGTGTGTAATGTACTACTTGGAAAAAAACAAGTATTAGGGTACTCTAATATACAAGCATCACCACCCTTTTTAGAGAGGATGAATTAGATGACATTTTCTGGGAATCTGGAAAATACTCCTGAATGCCAAGTGAATCAATGTTGAAATAAGAACAAATACAATCCCTACAAATGGGACAAGAGCTATCAGGTCTGTGGCAGTGAGAGAGAATTATGTTTGCCTGGGGCCAGCTCCTCAGGGAGTGAAGATTGATTCTTTATGATTGATGACTCGGCACTTGAATGCCAAGTCATCAATTCCCTGTGTTCATGGCATTGACTGCATCAAGATAACTTTTCCCTCGTGCCTAAGCATGGATATGGTCCTTGCCTGGAGTGCAGCCTCAGAGGGCTCAGGTACAGAACCAGAGTCAGTTGCTTTAAATAACAGACAGAAAAAAAAAAAACCTAGTGCCTTGCTGCAAAAAACAGACAGCATTGAAAAATTCAAGTGAGAATAGTGCATGGAAAACTTGGCTACCCCTTTACTGTATCATGTCCATATAATATATCCTAAAATGAGTGGGCTTACATTAAGCAGTTATGTACTCTGAAATGCAAAATAAATATTTTTTGGCTTTTAGGCTGTGCATTCAAGTCTTTGTCTGGGAGAAGTCAACACTCCTGCCATGGTGACACAGTTTACAGCAGAGAAGAAAGTGGCCACCAGAAATACATACCTTTACCTGTATGTCGGATGGGGTGTTGTAAAATGCACCTGTTATATGGGTCTTAACAGCTTTCGACGTGCACAAAAAAAACTATCCACCAATAAAGGACAGACTGATTTCATTGTCAAAAAGCATCTAAAAAAAGAAACACAATGAAAACCACACTTCATGCTTGGAAGAAAGTCCATTCCTAGTCTCATTTGCTCTGTTCCTAAAGTCCAAGCAAATAAGTTAAGTTTCCTAACTAAAACTTAAATAGCCTTGATTAACCCTCCCCCAAATGCTGTAGTGTTTTATAGGATATCTCCAGCTACTTTAAACTAGCCACTAAAATTTCCCCATCAGGGAAGGATCCACAGCTGACATGAAGGCTTCCCAGGCTAGAGGCCATGTCAATGATTTAGAAAAAAGGAGGAAGTAGAGAAGGATTGTGATGCTTCTCAGCTGAATTAAGCCTGGACAAGCCACCACCAGAGAATAAAAAGAACTCCTCTGCTGTAAAGTCACACTTCATTTCAGGAGGAGATTTCTCTCTTTCTTTCCCTATTTCTCTCTGTCTCTCTGTTCTTCCTCTTTTTTTAATAACATAGTTTGCAGAACTCAGACTTTGAAAACATATCTTCCAAATTCAGATTGAGTTTCACAAATGATAACATGAAAAAATAGAAAAACATTCTTTTTCAGAGCTTTCTTCCATTCCTTTTCATCCTTTAGTGTAGCAAGGCTAATGTGTTATGCCTTTAAAGAAAGGTTAAATATTTTGCAATATTTTATATTTTGTAATAAGAAATTTCAAAACCTCACAAAACTTACTTGTAATGTTTTTATTTTGTTGTCAGACAAAGAAAAATTTAATCAGAAAAGCAAACTCTCTCACCTACCTCCCTCAACTGAAATATCCAGTGACTCAAGCCAGTCAGAAAGACAGAGAAGTGATAAAAATAAAAAGGAAATATCTGGTACAGATTCCAACTCTAGCCATGTGTAAGAACATGTTGTTCCTTCCCATGTTTACTGACAATCCATGATCACTATTGCTTTATGTTTATCTAGTGATTCCTCTTCCTTGATTAAGAGCTAATAATCCTGATGTCAAAACTGGTTACGAGGTAGCATTTGTAATGCTGTCTTATTAATGTTTAGGGACATACAGTATTACAATCATCCTTTTAATCACATCACATTGCATTTATCCTATTCAAAAGCAAGGAGTAGTTTCACTCCTCCTGCTAGAATCTTTTTGACTCGGAGGTTATGTGCCATATGCAGAGAGGTCTATGTATAGAAATAGATGTGGGCTATTTCCAGCCTTCCCTCAAGCCTAGGCTGTTTGATTTCAACTCCTGGCTTATAAATATATGATGTGCAGTATATTTAAGTTGCTTTCAAACTTGTTTTTAAGTAGCAAATACTTGAGGATGAAAGGCTGAGAGTTACATAGTGTGTTTCCCTCTGTAGAGGAATAAAAATGGTGATACCTTTTGAAGGCTGTGAAACTGCTGTTAATGATTTTCCATGAACTTTTGATGTAATGATAGAAGGAAAACAAAATAGCATTACATGAAGAAAAGATCACTTGGTTCAGAAAAACGTAGCCAGACATCCGAGACTATAGTCATTTATAGCCTGGCCGTTCGTACTAAACAAACCCAGCCCAATTCCTTGTGAACTGTGCTAACTTCTTTTTTCCTGGGTTGGACTTTTTTCTTTTTTTCTTCTGCAACCTTTGCAAGAAAGGGATTATCTTGTATGTACATAACATTGGGGTTACACATCATGTCTTGATTTTGCTAATGCAAACCATGTACATAACAAGATTTGTACAGGTAGACTGAGATACGGAGGTGCTTAGAGCTATATACAAACATACACAATGTTATTTCAGCTTACAGAAAGTTCAGTTCCTTTGTTGGTCTGTTAGATGAACTTAGTGATAAGATTTATATGGTTTAATGACAGATTGGTGTTGGATAGGGTGTTAAGTTAGGTAAAAGGTTGGACTTGATGATCTCTATGCCTTTTCCAACCCTGTTAATCCTGTGTAATTCTGTGTAGTATCCAGAAGTTTCTGAAGCTTGGACACATGAATGATTGTTAAAGTTCTAAAATGGGATATTGCCAGAAGAGGCAAAAAGGCAAAGGACAACCTGTGCTGACTTGATTTCTTATACATTTTCACAAAATATCTTCGTGGTTTACTTGGTGTAGACTTAGTGCTTTAGGCTAACACGACTTTCTGTTTGAGTCTATATATATAAAATTTCCTAAGGAAAAGGTTATCCTGAAAGGAAGCAATGTTTCAGGTAGTGGCCTCAATGTATACACAGATGTTCCCAGCTCCACTTTCCTAGTGGTTTTAGTAAAAGTCACTATGAGTCTTTGTCAATTTGTTGACAATTTTAATTACAACAAGACTTGATTATAACTGCTTTGCAGACTCTATTCAGTGCTTCTCTTCATTAACATCTTATCAGCAGTATAATTACAGGCTAGAGTGAACTCACAATGCTTTTTGCCTTCTTCAAAGCTTCATTCAAAATACGAAGACAACTTCTAATTCAGTCTCTTGAAGCTCTAGGAGATACATTCCTTCAAATATTTCATCAATCTGTTGTTAAAGCAACAAAATCTTAGCAAGCACCTTTTGAAATGTCAAGATCGTACAAGAATCATACTGGTGAAACCGCTGCACTAATTAAAGCACAAAAATTCTTCCAGCACTTTAAAACTTATATTTGCAATGGGAAAGGGGATTGAGTTATTTGTTTCCTGGAAGATGGTACCCCTCAAAATTTTCTGTTTCAAAAAATTTTGTTTGTTTGACAGGACAAGAAGACATGACCTTAAGTTGTGTTAGGTAAGATTCAAGTCGGACATCAGGAAGAATATTTTCATTGAAATTGTGGTCAGGCATTGGAATGGGCTGCTCAGGGAGGCAGTCCCTGAGAGTGTTTAAGAAACAATGGGACATGGCACTTTATACCATGGTCCAATTGACAAGATGGTGATTGATCAAAGGTTGGACTTGATAATCATGGAAGTCTATTTCAACATTAATGACTCGATGATTCTATTCTATTCTATTATTCCAACTGGAGTGGAGATGAAGTACAGCAAAAGTTTAGAAATCAAAAATGTTCATTTTCTTTTCTGACAATCTACAATAATAGTACTATTTGAAGAAAAAAAAAAAAAAAAAAAAAAAAAAAAAAGGCACTGGGGCCCAGCCGGGCCNNAAAAAAAAAGGTCCTGTGGACCAGTCAGGTCCTTTTTTTCCCCTTTTTCCCTTATGTCCTTGCAGAATACACATCTTGCTCTTCAAAGCTGCATTGGAGGATACTATGCCTGGATTTCTAAATGCATAGGATAGGACTGTCTCACAAGCACAGTTCTCTGAATGCTGTGGTGGTTAGTGACAGCACAATCTGTAGCCCTAGTGTGTAACCATCATGGTGGAAACATCTTCTGGAGGTGTCTGACATCCTGATGGATGTATAATAAAATAGTTTCTTTAGTTTCTACCAGCCACAGGGAAGATAGAGAAGAAAAACAGGGATCTCTCCTGCCACAGCGTCCCCAAGAAGAGACACAGACACACCCTAATGGGTATCCAGATGCTTTATCAAGAGTTTACCCTGCAGTGAGACGCTGTGATGACAATTTAACAACAAATACTGAAGTTACAACCTAAGATTCTTCTCTTCAAATGCAAAGAATTCTAGTTAGAGAAGAAGGAGCCAAGCAACACTTTCCAATTTCCCTCATTGTTTCTAACACTTTGTCTACCAAGGTCTACTATTCCTCTACCGAGAAGTCAGATTCTGATTCAAGATATTTATTTATCATGTAGCAATTAAGTATATGCCTACCTAACTGCTCTTAAGGTCACTTCTTAGCAATTTAATTACAAAAGGAAGTTAATTACATTTAAATAGGCTCTTCCAGGGTTTTTTTTTATTTTTATTTTTTTTTGTCACTACAATAATTTTTCCTCTCTGTTCAAAATTAATTAGTGCTAGCTAAAGAAAAAAAAAACTAGATTGATACCACAGTCTGTTTTTCTTCCTCTATTCATTGAACAGGCACAGTGTAAGCAAGACAATTTTTTTTTGAACCAGGCATTCTTTGTTATTGACATTTTTTTTGAACTTTATTTGTAAAGATATATTTTATGTGTATATATTTTGAGGCCATTTTAGATATTGCAGTGCTTATCCACACTGCTCACAGATTCAGGAATATGAATACCAAAATTCAGCCCTTCCTCCTAGCAAATCATGAAACAAGCTGAAAATTGTGAGAATGTACTGACACTGTCCTGATTCCCTCTATTGATTTGTGTTGTGTTGTTTTTCTCTCAGGATTCTTCTCATGTTATGTTGAGAATTTTGTGGCCACAGGGTGTACAAATTTCTTAAGAAAAGACAGCCACATAACCAGATATTTTCCAAGACACATACCACCAGAAAGTAGGAATTTAAAGAGAAAAAAATAATCATGAGAAATGAACTGAAATCATAGGAGTTCAGAATCAATTTACAGAGTACAGCTAGGAGAACTTCACCCAGTAATTCATGTGCAGCACCCAATAAACATGTCTTCTAAGAAAAATGCCTTATCCTGACTGAACAGCAGGTTTGTCCACAGATAAATCCACTGGAACATATAGCTCTGATTCACATCCATGCGGGCTGGAAGTATCAGACCTTCCAGATCACTGCCGTTTTTCACATCTTCTGGGAGTGTTACTGAGGGTACCAATATGGAAAGGTTTCATTTCTTCCTTCTGTTTGGGATGCTCTACACTCGAGGACAGGAACACACAAACTCTTTTCTTGTAAGTACACCTTCTAAAGGAGAAATTTCCCAGCAAGGTGACTCTGTTTTTTGTATCTTGCATGTTAATTCACAGATGTTTGCACCAAACATTTTTATACCTTTTTTTTTTTTTTTTTTTTTTTTTTTTTTTTTACTTTTTTCACTTTTTTTTTTTTAGAAGGATGTAAAACATTAGGGCAAATCCATTTGTAAACTCTTCCTCCCCTTCTCCTTGGAGAACTGCTCTAAGTCTTTTCTTCCACTACAGAGTATTGTATATGAAGGTGACAAAACACCACTTTTAAGTCTGCCCTCTAGGGTCTTTTTGTCCTCCATGTTCAAACAGTAAAAATATGGAAAGAGAAAAAAAGGAGGAAAAGAGGAAAAGCAAAGATGAATAAGAAAAATACCCCAAACAAACCAGTGTGCTTAGAAAACACGCTCTAAAAAGCCTTTATATTGTATAAGGGGCTTCTGTTTAAGAGAAGCTGTTTTGACACAAATGCACTGCAATGTCACTGATACCTTTTAAACAGAAAACATCCTGCCTTTCTTAAGTAGATAAATTATTCTAGTTGATATTGTCACACCGTACAATCATTGGAGTAACAAAATAACCGATCAATATCCAGATTTACATTTTTCATTAGTACAGTTACTTGACCAGTGGTTGGTTATCCATTAGTCAGATAATAATATAATTAGTAACCTTAATAAATATTCTACACGGTTATGGCAGTTCTGAATAAAATAATAAAGGAAAAAACAAAAGTCCAATGAAAGGAAGGACAGATACCTCAGATGTCATATCTGAAGTTATGGCTGCATGCTCTGCATTTCAAACTTCATCAAAAAGCAACAGGCATAAATCTGGAAGGGGTGTGGGGGGGAAAGATATATACGCTATAAGAAATATCAAAGGATACCTTTGTTGGTGGAAGATTTTTCATTGTATCTTGACATTACAGAAGGCAGGATGATGATCAGTAAAAATGAGTACAAGTATGAAACAAATAGAAAAGTCAATGAACACATAGAATGTATCAGGTATATTCAATAGATCATCAGCAAAGGAAATCAAAATGCAGCCCAGAGTATATTCAACTATCTGTCAGTCCATTTATGTATATATCTATTTATCCAAACATTATTCAACCAGAACAGGAAGGTCAAGAAGCCCAACAGATTTAAAGGAAATCTGTTGAATGTACAGGAGGTATATTAGTTGTGTACACACGTCAGCTGTGGTGGACAGACGGTCACTTTATCTCCTTTTGTCTGTTTCTCATAGTAAATAAAAGATCCTGAGAAATGCCTGGTAACACTGAACTCATTTTGCTCAAGAGATCCACATGCCTAAGTCTGTGTCAGGGTCAGTCACTATCAACAATAATGAGTTTCTTAAATTGTAGGCCTTTAAATGATCAAATACACTATTGATTGTAGAATTAAACAACAGGGTAAAATCCCAATGATTTTTCAAATGTCTCAATTTTTTTTTTTTTAAAGGAGAAGGAAAAAATTAAATTTGCAACTTGTGGGAAAACTGGTGGGAAAACAGGTCTATGTGCTAAAAGGTCCTCAGATCTCCCTAATGAATGTTGATTTTTTTTTTTCAAATTAACTATTTCAAGTTGGAAATATTTATTTATAAATCTTCCTGTTTACTCTGCTTTTATATTTGTGCTACAGACAGTATAATGAGTAAAGTAGAGTTCCAATCAGCAAAAAAAGGTGAATAAATTGTCCTGAGTTAACCATGCTTTTGTGGAAGCCATTCATTACGGTGAATGTTTGTGAAATGCACTGTAAGGGGAAAATTGTTAATTTAATCTTCAGTTCTGCTTCAAACAACATTCTTGTTGATGGTGACAATAAAGAGCTAGAGAAAATTGAAATTCATGGAGAACTTGAAAGTCTTTTTCAGGATTCCTCAAATGTTTGCTACTCTGCTTTGAGTTAGTCTTTGCCTATTGCTACTCAACTGGTAGAAAGAGAAAAGAAAGGTAGTTACCTTCCTGTTTTCTAATGACTCAGAAAATGCCCTGTCCTTATGAACAAAGAGAGAATGTATAAGTCTAATCTGCAGTCACAGCTATATAAATTGAGGTCAGGGATGATTTGAGCCTATCAGTCACTGAAGAAGTGTGTTCGTCAGTTTGTCTCTTGCCCTTATTAACCACTTCTTACTGTGGACTTGAATTTCTTGTCACAAGGTTGCTGGGTCAGTTAAATTCATGCTGCCAGCACAGAAATTAAGAGTTTGAACCATTCTCCATTTCGTATTCTTCCCCCATATTTGCCTTCTCTTCACTGCAAGGCCTTAATTTTCTTTATTTCCACTTGGTATCCAAGTTGGAGCAGAACAATATGACCTCAGGGACCATCAGTCAGCCCTGGTTAAAGCTGCAGCCCTGACATGACAGGCCTGGAGGTTTTTTTCTTTTTGTCCTGCTAGTTTACCATGATGAGTATGACTCGATATTTTCTGCTGATGGTTCATCCTTGTCCTTCTGCCACACCAGGGAGCTTTTACTATCCACCTCTCTCTAAAAAAGTACAAGCAGAAAATTGTCAAGATACACATGACTGAAAGAACACCAAAATGCTGTGTGACTATGCTCTTCAAGCTAGCCAGAGACATTTATGAGGAAGTATTTGTAATTTTTATTATATATTCCAACAGCAAGGATGGAATCGGGTACTTTCCAGCCAGAGATACAACTAGCTTCACAGCTGGGACAAAAGAAGCAGACGCTTGACATGCTGAGGGCTATAGAATAACTGCTGCACAATAGGAAATCTTAGTGAATGTCAGAGTGCAATGCTAGTGTATGAGGAAACAAACAGGTTAAAAAAATGAACTTGTCTGAATGGTTAAATAATGAAAAAACATTTTCTTTTCAAAGATTCCCAAGTATATTTAGCTAAGATATTACCAATAATTTAATGAATTCTACCATATCCCTCTTGACTTGGATCATTTGGAGAGCCTGACACCTCCAGACAAAAACCAGCATCACTTTATATTTATCTTTAAAGTAATAACTCATATAACATGCATAGCAATCTTTCCTTTTTCACTTTCTTTTCAGTGAGTAGTGACAAATTCATAATTTTTTTTTTTTTAATTTCCAGATAATTCCAGCTTCAATCTAGCAGTTTGTACCATTTTGCCCAATATACCAAGACCTCCTTAGGAAACTCAATACTGCTGTCTGTAAAAAGAAGTTTCATTGATCATATCTGCACTATATGAGAAAGAAACATGAAACTACTCTCTACCTTTGCCAACACACACTTGTCAATGAAAAGTCTTGACTAGCTTATGAAAAGTAGTCTTCTGGGAGATTATTTCCTTCTCATTTTAGGCCAGAAATTTAGAAGAGTTATTTCTGTGCTATGTTTTTGAGAGTATTTGTTACCCATACATAACACTACTAATACAGAACATTACCATTCTCCTCTGTTTTATTAGCAGATATTGTATTCAATCAGTTATAAGTGCTGAAGAAAAATGTATCACACTGGATCCAACAGCTCAAGAGGTGAGGCTGCTACAGCCTAACTAGCAGTAACAATGAGGATGCATTCCCAGTGGGCACCTGCTTGCAGAACACACACAAACACCACACATATGTACCTACATACACATATGCACCTATATACACACACGTGTCTGACTACATGGATCACAGATACTCAGAACACTTGCTCAAATACAGACAACACCAGCAGTTTCAACCTGCTTCCCTGCCTGAAGAGTACCAAGGTCCAGTAGTGAGAACATATGTATAGGTACAGTGTGACTTTTGGCAACAACTGGCCCCAGACACACAATCTGCCTAGTAACTCTCCCTAGATCCCAGTCTCACCAACTAATGGTACCTGAACATATAAACCACCAAGGCCACAGCCCTACTGCAATTGCTGATATAGACCACCACACACACAACTGGCTTCCCCAGATACCATGGCCTATGCCCCTGTGCAAATTCATCTATTCACTCTCCCAATAGCTCGATGGTCTCCGGCATTCTCATCCTCCAACACACACCCACATCTGCTTCAGTTGCTGTCCAATTGTCAGACTGGCCCACTGTAGGGGTTTGAAAGGGGAGGGGGGTACAGGGGGGTGCTGGCGGGTTCTTAGAGAGAGCGGGGAAGGGGGGAGAGTTGAAGGCATCCCTGTTTTGGTATAAAATCCTATTTTTTTCAGTTCTTTTTCACTTCCTTCCCCAACTCACCGCTGCTTTTCCCTGGGGCTAGCTCCGGGGGTGTGCAGGGCCAGCTCCCAGGAGCCCGCGGTGCTGGGGCTGGGTTGCGGTGCAGGCTTCCCCCCCCCACCCCCTCCTGGCAGCGCCTGCAGGTGGCAGGGGGAGGGGGAGCTCGGTGCGCGGTCCCGGCCCGGCCATGTAGGTGGCGGTCCCTCCCGGTGCGGGGCGGCCCCGCGCTGCCATGGGGGCGCTCCAGTAGCGGCGCCGGTCCCACACTGCTGTGAGGAAAAGTCAGCAAGAAGCCCGCGGTGCCAGCGGCCCCGGGAAGAGCCCCCGCGTGGCAGGAGGAGCACGGTCGTGGCCCGGGCAGCTCCTGTGGCCCCGGTCGGCCCCAGACACCCCTTTTGTGGGTTCTGTGTTCGGCGGGCGCCCTGGGAGGCGGCAGCCATCCCGCGGCAAAAGATGGCGCCGGGAGGCTGTGGGCTCGCAGATTTTGGCGGGAACCGCCATTTTGTTGGAGCCGGGAGNCAACTGCAGGTTGAAAGGCATCCCCAAATAACATCCCGGGTTGGGGGGAGAACCTTTCACTGTGTTGTGTTTTTCAGAGACTTCAAGGGCTGGGAGTTGGCTACCATCAGCGAGAGGGAGAGAGAAGAAGGAAGTGGCTTTCCCTTCCTACTGCTTCTCCTGGGCCAGCCTGCCTGGCCTTTGAAAGCAGTTCCCTTATTCCTTTTTTTTTAATTTCATTTTTCCCTTTCGTGTGGTTTTTGTTGGGTTTAATTTTGTGTTAAATCGGGGGTCCCCTTAAACGGTGTTTTCCTTTGTTTGAGCTCCAGACAAATAAACTGTTTCCCTGTTGTTCAAAATCTCTGTTCAGTCTTCTCATCACTGTTCAGTGTGCCCCTCAGTGAAATATAGTGGTGCTAAACCACCACACCCACACATTGTCCAACTGCAGCTGCTGGGCTCATGCCCTGTGCACACATAGGCACACAGCATAGATGGCTGTCACTCAGGAGAGACAAAAGATTTTAACAAGAATAAAAATAGGTATCAGTGATCCCTTTAGAGATAACAGGATATGCTGCATATGCAAATACCTTGCAGAGGAAGGCTGTGTGTTCCCAGAGGTTGTCAGAGTACCCTTCCGGATACTACACGAAGTCGCAACTTGGTTGAGACTCATACAAGGTTGTATATGAAATATGAATTATCCATCCTTGTATTCCTAGCTGCAGTTTGGCGTCCTGGTAATGTCAGTGATGAACTGCTGTAGATGATCTTATGTTTGTATGATTGTCTTATAGCTCTTTTTAAATTTATGTTGGACCCTCCTTCTCCTTTCAGATTTCAGATGAGTATTTCTCTAGGGAGGTATTGTACCCTAAGTTAACACAGGAATGAATTTTGTACATTTGACAGTACCAGGTTAAAGGTTTGACTCAATGATCTTGATGGCCCTTTCTAACCTAAATGATTCTTTGATTTTATGATTATAAGAAGATAGGACAGATCACGCTTCAGGCACGTGGCACAGTCAGACAAGTGTGTTGACCAGAAAATTATTTACATGTGACTGACCATTTTTTAGCCTCTAATTCCTCTGTTTTCCTGATATTTTCCTTTCTAAATCACTTAATCCTTAGATATCTCATAAAAAGTTCAATGAAATTCCAAAGTGCTTTTCTTCTGCATTCTGTATCACATCCTACTCTTTTGGGCAGAAACTCCCTCTTTGTCTGGAAGGTGATCCAAGGAGCTGCTCTTCATGATTTGTGGTGATTGGTGTCACACCTGTATAGTGGAGGCTTTGTTAGACAGCTGCAGAGAAGACAGGGTGTTTCTTTTTTTCAGAGTCCTTGATTTGGTTCCCTGTCTGGCATTGTATCTGTGTGTTCTTCTGAGTTTGTGGAAATAGATGTCTAATGGGTTTATGGACCCTGTGATGAGTATGGAAATAACCTGGTAGTATACTATTTGGGCTCCCTCATTTGCTATGTTCTCTCTGTGCCACTGTGCTGTAGACTGCAAATAAGCTAACCCTAACCCAGCATTATGTTTATCTCCAGTTGTGGGTGAGATCTGTTTCTTTTTTTTCCCCTCTACTTTTTGAACTCAGGCAACAAGGTTCATTATGCCACAGATGACAAGATGAAACAAAATTATGCTTTTAAATGTCTCCATGCTTTGATGAAACCATGGTCGAAATTTGGTGATCACAGAACATTTCCTTAACAACATTGTCTCTTTTTCTGGACAGTAAAGACTTCCTCAATATGGCAAATTCACATACATTTGAAAATGTCAGTTTGTGCAGGTTATGCAGGAATAGATTCTTGCTGCTAACTATCTTGATCATTTTGTTTTTCTGTTGGACATGGTCTAGTCTAAACCTGAGATGCATTCCAGCTTTTGTTGTCTGGACTACAGTAAAGTTAGTTTTTAATATGTTGTCTGAACATGGAAATGGTTTGTCTTCACCACTTTGTGACTTTGCTGCTTTTAAAGCACTTCAGAGGTGCAAAAAAATCTCTGTTTGAATTCAAGGTGAGCTGGACACATAATTGGGTGATACCCTTTGTCAAACAGAATGGATTGAATAAACCTGAGTCAAATAGGTAGGGAGTTGGAGCTAATAGGATGTGTCACCCCTTGCATGGATTGGGATCAGGGATGATGTAGATAAAGATCACGAAAATTTTACCATGACTGAAGCAAACAGATTATATGAAGTATGAGCAGTAAAAATTTAAAAGGATGCAGAAGAAACAGAAGACAGGGCCCCAACACAAAAAACAAAAAACAAACAAACAAAAAAGGCTGCAGGGCCACGGAACATACAAATACACTGTGTCATTTCTACTTGTGTCTAAATTTGTACTGAATTCACTTTGGGGCCATTCACGTATATTTTCTGGCCCTAAGTAAACTTCAAGACAAGACAGTCTGAGCCTGCAAGCAAAAGAGAAAACCAGAACACCGGCAGGTGCCAAAGGTACACTTTTGCCTTACCTCACAAAGAAGGAAGAAGGAAGTTCACATTATTTTTATCAGAGTTTTTTCAGGTTTTGTTGGTTTTTTTGTTTGTTTGTTTCTAGATAAAAAGTCTACATGGATGTCATGAGAAAGCCAAGGGTAAGAATTTCTCTTTGTTTCAAGGCTTTAGGAATCTCTGCTTCATTTTTCTCAAAGCTCTGCATATATCCTGATAGTTAGACAGGATTGTGACACTAAAAAAGAAAGAAATCTCATCCTTATCTTTTGTAAAAGGACATTTTGAGTTAAAAGGTGAGATGCTGACCAGTTTTGGAGTTTGGAATTGTAGTAGTGTGTGCTGCAATTGAAAAGCTGAACTTCTCAGATGTAGTCATTAATGGCTTCTTCCTCATTTTCTGGTGCCCTAATTCGTGCCCTGAATACCTACGTCAGGTTAGAACAGTAATAGAGGACAGACAGACTGCCCTCAGAATGTAGTATGTAACATGGAAAAACAAAATTGTTTGGTGAGAGAGTTATTCAGTTCACTCAACTTTATGCACAGAATCCATCCCTGTACACTCTCTCATAAGTCCTCTGGAGAGGACTCCTTACCTTGATTATTGATGGCATGAGCTTGGATAGGCTTGATAGCTCTGCAACACTAGTGCTGGAAGCTGGGTAACTGAAACCCTCTTGCCTACGGTGTGGATGTGTTACAGGAATCATCCAGGTCGTGTCTGAGACCACCAGACTACCCAGAGGGCTAATAATATGTCTCTGCTTGGAACAGGGTTTAATGACTATGTGCTAGATAACAGCTGGGGTCATAGGCATTGGAATGCATTCACAGTACAGAGGGCTCTACCTGAGCTAGTCAAAGTCTCTTTATAGTCAAGGGAGAGAAGTACTTCTCCTTAGGGGGTGATTCATTTCAGTCTAAACTACACATTTAAACTGGGTTACCTCTTTCTTTTCATTCTTTAGAGGGGAAGCCTGGAGCATCTGGCTTAGATAGATATAAACATACACATGTGAGATCTCTATAAAGAGATGAGGTGAATCTCATGGTTGGTAATCAACAATGGGAAGGCACATACAGGATCATTATGTACAAAATGAGGCCTATTCAACCTGAGTTTTGAATGAGACAGGACACCCATGGAGTGAACATGTCTTCATGTAATTAAAAGTGGCTTCATAATCATCAGCTACAACAAGATAAAAGACAAATAGCACTGTCAACCTTATTTCTGACATTTACTATTGCCTGAATTCTTGACTTTATAAATTACATAAGCAGTGTATATGTGTATATATATGAAAATAATGCAAATCTTTAAAATTTTTGTTTAGAATTTTCTCTGCATTTATCATAAGCCAGATCCTTCAGTGCTGTCAACAAGGGTAATTCTATTTTCTTCCATACATTTCTGACAGTTTCCCCTAACTGAAGATCTGGCCTAGTTTATGCTGTATGTCTTCCTTTTTCAAGTACCATAGACATATAAAGTGAATCAATATTTCTACAGTTATGCTGATGCACCTCTACTTATAATTGCTGACAAGAGCCAAAACTAAATGGCAGTCTCCCAGGGAATGAGATAATTTTTCTTTTTGTTCTACCCAAGCTTCTCTTGCTTATTTGACTTAAAAACAAGTTCATACTGTGCATAGTAAAACCAGCTTTCTCTTGTATTTTAAACCTAACTGACTATAAGCAGTGCAACATCTGGATGGACTATATTGTATTCAATACTAGATTGACACGAAGGAAAAAGGGAATTTTTTTTTGCTAAAGGACTAAGAGAGTTGGTTGCCATTATGAAAAAACTGTTTGGTACATCTGTCCTGTTGAGTTTTAGAAATAAAAATCTGGAAGTTCTACAAAGCCCCCAAAACTGAAAGAATGTTATTTAATGCTTCCAAGTAGCCTGAGGCAGAAAGAGTATGGCTCTTAAATGTTTCCCTGGAGGATACTGCGGGATGTGTTTTACATGTTATTTCTCAAAGTCATGAATCACATGGACCTAGGGACAGACTATTCAGTCCCCAGCTGTCACTTGACTTCTGCATAGAGGACTACATAGTACCAATTTACATTACTTTCTTCTGGTTTCATTTAGTATATAGTTGTACTCTGGAATGTGACAGGAAATAAGCCTTAGTTTAAAAGAGGGGCACCAAACAGTCCTGTAGCTACACATTATGATTTTTCACTCCTACTCTTAATCTTGTCTTTATTATTTTTATAAAAAGAGGGTTAAAAATTTCAGTCCAAAGTCCTGACATTATTGTTGCTCAAGGGTGTTTCACAAACAAATTAATGTTAGAAATTTCTTTGAAAATTCTGGCTGCAGAAAAGTAAAAACACTAGCAGAACTGGGTCATGCCACATTGCAGTACATACCCTAAGTTTGTATAGTTGAAATTCTGACAGTGGGTGAGAGACACAGAGGGCTCTCTTTCATGTCCTAGAGGTAGTTCCTATCAAAGGTTTAATGGTGGCCATATATTGATATCTACTAGTTCAAAATTCTAAATTAAAGAGCAATTCCCACTGGTGTTCTAGTCTTACCTTTCTAACCACAAGGTGGAATCATAGAAGACTTGCTTACAGGAATATTTACTTAACATGGAAGAACAGGGAATAGTAGAAGTGATGGTGACCAGAGGAGTAATTTATGTTTTCCAGTTTGCATAGAGAAGAGGAAGTAAAATCTTTAATAATACTTGAAATACATTGTTGTCCTTCATGAGCAATGCTTTTAGAAAACTGCGGCAAAATCTTGGTGGAAATGGCATCTTACCTTTTTCCACATGTGAGAAAGATCCTCCAAAACCTTGCCTGGGCATTTTGGTTTAATCACTGAAGGATTCCAGTGAGTTCAGTCTAGAGAACTTCCCTGTTGAAGAATTGTATGATTTTTGTCCACTGGCATGACATCTGCTACAATCCTCTAAATATAGCTTTTAAAGGTAATTCACAGTACTCCTCCTGCTCAGGGTCTGTGCTAGAGCCATGTAAGACAAAAACTCTCCTATGTCCTTGGTCTGGTGCTGATTTCCTTCAAACCGCCAAATCATTTCTTATAATCGTCCAGCCAGCAGGTCTTTGCATTGTATTTCAAATAATTTCTCCAAATCCTCTATTATGATTCATTTTCATTTGAAAAAATAAAAAAATAAAAAAATTAAAGAAGTAGGGAAAAAACCTCAACAAACAGAAAATACAACAACAACAACAACAACAAAAACTAACTAACACACCTTTTTTCTTTCCCAGGTTATCTATTCAAGTACATTCCAAATGTACTTTTTTTCTCACTCCTCTTGACCCCCAACAAAAACAGAGTTTATCAGCTTTGATGTGGAGCTTCAGTCCTCTTAGATTCTTCTGGGAAACCTCCTGCTGTGCTGGGAAAATGCTGAAAATTGATGAGGAAGTCTAAGTTCAGTTTTGTTAAATATGGTCACACCTAAGTCTGTCTTATTCTGTGAAAGCATTGGAAAATAGGAAGTGTAGAAGCTTTTGTAAAAGATTCCCTAACAGATCTGTATTTTGTTATCTGGACTCTTCTTTCTCTGATGAATGCTAGATTATTTAGAGAAAGTAGGAAGAAAATCCACAGTAGTAAGGCAGGGAAATAAAAGTTCCCCAACTGCCTTCAGAGTTTAAGTTTGAAAAGGATAGTCTGACCATTTGCTTTCCTTTCCACTTTCATTCTTGCCAGAATTACTGCTGGTGTATATCTATGGTACCTTATGAATGGAAATGAAAAATGACAACTTTTGATTCCAGTAAGGTCCATGGGAAAATCATTCATCTAGTTCAATTAACTCAAGAATTCTAGTTTCACCTTTTGAGTACGAAATTCAAAACTATCTTTTGCTTTGGATATAGCATTCTTAACAAACCACCATCTGGGTGAGTGAAGACAGGAGAAAATAAGCTTCATGCTGTCTGTTTTGAAATTAGTAGGTTAAATCCTTAAAGATGCTGCACACCTACAACTCTCATTGAGGTCTCCATAGCAGAATTTATCCTACTAAATGCTTACATTCTTCTAGTTTTCAGGATTTAGACTTCCTCTTCTGTTCTAGAGCAATCTGTGTGGGTAATGACAGCTTGAATTCTACTGAAAGGAAGGAAGATACAGTTTAAGCCTAGAGGTCTCAATGAAAAATGCTTTTCTATGACTCAGTGTATGCAAAGTAAGGATGCTAGTATCTGTGAGATGTGAGGGTGTGTGTGCACCTGTACAAACGTTATGAAAATAGCATTAGTATACACTCAGATCCCCTTCATTTTGTCTAATTTGTGTATCATATGCAGCTTTGTGGTGTTTTAGCTACATCCAGTCTAATATATTTACCTTTTTTTTTTTTCTTTTTTTT
>VXBA01002662.1:552172-582331 GCA_013399895.1 Serilophus lunatus
GGAGAAGATGGGAGAGAGGAGGGGAAAAAACCACCAAAAAAAAAAAAAAGCTAAACGACTGTCAGATCAGCTCAGGATCTCCATTAGAATGCAGAGTGCTCCAGAGTAATTACAAAACAGCTGTAATGGAAAATTGGTAGTCAAACCCATTTTCCACCAACTAGAACGGTGAATGGGCTCCATTATGTTCCTAATTCTCATTAACTTAATTTGCATAGGAAACAATGAAGGAATACCTAATGAGTTAGACTCGGCTAGCAGCAGATCGATACCCCTGTGAACAGGGGTTCGACCCATAATTACAGGACATGTGGCAAAGCCAGAATGTTTCTCCTCTTACATAGGGGAGATGGAAAGGTTGGCCTTGCTGTTGTTATTTATTTAGAGTCTGGAAATGTGGTGCCTACAGGGGTGGGAATTTGTTGCTGTTTGGAGGTTGTGGGAAGGGAGATTAGGTTTTTTTCTTTCTCACTTTGTTATGCAGCTTTTAGGAAGAAATGCATTATTCCACTTCCTCTGCTACCCTAAAGAAGAAAATTCCTATAACTTGTTCTCGTGTCCGAAGTTTAGTAGCTGGGACGTGCTGATGCTCTGTGATTAGGGCTGCAGCCAAGCACACTCACTGCGTGTGTTCAGGGCCAGCTAAAACCTGGAGAAATACACGCCATGTGTCATCATGCCCCAGACTTCGAGCCCAGCCAAATCGCAGAGCCTATTCACCTGGGCTCAGCTCTGTGCAAACACAATCACACGGTATTAGAGGACCAAGAGATGTAAATACCGCTAGCTCAGGGTGCGTATGTGTTTCTTTGAAGTGTAATCCGGGGAAGGTCTGTGTTCAATTCCCGTTCTTGGCAGCGTGACTGTATTTGCAGTCTTGGACATGTGTGTTCAGCTCTCTGGCCTTTAACTCCTGTGTGTGGCACAAGGATAGAAAATCCCTCCTCTGATTTAGACGCTAAGCTGGCTAGGGAGGGGTCTGGATGATCCAAGAATTAAAGTAACCTGAATGAGGAATATTTTCTCTGACAAGTAAAGACCATGAATGAGGTCAGATGCTGCTGCTTCTGTAAGTGAACACATTTTTTCTGTATTTCCTGTTTTGCCAGTCCTGTATCACAGAAGTTAGATCATGCATATAGATATCAATACAGTTACTTCAAATGGTTGAATCTCTCCCAATGGTCTTGCAGTTTAATTTAGTCTCTATTGTTCTTTCTGAGGGAAATTTCCCTTGTGAAGACGACTTTTGAAAAAAAAAAAAAAAAAATTCCAAAAACAGCATTATGTGAGTCCTCGAAAGAGTTTTAAATGAATGTTACCATATTTTTGTATGTACTGCAGCTGTGCAGTCCTCACAATGCCAGAGAGAAGATGCTGTGGCAGATTCTATAAGAAATGCATAAAAAGTGCCTGCCTTAACGAGCTCACAATCCACCCAGATCAGGAAGACAGAGGAAATAGTCCTATCCTCCTTTTATAGATAGAGACCTGAGTCACTGGATGGCTCAGTGTTAAGTCCAATATCAGATTCAATCTGAGCTTGATGATTTATTACTGTAGCATCTTTCATAAATTATATTAAAAAAATGTAAAGGATGCATAGATTTTGCTGTCCCACTGTGCTCATTTTTTCCCATATGACACAAGAAAAAGATGTGACATTATACACTTTGAAGGTATAGCCTAGCTGCAGGAAGCTCCAGCAGACATTGCGTTCATAGGACCTAAAGAAATCTTTGGGCTCATGTCAAGACTGTAAGTAAAGGTTGGGTGTTGGAATAGACTTTTAGACTAAAAATCATTGCATAGTTGAGTGGATGCATGATTGTGCAGTTGTGAGTTTTTCGGGGAAGGCAATAAAGGAGAATAAATGTGAAAGCAACTTTCTTAGACGATGCTCTACGTGATGAGGAAGGGGAACAGGTTTCCTCTCACTGGAGTGGGGAACATATGCAGACCCAAGGGATCAGGAGGTGACCAGTTGGTCCTGCTTTGTTTTCCCATGGCAGGGGTCAGTAGGTGGCACTCACACACAGCCTCAGGAGGTGCCAACACCACTGGAGCAGTAGCAAGTTTCTCTTTTTAGAAACGCTGCATCATTCTCAGATCTTTGTTGCAGTTCCTTTGTGGGAAGCTGTGGCAAAACAGCTCAGGAAGCACTTTTTTCTGTCATAGCATTTCTGACTTAACACAGAATTGCACTTTGGGAAGTGGTTTGAAGTTCCTGAAAGCCGGATGGTCCAAACTCTGATTTGATCAGTTCTATTATACAAGTAACCTATGTAATATCAATACATTATCAAGCTGAACCATATGGAGTCATGGATTTCTGCTGCAGCAGACTAGCTGCAAGGCTAAGGTCTGCCTACAGTGGGAAGTAACAGTCCTCAGTGTTAATCAATTCCTAAAACATTCCTACTTTTTTTTTTCTTTGTAAATGCAAATGGTTGCCCAAGTTCCCATCTGTTTTAAAATGGAGAATCTTCTGGGAAGTCAACAGTACTTTTTCCCCAATTGATAAGCTGGTTCTAAGGGATGACTGTAAGTTTTTAGCTGAGTCAAGAGGGTACAATACTACTCTGGAGTTTTAGATAGCTGAGGTTCATCTCCTGTGTAATTGACTTAGTGAGAGTCTTTGGCCAATTTATTTTTTTTTCATTCTTTGCTCCCCTTCTTTCTAGTTGCTTTTCATCTTCTCTCTGCAG
Organism: Serilophus lunatus; assembly: GCA_013399895.1. NCBI lineage: Eukaryota > Metazoa > Chordata > Aves > Passeriformes > Eurylaimidae > Serilophus > Serilophus lunatus. The sequence goes on from VXBA01002662.1 coordinate 554,881, forward strand.
ATATCTCTGCTTCATGTTCTCATTCATCCTTACTTTATCTTGTTTCACCACAGCAAATAGAAAAATAATCATGATAATTTAAAATACAATATTATAGGGTTTTAGTCAGGAAAGAAACCTTTTATCCAGCTTCAGTCTGTTAGCTTTGATTTAAAGGAACTCTAAGCAATCACTACAGCCAAAAAGTTTATGGAAACCAAAAGACCAATCTTTCTGCAAGATAAAGCCCTGAATTCACCCTCCACTGGTTAAACTGAACTCAGGATCAATGGATAGTACTTGAGAATTTTGTTCTGAAATGTCATCGCTTTGTATGACTAGTTGCATTTGTTTAATTAAAGTAACACATCTGTATAGTAAATAGCCTGTGATTGGGCAGTAACATAATACTGTACAAGAACAGAAGTAATTGGATAATGTAATGACATGCATGGTGGGTTTTTTTTAAGATAATATAATGAGATTTCATCATTTTATACACACAGGTAATTAGTCCTTAGAAATACACTGAGAGTAAATTATCTGCAGATTTGAACTATCAGCAATTATTTCATACAACTCAGCTGAAGAGGTTTAAAAATCGTGAAATTCAAGAGATCAGTATGAAATTAAGGGACTAGTAAGAGCTGAAAGGATACAGTTCAGTTCAGGCATCTGCCATAATGACTACCAAGATTGTGAGTGAAGTGTAGGTGACAGCATGTTTCCCTCTGCCTGAGCAGCACTGCACACAACTGGAAGCCATCACCCATCCAGATCACTGTGCATGCGCATTCTTTGCTTTAGACTTTCCAGATTAACTTGTCTTTAAACTCATTTACCAAATGTGCCACAATTTAGAGACACCCCCCGTAAGCAGATGTTTCAAAACCAGGTAATATGAATATGATGGAATAGTACACCTATCTGAAGTTAGATTACATCACCGATCATAAGTTTCTCAATGTACTGTCTAGCATATGACAACTAAACTGTACAATTAGAAAAAATAAACTGGGAAGCTGCTTCTCATAGGATTTCATGGAAGTTAGAAGTTCTCATGCATTCAAGAATAAACAAGTTCATGGAGAACAGATCAAGTAAGAATTACTAAAGATATGGAAAGCACTTTTTTATTTAGGACAACATTTAAGACACTAGGAAACTATGAAGAAGAAACCTACAAAGATGGGGAGAGAGGGATACTTATTCTTTTCTTTCCTTACACTTGTTTCTAGGTCCTCACTATTAGCAGGACTCAAAATTTGGGTGGGTATTAACTTTAATCTAGTACACTATTATTTTTAAGACTAGTTAGGTAAAGTCTTCCCTTCAGACTGGTAAGAGTTTGCTTACTGGCTTTGACACAGCTTCCCTTTGTCACACAGCCAAGACAAGATCCTCAGCCATTGTCCGCTTAATTTAAGCAAGATGTATTTTGTGTGTCTCTCTTCTTCTTGGTGTAAAACACTTGCTGGCTCAGATGGAGCCGTTTTCTGTAGAGAAAACATGCTCAGTTCCGGTCTGGAGCTGCAGTAAATGCAAGTCTACTTCTGGACTAATATTGAAAATTAATGTTGTTCCCTTTATGTGTCACAATTATGTCCTGATAAGAAAGAGTGAGGAGGAAGATGAAACACTTGAACACAGGTTAACATTCAGAGGGTTAAGCAGACAGGATCAGAAGTCAGGGGATCTGACTGCCTGCATTGTGTCCTGAAAACAATCCATCTCCCTACTCAGACACTCCTGATGTTTAATTGATACATTTCCTCCTTCCCCCTCGTTGTTAATATTTAAGCAGGTGAGCACAGCAGGCAATGGGCTGCTTGCAGTAGCCAGGTGGCCCTGTCAGCAGCCGGCTGCACTGATCACCTCCCTTGAAATTTGCATTGCTTTTGTTCTTTTCTTCTGAATGTGCACCAACAGTCCCAATTTGAAAATGCAAACAAACAAACATGTATGAAAACTTTCTCTGAAGGAAGCCTAACCCCCTTGAAGAAAGTTCCGCAGGGCCATCACTAGATTCTTTTATTCTGCTCTACCTTTTTTTTTTTTTCCTATGCCTTTTTGTTTGGCTTTCACTCTTATTCTCAGTATTGCTTTCTTTCCTTTGTACTTTGATGTTTCTTTGGGGATGTGAGGAAGAAAAGCAAAAACAAAACAAAACACAACAAAAATTGAAAAAAACACAACCCTCTAAGGCATTTACAGTTTGTTTTCACATTGACTACACCTGCCAAAAATTATGGGTGAGTGTGGAAAATGAGAGAAAGGAGTATAACCAAGAAATCCAGAGGCAGGATGACTTGGGTACAGGGAACCATTATTCTCCCCTAGGGACCCTGCCTTGGGACCACAGCCTTCCAAGTATCCAGAGCGAAAGACGCCCTGCCAGACTTATTGGCTGGGTCATTTGCTCCTCTCCCCGATCCCACTCTGGCTCTCTTCCAGGGCAGCAAGCAGGTTGAAGGAAACTGCAACTCCTGTCTAAGGGACAGCTGGTTCAGGCTGAGAGCCTCCAGTGCTCAATGGTCAGTTGCTCAGTGCAGAGTTAGATTAAAAAATTAGTCTGTTTAACTACTTTGCTCAGTTCTCACTAAAGTAGCTGGGTCTAAATTCTCTATCATACAACACTTATGCCTGTAAGGATCTGTCCTATGCCTACGTCCTAGTTCTATAACTAAGTGGAATGGTTTTGGACACTGTGAACAAGCTCAAGCTAGAAATTGTTTCATTTTGTACAGGTTTTTTCAAATACTGAAGGGGTGAAGGTGGTACCAGAAAGGGTATTTAATCCAGGGAGTTTTGTGAATATCTCTTCCTTGGCAGACTAGATTAAATGAAAAGACTGGCCTGAAGCTTTCTCAGATCATTAGACTTTCTCAGTTCATTCATGAATGCCTCTGAGAAATTTTGGGCACAAATATAACATTTCCGTGCACGAAAAAATGTATTGTCTTGAAGCTAGTTCAGTCATCCTCAGCTGAGGAGGTCTGAATTTTTTGCAGTTACAGCAAACATACAGTTACCAACTCAGCTAGACTTGAGAAAGCATTTGTGGATATGAATGGAAGAAGGTGGCAATCACTGCAGCAATCCAGAATTATGAACCTGTTTTGCTGACAAAGGCATCTTTAAATCGACTGACTAGTTTATATACATCATGCTCTGAGAACATGAACTCAAAAATTCATCTTTCTTTACATATTCATTTAAACTTATTAAAACTTGTTTAACCTTAATCATTCAATGCATGAAGCAGTTTGATATAAAAACTGGTCCTGCTGTGTTCATAACTCCAACAGTTGTACTCTTTGAAGTTCTAGAGTCCTGAAGAGAGTTAGAGCTAATTTCAAAAAGTCACAGTGCCTGAGAGCTCCTGATATTGAGGGCAAGTATTGTACAAAGACCTGAACATACCCTGCGTTACAGGTAGCTCATCCTATTTGTTCTTCTGCTGTGTTACCAAGTATTTTGTCAAGTTCTTGTGCTGACTTAACTAATGATGTGAAAGATGTTGTCCTAAAAAATTTACTGTTTGATTTTGTTTTGGCTCTTTCCTTTGTGGTGGTGTTTTTTGTTGTTGCCGTTGTTTTTTGAGTTTTTGTGGATTTTTTTGTTTTGTTTTGTCTTGTTTTCTTTTTGGGGGGGAGGAGGGGTGGATTACATATAGTATACTATTTAGCAAAATGGGTTCCAAATATTCCTGTCCTTGTTAGGCATGTACAGCTTATAAAATATTGTCCTATCCAATTCTGTGGACTTACAAGGAGACGAAATCAGTTACAGACACCCATCTCTTCTTGTGGAATCCCAGATCATGACTAAGATATTCCCATGGGTGTATGGAAGCATATAAACCTGAATCAACCAAAGTGAGGGAGATTCTGAATTGAAATAATGTCATTCATAAAAATCCCAAGTTCTAATCTTCTAGCATATTTCTTTGCTTTGTGACACAGAGCTTATGCTGTTAAGAATTTGGGCAGTATTAACAGAGCTAGCCTGATCTCTGTGATTCCCTTGATGATGGCTGAGAAATAGGTGGAAAGGGGCAGGAATTAGAAATCTGTGAACAGGAAAAACGACTGGAGTGGGATAAAGGAATGCCATAGATATTTCGCCAGATATTCTGAGTTAGAAGGGACCCACAAGGATCATCAAGTCTAATCCTTAGGTGCATGGCCCATACAGGGAAGTCCTCTATTAATGTTGAGCTTGTGGAAAGAAATTTCAGAAAAGATGTTTGATCAATTCTCACACACTCTCCTATACTTTTGAATTTTTCTAAGAATTTTTTTCACAAGAAATTAGAAACATTTGTATGAAAAGAAGACACTGTCTACTAAGAGCATCCATTCCCATCTTTCTTAGGTATTAATCCAGGATGACAATCTTCTGTCAAGCCCTTCAGTACAAAAAAAAAAATCATTGTGAATTTATGTGTTTACTGTGCTTATACCAGAGACCTCCACACCTGAACTGCAAACCATCATTTTCACCAGAGACCTATTTTGTAAATCAGGCACTGGACAATCAAATGTTCTTTTGAATTCCTTTTATTGCATCTTTCTGCATTCCCTAGTTCTTTATATTATGGCAATTTTGCCTGCATCTTTACCATTCTTATGCTGGGCTGCAGAAGGCACTTTAATAGCCCCATTTCATCCACAAACAAAGAAAAGAAATAATAAACAGCAAGTGATTTATTTATATGGACAAAATGATTTGATGTTGTTCCTTGTTGACAGACTGATCTGGCCAGAATTACATTCTATTGATAAAACTGTGAAGGAATGCCATTCATCGACCACATGAAGTTAAGGGATTGGGGAAAATGAATTTGTCCATAGAATTTTCTTTCCCAAGCTGTCAGATGTTTCTGGAGATTTGAACAGCCTTATGCTCACAGTTGCGTTCACATCTATTTTATCTTTATTTATTTAACCATTTTGTCCTTACCGACAGACATTTCTATAAATGTAACAAAATTTGAACTGTCTGTTTTAGCATTTAGCTACCAAGATCTAATATTTGAGACTTTTATCTCAGAGTCTCCAGAATATTTTGCACTTTCCCTATCAGTAAAAAAATAATCCTTAGATAATAGTGTTTATTTTTAAAAATTACACAATATTTCCTTTTTTGTACAACAGAATACATAAAGACTTGTGACCAGATGCTTCTACAGCAGATTCTCTCCATGCATATCACAAATCTCCATGTCTATATGATTTTTTTTAGTTACTTTGCTATCCTCAAAGCAAACTGAAAGGTAAAAGACCTCCTTACACAGAACAGGAGGAACAGATGCATTTCAAGAGGGTGGGGACTCAAACAAAACTTGGAATCTGGAATCATCCATTATATCTATTTGTTCCTTTTTTCTACTTTTCTCTTGAGCTCTGTTCATGATTCTTCAGAAAAATATTTAGCCTCACAAACACACATACTCAGGAACCTGTCATTTTTAAATAAGGGGTCCACAGGGAAAGGAAAGTAGTTTTAATTTAGATCTGTCTTAACCAGAATTAAACCAAGCTGTAGATCCCATGTGGTGGTATAAGTTTGACATTTGCTTCTTGCTTTTTTCCAAGCTAGCAAGCACAAACGTGCTTCCTCTATAAAGTAACAGAAAAGCTAAGATTGAATGTAATTAAAATAAAATACAACAATATTAAAATAATATTAAAGGAAGGAAATGTAGTGCATAAACTAGTCATTAACCCCAGCATCCTCAATAGATTTAAATTTGAGTAACTGCCGGTTGATTTGCCTACTTATAATTCCCACTCTAGTTTTAGCTGGATATTATATTCTTTTTCATTCATTAAAACTTTGCAGCTGCTTCCCACTCCAGTGAGGGGTGCACTGTCATGCCAAAGGGAATGATTCCTAGACAGAAAGAAGTTTTCTGTCCTTTGAGAATTTCTACAATGATTCCAAAAGTGCCTAGGATTTTACCCATAGGCTCATATCTATGCTATAGATTAACCTGGTATATTGCATCTAAATTCTCATGAATCCTAATGAAGTTAGTTAAGTGAAATGTTAATGTAAATAAGGGCACAGACTATCAGAATACCCTGAAGCTGGATCTTTCGCAGCTATGACCCAAATTTGGATCCTGACACTGCATTACTGGCCTTTCCTCTTCTTCTCACCATGTGTGTATATACACAGATGTATATACATGTAAGACATACTCAAATGTTTTAGGATGAAAGGTTCTGGATAACACGTAGTCATAAGATGTTATTTATGCAGTTTCCTTGGAGAAAGATTAACTGAGCTGAAGTATGTACACTAATGCATGAGTCAGCTGTGGTATCATCACTGCAGATACATGACTGATTCAGATGATTTAAAACTCACAGCCATACTACAAAGCAGCTCAGGACAGGAAGTTAAGAATGATTTCCAAGCCAGCAGATACTGCAGGAGAAATCTGAGCTGGTAGAATATAATTACACCAGTCAGCATGTTGTCCGGGCAAGTGAATGAATATTCTCCTTTCTGTGTGAGAGCCAGAGGCTTCTTTCAAATATCCATAACTCCAAGTTTAGACATGATTATGAGGATATTTTGGATTTAATATTGATTTAGAGAGCAAGAGATATTGGATGGAATCCTGCAAGGTAAATCTTATCACCTGATAATCCCAGTGAAGGCTCTAGTCACCTGAATGAGTTCTCAAATCTAGTCCTGCAGCTGCTCTCCTGGTCTGTAGTCTGTGCATCTCCTATTATGATACCTGATGCAGTTACAGCACTTCCAGAAATGTATTTGCAGCCCAGCAGCCTCCAGAAGCTCAAGGACAGGGCCCAGTAAGATCTGTATGAAATGCCTCAATCACTTTTCATAAAAACTGTGCAATTTAATGCAAGGCAGACAAAGAAATTGTAACTCCATCTTGGGGAATGAAGACTGTGCAAAAGGACCACGTAGAACTGTCAGCAATCTGGAAATATGCTTCTGGGTTCACCAGCAACTGGTAGAACAGAAAGAAACCCTGTTGCTCTGGAGTCCCCCTTGATATAGTAATAAAAGCATCCTTCCCTGATTTTATCAAGAAGCAAATTTAATTAATTCAAGCCGAAAAACCTCTCATGAGTCTGCAGCTGAAATAGAACAATCCATCATAGGAGAGGGTGGGGACAGAGGAATAGGGAGGGGTGTAAAATTTATAATAGAGGTCAAAGTCCCCTCTCAGCTGTTTGACTGAGTAGCTGCAATCCTTTGATTTATACCTTTAGTTAACAAGAAGGCACCCATATTCTTCTGCCCTCCCATCACACACCTTGCTGCCAGCCCCTTCTTGCTTTCATGCCCAATCAATTTATTTGACAATATATAGGTCAGCAATGATGGCAGTTATATCAGCAGCATGGAAATTACAAAAACTATTGTTTGTCTTGAAATTAAGGGCTACTGAAATCAATAGTACATTTGAAAATTGATATTGATCACTCTGTGTGTATATGTGTGTGTGTGTGTGTTTGCATGTGTGTGCACGTGCATTTGCATGTTTATGTACAAGAAGAATTTTGAGGTTTAACTTCTCCTTCAGCTTCATAATTCCTGTTTGTTGTTGACAAAGCCAATGAAATCAACCTAAAAATTGTACACATATGAATCTTTTTGAAGCAATTGAAAGGAGAACAATATTGACATCTCATAATTGGATTTCCCCACTTATAATGGTAACAGCCACTCGTTTTGTGATTATTTTCCAGGGCTTGGATATTGGTTTATTGTTTTCGAGGTTTGCTCTGGGTTTTGTTTTATTTATTTAAAGGTTTCTATTCAAGTCATATCAAGGAGAGGGGAGGAATAATGTCTGCAAATGCCATTTGGATCAAACAAGCCAAGAATAGTAATAGTTATTGTTTGGCATGTTTGAGAGCTATTGTGTGACAAATAGATTTGGAGTCATCATTTGTTTAAAAAGGCAGTAAATGAAACTTTATGAGATAGGGACAGAGTAACGACACAAAATTACCCATCCAGAACTCCTGATGGTGATCAGTAAAATGGAATAGATTAACTGTTTGTTTTTCTCCACTACGAGACACCAAGAAAATAAGATGCAATAAAAAATATTTGTTATACTTGACCCACAGTGAACCAAAAAAATTGCATAGTAGTGACTCATGACATTAGAGTTTGATGGCTAATGACTGGAGAACCAGAAGCAGAAAAGAGCATAACAAAAGGCCAAACAAATATTGTCATAATTAGAATAACAAGGTTTTTTCTATGATAAAAGTTATACTGGTGTGAAGTATGAAAGTTGCTTCCAGGTATATGCTAATCCCACGCTTCATGATTTCTTCTCACTATATGGATGGACAAGGAAAGTGTTTTCTCTTCAGCTTTTTCTACACCCTTGTCTAATGAATAATTTAGTGTTTTCACCTTCTCTGATCTGCAGCTACAAATCATGGGTGAGAGCATTGCTATGAAATTCATGAATGGTGCTGAAGTACCTCTTGATTGTTTTACTCTTATTAGGTGGATGTTAAATTCAGTACTGGATCTGAAGATAGGAACCTTTACCCAGGAAGGTTACCAGGGACAAAAGAAGTCCTCTTTGTTGGTTTTCTTTACCCTCTAATGTTACTTGTCTTCATTGAGGATTTTTGCCTAAAGGTGAGTTTTAGAAGTCCTTGAAGAGGACTTGGTCTGTTTCAATTTCTTCCATCACTGAAAAATTCAAAGATAATATCAGTTGAGGCTCATACACTGAGTTATGGATCAGATTATTTGAGATTATAAAGTTTTCTACAGGCAGTGGGCAGAACCCCTGTACTTTCACTGGTGGATCAAATGTTACACTGTTGTGTGCAAAAGATATGAAGACAGACTCTTTACAGGTGAGATTATGGGAAATCAATGTGTTTGTCCTCGTCTTTCCCTAGTATATGTTTTTAGTTAATTTCTCTGCTTTGCTTATATCCATTTTCACTGGATGGGATTTCCAGAACTCAGCTACTTTTTCTGGAAATTCCACAAATGCCATTATGTAATGTTATTACAAGCCACCCCTCAACCCACCTCCCCCTGCCCCCCAAAACAAACAAACAAACAAACAAATGAACAAACAAACAAACAAAAGCTAAACCAATAAAACAAAGAAAAATCTACGTTCTGTTGTTATTACTCATACAATTGATCAGTTAAACCTGATTTACAAGAAATGTGTCTACTTATATCTTAATTATCAGGACAATTCTTCACACAGATGTTGTAATTATTGTTATTTATTGATTCCATGGCATGCGTCACCAGGCTGGAAACACTTTCCTTGCATTATAAACTACTTTGACAAAGTTTTGATCACTCTTACACCACCTTGATGTTACAGATCCCCAGATGGAAGTCACTATAAAAAGAGTGCTAAGTTTGAAGAATATTCTTTTGAACGTTGACAGACAGCAAGAGGAGTCTTTTCCAGGCTGTGGGCCAAACTGTGCTATGAAACTCACTGCTCCAAGTCTAGTGTAACTCCCCTGAGTCATCACTACTCTCAGTATTTCAAGGCTCAAGCTTTTCCCTGCAGATCTCTCTGCTCCTTAGCAAAATGAATCCTTTTCTAGCTCTTCTTTGCCCTACTTGATAATCCCAAATCCTCATATCCCTTCAGGCTATGACTGAACCATACAAAGTATTCCTTAGTCTGAACATATATCCACTTCCCTCAAAATGAGATTCCCCATTTAACTATGTAATTATAATAATTTCAGTTCACAAAAATTCCTGTAACAATCTTAATTTTGACTAACAACAAATGTGGCCCAAAATAAATTTCATAATATTGAAAGTGCATTTTACTGAAACACCAAGGAAGTGCTCTTTCAGTAAGCTACTCCAAATGTGTTGTATTGACCTGTTTCATTCACTCATTCACACTTTGAATCTTTTTCTGCTCCTACATCATCTTTCTACTAAACAACTTTGCTCAAATTGAAGCTACACATTTATTCTAAAATTTGTCCTGAAAGCCATGTGTACATTCTTAAAGTCTGTTTTTTAGTTAAATTGTAATTGAAATATAAAGACACATTAGTCTTGCAAACATGCAATATGAAGTAGGAGATAAATGCTAACAAATGCTTATGAGCTGCAGGAATTAAAAGACTTTTTTTTTTTTTTTTTTTTTTTTTTTCCCCTCCCAGGACCTCTCTTTCTGTTCAGGACCTGACATGCTGTTTGAAGGAAATCAAGGAAATTTAATCTACATCTTGGAATATGAGGTCATGATTTTCAAGCTTTCCCTTTTCAAACCTCTTACCTAGCAGATATAGGAGCCTGGATTTTCTGATGTGATTTAGGAATAGATTAGTCTACTTTAGTATTTTCAGAATAAAAGGTCAAGCTCTACCCTGAAATAGTTGTCTAAGTCCTTCTGGTTGTCAATGAGAAACAATAAAATTTCCCTTTTTGGTGTCCTCCCTTTGGAGCATCGCTGGTGGCAGGGACCTCCCTGATGTGAGATCAGCTGAGGATTGACATCCATATTATCACCCCACTGGGCCAGAGCAGTTAAGCAAATCCCACATCTACATCTTTCTGTGACATACAGCAAGGGAATTCTGTCTTTTGGATTTGCAGTTGTAACTTACGACAGAGACATTTTCCTGCCACATCCTGAAGAAATATACTTTCCCTAATAGGAGAAATAACCTACTTACATAAATTTCATATATGTTGCTTATGGATTTTAATGTCAGTAAAAATTAGTGTTACATTACTGTTCATTATGACACATTTTATTTAATATTGTATCCCAAACAGTGAATTGGAGACGCCTGATCATCATAAAAAATATACTTAAATGAAATCTGGAAAAATAAATGTGATAGATTGGGCCAGGTAATGGAGATGGCCTAGGATTTTTTGGTAGATTGTTCTTTTTTATTAATTTTATTTTATTTTAGCTTGAAGAATTCAAGTTATAGAAATATAATGGAACATAATCCAACTTCCAAATAATAACAATAATGATAAAAATAAAAACTATGTAGGAGAAGTGGAGAACAAAACTGTTCAGCAGAAATGAGCGAGCAGCAGATTGGAAGTATGAACAAACCTGTCCAATGTCATAGCATGCCAATTTCTTGAAGATGACAGATGGTAGAATTTTCTTTTACTGCACTCTACAGAAATACACAATAAAGCAAAATGCACCTCTCTCTCCTCCAACCTCTAGCAGGTCATTACAAGATTTCTTGAGACATTATACCCGTCCTCCCTTAGTTTTTCTTGTTTTATTTTGCATCATTTACCTTATTTTCTGTATTTTTTCTCCTTCTTTTAATGCCAAAATATTGATGTTTTGATTCTGATATATAGTTAAAAAAAAAAAAAGATTACCTTCTTTATGAAAATTTTCATAAAAATAATGAACATGAACATCTATGGGAAAGTATTTTAATTTTCATGTGATTTATGCTCATATTTTCATTTTCCAAGGGCTACAGATTCTCTTTGGCAGTAACTACCTTAGCAACATCCCCACATTACCAATCTTTTATTAACTTTCTTCTCAGATGGTCTTACTCATATTCATTTAATAAAACTCACCTGTGTGGAGATGCTCTTTCACTGGGTATCACACAGACCCCCTGAGGGGACAGATAAGAAACAGCTACATTAATGAATAAAACACTGACTGGGAACATTCACAGCCACTAGAAGGTGATTACTGATACTACTAAATAGAACAGTTTCAGATATAGTTTAGGATTATGCCAATTATCAGCCTCCAGAGCTATTCCTTAGCATGATTTTGGCAAGCATTATGGGTCAGGGACTGTTCTTAGTAGGCAGTAGAAACATGTTTTAAAAACTAAGCAATTACTATAGTGTGGATGAGACCCATTCCATGGCAATCAGTCACCATGGAATGGACCAACAAATGTTACCTCTGATGATATTGTCTAAGAAGAGTGCAGGTCCATCTCCACGCAAAAAACTACGAGATATACCCACAAACACACTGAGATGAGAACAGGGAACAGCTGTATGTATGTTTAAAACCAGCTCATATCCTCGAATTACTGATGCTGATTGTATTGAGTGGAAAAAAACAAAACAAAACAAAAAACACTTTTACTTTGCTCTTCATACTCTTTCACAGTTGTATTTTCTGTCTTCCAAAGGCAAGATTATCATGTCAGAGACTATTTTTCACTATGTTTATGACTAACTCTTAACACAAAACACCATAATTCTATTGCAGTGAAAGGAGTTATGACAATTCTTGTTAACCTACAGACCTTGATCTTGACCTCTCATTGTCAAAACAATGCAATTATTAATACAAATAAAAAGATCCTTCTCACGATATTTATGGAAAAGCCTACATTAATAATCATCTTCTCCTTCTTTGTCTCATTTAGTAAGAAAACACCATCCTTCTCAAAAATATTTTCTAGATTTTACCCAATGAGTAATTCAAAAAGCTTTATAACTCGTTCTAATAACCAAATAGCTGTTCAAGATGGATTGCCAGGTCCTTCTTTCTGTGAAATAACAAAAGCTTAACAAAAATGCAGAGAAAAAGGGGATAGATAACACTCTTGCTGAAGGATTTCCAAGAAAATAATCCTAGTAAACTAGTTTTGGGAGAATGAATGAAGCATAGTGGTACAACAAACACATTAAAAAGTTACCACACAAACAGAGATATTTTTTATTTGTTTGTTTCTCTCTTTCTGGTGTCATCCATGGCCTGTCCGTAGGCAAAGAGACTGACACTCGTAATATCCTCCCTCTCAAAGCCGTCTGTCGGCTAGAAAATAATGAAGGGAATTGAGCTTGTTTCAGCAGAGATCAAGATTTCTAATGGGAAACTGGTGATGGAGATCGTCTGAGTGCTTGTGCCTTGAGCATGGATGAGTTAGTCAATGTCAAAACATAAGCCATCACTCAGGGGCTCTGGATAAGCATATTTGGCTCCACAGCTGCATGCTGTGTTGGGAAAACTCCATCATGTGCTACACTTTTTAAATTATTATTCATTTTTAAAGACAGCATTTTCTTTTGTAAATGTGCAGACACATACCTCATGGTAGGTATAGAAGTCTTTGTTACCATGTTGACATTAGAGGAAAATGGATTATGCAGGAGTCCCTTATGGACTTTTTTTTTTGTTTCTGTATATTATTTGTGCAACATGTGGTGGTTTTTGTTAACACAAGTTGTGGTCAGCTGGAGGTTTGCTGTTGGCCTTAAAGTAGATGGATTAGGCTACTGCTAAAAAGTTAGAAATTCCATATATAATAAGTATGATGATATTGTTTCTCTTTCCCTTACCTGCATTGTCTGCTGAGGCTAAAAGTTGTTCAGAACCAGAATTTCTTCCACTTCAGAATTTCCACAATTCAGTGGAAAGTGTCAGCAATTGAGACCTTAATCTGACCTGTAGTCTCCAAATTTTAGTGTAATATATGTAAGTACCTGGTTTGCAAAATATCACTAGTCATTACTGAGAGCAAAAGATAAACAATCTTCTCTTGCAAATAGCTTAAGTAGTTGATCCTGCCTTGGGGAAAGAACTACATGGATTATATACCCTCTTAAGACCTTTGCAGTGCTGTTTTTCTGTGATTGCATCTAATACATACTCTGCTGCCATTAAGGCATGTTGAATTTAAAGCAGGATTGCTCCTTTAGCATAAACGGAATGTGAAAACAAAAACAAACAAAAAACCCAAATTAAATATTTGTTTCTTAATTGGTTTAATTAATTAAAAAAAAAATTAAATGTTCCTGAATCAGATGTTGTTCGGTAGCAGCATTTTGGATTGTTGCATTGGAACTATTTCCAATTGTACATCTGTTGTTCTTATTCCACTGAATATGTTTTGGATATAAAAAATCACTCACTGTGTGCTTGGGTGGGAAGGCATGTGTCAGAAAGGGGAAGCATGCTCATCTTCTGAAGAGAGTAGTAATAAAAAAAAAGCTTCTGTAAGTTCTGTGTTCTCTTACTGATTTCCTCATATGCTTTGTTTAGGTATACTGAAGGTGTTTTGTACTTTCCAGGTGCCATTTCTCCAGCTTTAAACCAAGGTGAAGACACAATATTTGTTCTATAGCAACTACCTATTGCTTTTCAGTTCTGTGTGAAGGATAATATATTTTCTTTTAAATCATCTAGTAAGAATTATACAGTAATGGATAGATGTCTGCTTAAGAAGTAGAAGAAATAATTGGAAAAATAAATATGAAAGCTTAAAAGTTTGTTTAGATCTGCTTAAGCTTTTTTCACCACTTAGAGGAGTTAGAGGCCTCTATCTCTAAGTTACAGGAGAAAAAGAGTTGTCCTTTTCTATTCAGTAAAAAAAAAAATAAATATGGGAGATGTTGAGGACCAGCCATCCACAAAGCCTGTTCCGTCCTCAATACTGAATTCCCTGAGAATAATTTTTCTCAAAGCACCATCCTCCAAGTCTGAGTTTTGGAAGGGATCATAGTCAGTCGTCTGGTCCCACCTCTCTGCTCAAACAAGCCTATCGTAGGGCAGAGGATTGTGTCCCAAGATTTCCCGATTATATCCAGTGAGGCAGACTCCATTCCCTTTCTGTTCTAGTGCTTAGACATCCACACAGGAAAGAAGTTCTTCCTCTTATTCAGGTGGAACTTCCATCAATTTCTGCCTGTTACTTCTTGTCCCATTGCTCAGCAGTGAAGAGCCTGTATCTGTCCTCTTGGCACTCTCCCTTTAGATACTGGATCTGACCCAGGAGATCCAAGTCTCTCTTGCACTTAGGAGCCCAGAACTGGACACAGAACACTAACTCCAGACAAGGCCTCACTATGCCCTACATAGCAACAAAAGTCTTTGTTGTAAGTCCAAGATGTGAATTTTTCTTTTTGACTAGGACGGTCTGTTGTGCTGGTTAGACCATGTGATGACCTTGCACTGTCTTGGGTCATTACTCTAAGCTGTTTGGTATCTTGAACTGAGTCTCTCCTACTGGCTTGTGAGCTCTGATTCTGCATCTGCAGATAAAGCATCTCTCTTATCTTCACTTTAGCTCAGAAAACTTGCATAACAGTGCACACTATGAGCTATGGTTATACATTCAGAACACCTTCCTCTTTGTGACCAGGCATTTCTCTGTCCTCCAGAAGAGATAAAGGACATCTCCTACAGAAATTTAAAATAAACCTCATGAAATTATCATATGTTAATTGGCCTATTCAGATACTAATCTGCGCTCTGGATTATTACCAAATCTACAGTACTTTTTTATTAGGGCCCTCCGTGTGACCTTTTGAGTAAGTCCAGCAATGTATGAGGTCTTTACATTTATTTATTTGCTTTTCATGTCCATTTAGCAGATATTCTTGCTAAGTACAATTCCTCACTCTCAGGGGCTTCTCACTGCACAGGGGTCTGAAAGTTCAACCACAACCCCTATAGGATAAGGCTTACATCCTCTTCTGTGTTTTTTTGAATTGCTGGAAACCCTCTCATCCTTCATGTAATAATAAATAATTGCAATAATTAGTATTATTAATAATGCAAGATCTCAGAGGATATAAGCACTGGTAAAACAGAGCATCCAAAAGATTTCTGTGAGCACAGAAATGCCCCCCCAAGGAAATAAAGTAATCAGAGGGAAATATCTTGAAGCTGATGTAACTTTGGGAGAAATGTGGCGTTTCTAATATTCTGGTGCTCTATGGAGCAACAAAAAAAAAAAAATTCCCATTAATTATTATAATTGTTGATTATTTGTTAGGCACTAAAACTGCAGTCAGAGTAATGAATGATTTTTAATTTTCAAAGCTTTAGGATACTTAAGTGAAAAATAGTTTTGTGGATTTTCAGTCAGTCTCAGACTGAAGAGGTCACAGAGCAGAAACACAGCATAGTGAACACTTCTTTACACGGCGCTATCTATAAACTGTAGACTAAATAAGACTGAACAATTAATTTTCTCCATTTTTTGTTGCCTGCCAGGAATATTTCAGCATGGAACTCATTCTGTCCAGAATATAAGTGTTCAGACTATTTTAAGCATCTGAGTATAAATGGCAAGTTTTGAGCATCTATTCCATGAATAGATGCATGCCATCCAGTAGAAGCAGGTACAAAATTTTACTTTCAAGTTCAAACCAAGAATTTTTTGGAAAACATACCAGAATAAAACCACCTTGCTAGTCTAGAGATTACTAGGTATTTCACGTTCATGTGGTCTCTCGGATCTTTCCACAGCCACAGCCCTTTGCTACTGTTTTCAAAAGAGAATAAAACCTGCTCCAAGTAGGAACGTACATTTCAGACCTAAGTAAATTCAACAGAGAGACTATAGGCTCCCAAAGGATTATCACTAGTTTCATCTAGTCTCATGAAGACATGGAAATACAGGGAAAGATAGGGCAAGTCAGAGGGATTGAGTGCATCTTGGAACATAAGGTAGCATTGGCAGAAAATACAAGAGAGGTAGCAACCTTCTGGATTTTGGTGAGAAACACAAGTGTGTTGCTCCTCCTGTTGAACAGGTAACATGGCTCACAAATCAAGGCTGGAATTGGGGAAACTCCACAGAAAATGAATCTCTTATTTTTTCAGGCAAATAATCCAATTCCCTTATGGACTTCTTGAATAGCCTCCCAAACTCTTCAGAACAACACAAGCAGGGCATTTTCATACACAAATATGAATTTTCTGTTTGGTAATGAGCAGTAGTACCCTTTAGTACCCCATCTTCATCATTCTTTGAACTCATGCTGCTTCCATGTATCCGTGTATCCTAACCACCCCCTACCCCCCACCCCCGCCCCCGACCTCCTGGGAAGAGCTTTTTTTTACAGTAAAAACTCCTGTTTCAGCTGGCAAAGTGGTAACACTGGGCCTGATTGTCAGCCTTTCTGGGCTGGTGAGGTTTTTATGAAATTAGACATATTTGTTTTGATGTTTAGTACAGAGCATGAAATTCAAATCTGTGTGTTTGGCATTCCGCAGGCCAGCACTTTAATATTCAATGACATAACTTCATTGCGGTTTTGACAACACTATATAGGAGTTGTGCTTACCATTGAAAATTAAAGCCACTGAAAGAGTTGACAACAGCAGAATTGTGAATGCTTCCAAGCTCCTGAAGTGATTGTTATTCCAGTTTGTCTAGAAGTGCTTATTGTGTTTGTAATACCGTCAGTTCCACTTAAGGGCTACTTGAAGTCAATGCAATACGGTTAAGTATTACAGAAATCTTTCTTTCTTCTTGAACATTTATATCTCTGTGGCTCATTTGCATTTGCATTTGCCCATATGTTTATTGATTAGATTTTTGCTTGAAATCTTATCCAGGGTTAGTGTTTATATCTGTCTATCCTATCTACCAAGATTCTTATTTGGTTCCTGTCTCCATCATATTTTAGCACCTCAGAATCACTCACAGGCTTTTATCTTCAGCACTGAGGGAGGGAAGTGCTGTCTGTGTTCCAGAAATTGGAGATTTGTATGCAAGCCCACGAATTATGAAAACTCTCTATTCTAATTTCCTGTACATGATAGTTACACAGACTGCTCGTGCTATGGTTTCTGCAGTGAAAAGGGATTGTGTAGTGAGCATTCAAACTCTGTTTAAAAACCAATAGCAGTTGAAAACATTATAAAAATCAACTTCCAAATTATAATAAATTCGAAGTAATGCTTCTATAGAGCCACAAAATTGATATGCATAAAAGCAAGGGAATTATTTTTTTTTCTGTGTGACTTTACCATGCACATCACAAAGCAAAATTATTTGTTGAGATTTACTCTGCTGATCTCATTTCTTCATACTGTAAGATCTCTATGCTGATATGTAGAATTAGCTTAAATTTATTTATAACCAACTTGAGGCATGTGAAACACCTCACCTTATTTCTGTTGCACCTTGCAGTTCAATGCAGAGTTTTGCTGACAGAACTTATTTCTCAAGAATGTCGTTAAGACATGATCATGATCCTCTGAGTCTTACAAACCAAAATCTTTCTTAGAAGCTAATATGAAACACAATATTCTTATTTTCATTAGCTCTTGCCCCTGCAGGCCTGAAGACCCTCAAGGGCAGTGATCAAATGTCATAGAATATTTTTCTATTAGCCAAAGTGAGATTTCAATTGGCTTGGCAGCCTTGATGGTGTGTTCATACTCTGGCTCCTGATTTTGAATGTTACAGTTTTCACTAACTTAATTTAAACACTTTAAAAATTCAGCGAAATTTTTACTTCTGTTTATGTAATATGGTACTCTGCCTGACTTGTTGCAATTAGATAAACATTGAAACAGTGAAATAAAAGAAATTTGCAATGAATATTCACACTAATAAAAAAAAGTATTAATATTCATAAAGTCTGTGAAATGTATTGAAATAAATTTCCATGAACCAAATTCTGCTTGGCTATCAGTACCACAAGAATGTAGAGAGTTTCCGTTCACAAAATGCAGGTATTACGTCAGAAAATTGCTTTTATTATATATTGAATTAGAGAATTAGGTTTCCTTTTCCCGATCTTCATATTACAAGCTTGGAAGTTCCATGTTCTGTACATCAATTAAAATTAACTTTTTTTAGGCTAGGAATGTTCTTTCTCTTTCCATCTCACATATATTCACTGCCAATTTACCTCCAGATGCTCTTGTGCCAACAATATCTTTTAGCCCAGTAATGTCTTCTTCCTCCTTGAGGCCTATTTCCCTTTCCCCTCACTCCCAGGATTTCCAGAAAGCATATAGATTTCTTATTACCCTCCAATATGAAGTCATTCTTCATATAGTCATATATCTATGCAAGTTTTCAGGTGGATTTCATATCACTCATGATTTAATATATGCAAATCACTCAAGTAGTGATGATGTCAATGGTAAAAACATCAGGAACAGTAGAGGATTCAACTGAATTAGACAGCACTGTCCCAGACAGTGTATAGATGCATACATCCCACTACTGAGACCTGGCAGAACATAAGTGAACCATCTTAGATGTAATATTTAAATGTAAAAAGCTTAGTTAAAAACCTATCCTGTTCTCTCTGCAGACCATAGATAATTGTATATCCTTTTTCATACTTTGGTTTTATTTAGATGATCCATATGAACAAAAGCAAATAATGCATAACAGAGGAACACAGGGCCCATTTTGCTGGTTCAGTGAAAAAGTTAATGGGTTCAGAGTCCTGTCTCCCATGACGAGAAGCTTGCCTGCCTCAAAGAAAAATCATAACCATCAACACAAGATAGAAAATAATATTAAATTAAAAAAAGACAATCAAATAAATACACATCCAAATCCAAATTAACGAAGGCTGTCACAGGTTGCTGAATAACCTGAGGAAAAAATTCTTTCTTAAAGGCATAAAGATGGTAGTTGGTAAATACTTACAATAATTCTTGGTATTCATCTTGTACGAGTATTTGTCTTGTCCTTTAAGTCATGTCACCCTCTAGCAGAAACAGGCTATCCAGCCCTGTGACCTTAATATTTCCATTTTTGTTATTTCTGGTCCTCTCATTCCTTTGCTTAAGAAGATACTAACTCTTGTTACTTGCTGCAGATTACCTCTATGCCAAGCTTTTGTTTTCTCAAACACTGAATCACTTGTACACAAGCAAAGTATCTGAAATGGTCTTCAGGCATGAAAAGCACTTGCAATTCCCCAGCCACAGATAACTCAAAAGATGAGATTTTAAAGCATTTTGTGAACAAAAAATAAACCCCAAACTATTTAGCTGAGAAAGCGAGATGCATTTCAGCCTAGAGAAATTTTCCCAATGCCTAAAAGATTTTTAAGCTGCTAAAGGTGCTAAGGCTACTCTGTAGGGGTCTCATTCAGAGTTTAATCAGACAATGTTCTCATGAGAGGCACTGGAACCCTCTGAAGCAAATGATCAGGTTCAGAACACCTGAACATTTCTAGGCTTACTGTTCTTGAGTGTCCTGTAGACTTCAAAAGCATGGAAGCTTCAGAAACCTTGTGCTTTCAATCAATTCCTTTCAAAAACATTTTAACAGAAAGTGGATACTATTTTCCCTTGTTAATGTAAGAGTTACTCACAAGGCTTTCACTTTATTTTTTCTCTGTCAATCTCCTCCCAGTGGTTCTATTGAATTATATTAAATCCTGCTGATAAAAGCCTATGAAAACTCACACCACGGGCTGGTTTTTGGTTTTGGGCATTTTTTTTTCATTGTTTGGTTTTGGGTTTTGTTTTGTTTTGTTTGGGGGGGCAGGCGTGTTGGTTTGGTTTTGGATTTTTGGTGTTGTTTTTTTTCCTAGTTAGAGACATAAAAATGGTTTTACTCTAGAAAAAGATATCAGCCTCACAACTTGTGTGCTGAGTTCAATTGTGATCTCCACAATTCGGAGATAGGAACATACTGGAGCAAGTCCAGCGAAAGGTCACAAAGACTATGAAGGATCTGGTAATTTTGGCATAGGAAGAGAAGCTGTGAGAGCTGGAACCATCCATCCAGGAGGCAGGAAGGTTTACAGAGAACTTATATCAATGTGTATAAATACTTCAAGAGGGACAGTAAAAGGGTACAAGAAACAGGACAAGAGGCAATGGGTATTAATGAAAACACAGGAAATTCTATTAAAAAAACACACAAGAATGAACGTTTTAACTGTAAGGCTGGTCAAGTACTACAAGTTACCCCAAGAGGTTGGAGAATGGCCATTCTTAAAGATGGTGGAATCTCAAATGGTCATGATCCTGAGCAACTACCTTAAGGTGACCCTACTGAGCTGGAAGTAGGACTAGAAGAACTCCAGAGGCGCCTTCAAGTCTCACATTTAACTTTATGATTGTTCCCTATTTTGAATACCTAACACATACAGAAAAGAAATAGGTTTCCATCTGTTTTTCTCTCTTGTCATCATCATATTATTCCTCCTGAATAGTTGGTTCTGTCTTTGGACATTAATCTTAGTACCAATACTGTTCAGAAATGTGGTGGCCCCCAGCTATCAAATCCCAACTATTTATATTTTTTACTATGTGAATTTGCTGGCAGTATTCCTTCTCAAAATCATAGCATTGACACATCCTCCTTTTATTTTTTTAATTTTTTTTTTTTTAAATTCTTCTTCAAATCCACTTTAGAATCTACTAATGTTATTGGCATTTTAGTCCTAGTACTTGTGTACGACTTGATCTTATCTGTTGCCTTTAGTCCTGTGAGTCTTTCTGTCATCATTAGTGATTCCTTCTCATTAGTCCACATAAAATATGCCAGATTTGGCTCAATTCCAAAATCAGAAATAAATCCTTACTTGTTCAGAAAAGTTCTATGAATTAAAAGAATATATTTCATGAGTAAAGGCTGAGTAAATGCCTCGTGAATATGAGAAGTCATCCAGGAACATCTGAACAGTCTTACAGTTTCAGACTGTTCTCACAGGAGCTACTTGTCATGAATTCTAGTCAGCAAGATTGCATTTGTATTTCATGTTGGTACATGCATGGTGCTTATCGAAGAAAAAGATCGCTCTTCTGACACCAATCTCCAAGGCTTTGGTTTCCTGTCCAAACACTGACATGTTGACAGATATAAAGCTCCCCATTTCTCAGGCAATATTGTTCTGATCATGATGGTCTTGACGAAATTCCATCTTTATCCCCAATCCATTTTCTTTTGTATCATGGTGATCGCTTCCTAGTTTCCCTCAGATTACTTAGTAGCTCAGCATCAATAGACAGTGGTACTAAAGGGAATACACTTTAGTGCTTGTACAAAGACCATCCATCATGGAGAGATGGATTTGGGTATTTTTATAGGATTCTCCTCCATGGTTGGCTGAGTGCTGTTCTGCTGCTGTCTAACATGAGGGGATTATAGGTGTCTCTCTGTTGTACCTGCAGCTTTCGTATTGCAAAGCAGGGGGGTTATTAATAGCGATTGTTTTCAGCTGGAGCTTTTAAAGCTTGTAATATCAAGACATAGGATTGAAAGTTATTAAATGAACTGCCAGTGCTGCAGCACAGATGATAGTGTCTAGTCCTGGGCGCTTTATTCCTCAGTTTCTTGCTTTTCCTGGGTAAGCAGACTTTGTGTTGAATGTTTTTTCACAACAGTGCTCTCCTTTAGCAGACTGCTTTCTACACATATGTTTCCAAACAATGCTAATCTCTCTTTAATTCCTTTTTTGAGTTTTCTCTATCTTTCATTCTCTGATAAATTGTATCCTTAGCATCAGGCCTTTCTTGTCGATAACAGCTCTCTATAAGGATTTTCATCCTGAACTTCTTGCTTAGGTTTATTATCTGGAGGTATTACTATATCCTAGAATTTGTTGTCCTTTACTTTCTTTTTTCCTCACATTAAGATGTCAGTCCCAAGTTTTGCTGATGAACATAGGAAAGCAACTCTTCACTTTATTTGTGCCAAGATAGGCTCAGAACAATTTAGAAATGAGGTCTTGGGGTGATAAAAGATAGTATAAAGAAAATATCATCTCACTTATAGTTAAATTAAGGAATGCAATAGAGAGAAAAGCACTGCAAGTCTGCAATGGCCCTTCACAAAATTCTGTGTGCAGTTCTACTTTCCCTCATCTCTTAGAGCAAGTAAGACAACTGGAGAGAATATGAAAAAAACAAAAACAAACAAACAAAACCAAGAAAGGTCACAGGTATAAAGTAGCATCCATGCATGAAACTCTGAGGCCTAAATAAAGACATGGCTGAAAGACCATATGATAAGGGTCTATGAAAACAATGTCTATTGGATCTTTCAAAATATGAGCTAAGACATGAAATGAAACTGGAAGATGGGAATATAGAAAAATTCTAAACAAAATGAACAAAAAGAAATACCTTTTGGAACTCCTTGCCATTGGATTCTTGGTATGCTAAAATTCCTATGGGTTTAAAAAAAGAGATAGAATGAGCTGAAAATCTGTGGAGAGTTATTATGCCCAAAGATAATGCCTTTGGACCAGGAACAGCCTGAAACAAAGAATCCTTGGGGAAGATTTAAGAAAAATAGCACTAGATGCTTATGCTCTTCTCATGCAACATTTTTCTCCCTATATGTCTCCAGTGGAATTGGTCAGAAAAACATGTGTAAAACTGAATTCTATCAGAAATTTCTATTTCAATATAAATACTCTATGTGTGTGTGCATATACATCTGTATGAAATACTGATGAAAATTTTCACTTGAAGTATCTTAGGAGAAACTTTGAGTAGTATATTTTCTGTTCAAACATATCTAATGAAATATTTAACTATTATATCTCAAAATACAGTTGAACAAATAAAATTATTTCATATGGAACACGTATAGGTAAATAGAACTATATCTTTTCAAAAAATACTTTGGCAGACTTGAAGAAAGTATGTGTAAATGTGTGCATTTCTAGAGGGGCATTCTTAAAAGTTTCTTTCAGGTCTTGTATTGATATCATATGGCACTTTTTCTCTGCAATGACATTTTGTACAGTAAAGACTTTGCACTCATTTCTGCATCAAAAAAATATTATTATCATATAATCTTAGTAGGCAGAGATCATAAGGACCTCACATTATTAAAATATTCCATTTCTCTCTCAGAGTAGGATTATTATCCACACTTACATTGTCTAGTGATTTTCTTCTATCTCTAGTTTTAAAAATCCAAGCAAATGAGTTTACTAAAAAAAAAATAAGCCATAAAACTGCTCAAACTATTTTTATATATATTTTTTTTCCTACTTGAAAATGCCATTTAAGCAAAACCGAAATGTTTCTGGAATGTGCTAATTTTGATAAAATTCTCTGTGGAAATTTTTCTAAACAGTTCCAGGTGGTAGTGATAGCTGTGTTTATTGTGCTTCTTGACATTTCCCTCTGCAAATATTCTCTTTCACATGAAATTCCAGACTACATTTTGTTCTTAAAAAAAAAAAAAAAAAAAAAAAAAAAAAAAGGTGTTTAAGGCTTGGAGTCTTTCTGAAAAATCCATTTTCTGGTGAATTCTATATATCATTTAAAGAGAAAAAAAGCATCTACTCATACTTTCCTTTCCTTTGATTATAAAGCATGATAATACCATAAACTGCTCAACTGGTACATGTATGGGTGGCACTTCTACCCATGAAAATTCGTTTCTGAAAGGTTTCATTCTCCTTATCATTACCAGCTCTGTAAAGAAACCAAATCCTCTATTACATGTATTTATTACTCTTTTTCTTATTCATTCTGAGTGAATCCATTCCACCTTCACCTCTCATACAATGTGCCATGTTGTGATCCAGGTTTGGTGGAACTGTGGAATTGATATGAGCCAGACCAGAGCCTCTGGTTAGAGGACATTGCCAGACAAGTTTCCCAGACAACACTCAAACATCTCTTTGACCTCTGAACCTTGTATAGGAATATTGCTGTACTCAAGAGAATCCATGGGAAAAACTAAACAAACGAACAGCCAGAGTATCATAGATTAGATAGGTACAGATTCTAGATTTTTCTAGGAGGGGTGATGCGGTTGTAGATTGAGATCCCAGAGAGCCTGGCTTCACATGAACAGGGACTAAGCAAGCCTGAATTGCATGCTGGCTCTTTGTTCCTCTGCAAA
Organism: Serilophus lunatus; assembly: GCA_013399895.1. NCBI lineage: Eukaryota > Metazoa > Chordata > Aves > Passeriformes > Eurylaimidae > Serilophus > Serilophus lunatus. The sequence continues at coordinate 579,429 of VXBA01002662.1, forward strand.
GACTAGTGGATATTAAAGTTCTTCCATTTCAATCAATCAATCAATCAATCAATCAAACAAACAAACACAAAACAAAACAAAAACAAAAGGAAACAAATCCAACCAAAAAAACCCCACAAACCAACAAAAACCATAGTGTTGAAATGGGAAGGCAAAGCTTAAACAAAGATGTAGCTGCAGTTACAGAATCACAGGACAACTGAGGGAGGATAAGCAATGCAGTCTGGCACTGACACTGTCTAATCTCTTCTCAAAAAGCTCCTGAGCAACAAAGTTTCACAACATTGCATCTCCATCACAAGAAGTAATGACCTGACATTCACTGAATTATTGTACCCCTATTCCCTTTCCTTTCCCTTCCTTCATGTGAGATGGGGAAACGTTGTTGGCCTTGCTTTAGAGGAGACAGTGAAAAAATAAATGTTTTGGCCAACATCACACAGGAAAGCAGAGCAGAAAGCTGAGGCCATTTTGCCTTAGTGCCACCCCCTAATCCTCCTGTTTTTTCACAGGTCTCTCTGCTCTGAAACATCACTATTCTATTTTCTTCTACCCTCCCATGAAAAGAAGCATTTCAGTATTTTCCATTTGGGCATCCTCCCCATGTTCCTGTGTGAGTGCCTAGTGCCACAAAGAGATCAGCAGAGCAGGAGCTCAGACCTGTGATCAGCAGGAATACACCAGCCACATACAACAGCTTCAGAATCAACTCTAATTTCTCTGTAACCTTCAGCTGTGGAATTCAGAGAAAGATGAAGTATCAGGATGGGGGCGGGGGGGGAAAGGTGAGACGTTTTGTCATTAACAATATAGCCTCACTTATCACTTACAACTGGAAGTGCAGATAGCAGTTATTAAAAGATGTACCATTAATACCAAAGCTCATTACTGCACTGTAATCCTTGTAAGCATTTGTGACTGATACCAATGAAGCTGACAGTGTGTAGAGGAGGTTTTTCTTTTTTTTTTTTTCTGTATTTTTTTTACCTGCTCTTTATTTTTTGTGAAATATATATGGGATTGAGAAAGAAGCCAGAGACTCAGGGATTGAAACATGCTTAGAGAAAATCCAAGTTTCAGTTTATGTAAAAAGAATATTTATGTGTCTAAAAAGGGGCTGAAGAGTCATGTGTAAATATTTTTCCATCATCCATCAAAAGGAACTAAATTCCTCTTTGATATGATCTAACATCATCTAGAATGGTCCTTCTCAAAATATTTTTGTCCATATCTGACTTTATTTCTCCAAACATATTTGTCTCTCTTAAGTACAGAGCTTTTTCCCTTCCTACCTGTTATTATGACACTTTCCCTTCATCAATTGCCCCATTCTTTTTTCTCATCTGAATCAGAGTATTCTGACTTAAAAACCAATTTCCAATATAAACCAGAGCACTTTTCCAGACTTGTGACAAACTTATCTTGGAAACTGCTACTCTGCTCCTTTGACCTTTGAGCCTTGTCTGGCCTATGGTTTATTTCCAGCCATACCACCAACCTCCATTTTAAGTGTTGGCAAATTATTTCATTTTTCTGTGTATTTCAGCACCTCAGGAAAGCCAGGATAAGAACATTTCCTTGTTTTATGAAGTTATCTAAGAAATAGACAGGAAAAGACTATAAAAAGCTAAGTAGTACTACTGGTAGTAATAATAACAATCATAATGGAGCTAAAATGAGTCTGTGTTCCAAACTTTGATGTTTTTTTTTCCCTTGAAAATATTATAGAAATGGAAGGAGAAATAATGACAGAAAGGAAGATGTATTTCATTTTAGTAACCCAGAAAAAGAGATATCCATGGGATTGGCTACTCAAAGTAATACTTTGTTCAGTCCAAGAGAGCATAAGTGGTAGTTAGCATTCATACACCTGGATTTAGGTGTTATGAAATGAAGAGAAACATCATATATGCAAGTTTTATCTGCATATAAGTCACTTAGAAAATAGAGAACTCTTCGTTTCAAGGATTCATCTGCACTGTAATTTAAAATCAAAGGGTCAATTAAGAAAAATCACCTTGATTCAGGATAAAGAATAAAAATGCTGAGCTTTTTCTCATTCTGAAACCACATGTAGTACTGAGAAGGGAGAGACTATATGACTGATAGCCAGCTACTTGCAGCAGCTTATTTCTGCTGTCTTGAGAAACTCAAAGGGAATATTTAATTCATGTCACCTTAATGGGTAGAAACACTCTCTGTGAGCTTGAATTTCAAAAAATTAGTCAAGACCAGAAGGCTGCCAACAGCTGACTGAAAGGCTGAAAGGCCACCATGGGTGAATTTTGGATGCAGATATAAATCTCATTAAATGTATTGATGTATTAAAGCTAATGTCTTAGCCAAAAAATATCCTTCAGGCTCAGCAAAAACAGGAAACAAGCTGTTCTGTGCAGTATAACAGCTGGATTGTGTCAAAGGCCTGAAACTAAAGTTTTTGACAGATTAGGGATATGTAAAATGGAAGCTTCCCTGTAGGCAAACAATACCAAAATTTATAATCTATATTGTTCCTAAAACAGAAAGAAATAAGTCAAGATGCTGTGAGACTGAGCCCAAGAATAGGCAGAGGGACAGTGCCTCTTGCATAGTGTCACAGTGAGATAGACATACCGTTTTGACAAAGGCCACCAACTTTATTTTTGGTTCAATAGTGCTTGTTCAAACAGCACCTCTGTTGAAGGATGCAGTGGTGCAGACTTCTGACTGCCTCGATTGTAGGGAGTGCTTGAGCCTTGTTGCCCTGGAGAGTAATACTAAAAGTACCCGTGTCCGTTGTGACCAGGTGAACGACCTGCTCTGTCTGGTGGCAGAGCTTAAGGAAGAAGTAGGTAGGCTTAGAAGTATTCGAGACAGTGAGAGAGAGATAGACTGGAGGAACCGTGCTCTCTCTCCTATTAGGA
>VXBA01002663.1:7013-69633 GCA_013399895.1 Serilophus lunatus
TTTTTTTTTTTTTTTTCCCATCAGACTTCAAAATGCAGACAAGTAGCAGTGATTGGAGAATGCTTTAGCCTAAATGACTTTGCCCAGTGCACCTGACAAACTGAGTTTACCTGGCTGTTATATTAAACTTGACAACAGTTCTGTCACTAAAGCAATAAAGTAATCCCTTCACTTGGTTACTATTATTTTAAATCAAGCATGCTATGTAACAGATCCTCTCCTGTTGTCAATGGTAATTCTCAAAGCCTGTGGCTGCACAGTAATTTGCAAGAGCATCTACTGATGTAACTGCTAGAAGTCAGTAACAAGCAAATTTTGTCTTATTTAATGGAAATCATTCTGTAGCAAATGGTTCACATACATTCACATACAACACCTTTCATATAATGGCAAATACATCCTGAAAAACCCCTTTCTTTCTTCATCACCACCAAGTGGCCAGCTGTGACTGGTAATGTGATGTGCTCTGTGGGCATATAAAAAGTTGCATACACTGAACAGCTACAGCTCTGATATTTCAAAACCATTTTTGCCATTTGATTCTTTGATTCTTTTGTTTCTAGTGTTTTTACTGAAGATTCATTAATATATATGATGGATGTTACAAAAAATAAGCCTCAAATAGATATGGATCCTGATTATTTCTTCATGGACCCCAGTAAAACCTATGAACGACATTATTTATAGAATGTGGTGCCAACAAGAGTATGGATCATTTCTGGTCTTGTACTTCAAAATGAGAAGGATCTGTTTTGAGAAAAGTAACACTGAAGAAAAAAAAGTTTGATTCAGTTGACTTTCTTTTTTTTTGTCACAGCTTCATAGAGTTCAAGACAGCCTTTTATGCTCATACCAGAACTCTCCCTCCTTTGAAACAAGAGTGTGCGCCTATATCACTCAGTAGAATTGTATTTTTCATGAGCAGCGTTAGAGTACAGAAATAGTGTCAATTGTCTTTGCTGAGGAATCTTTATTTTTTCCAGATACAGAATGTCTATTAAACCTTAAGATTAACACTGCTCCTGCTATCTGATTTTTAGTCAGGAAGTATAAACAATGACTTGAAAGGTGTGTATGCAGAACCTTTCATCTTATTTAGCAGTAGGCCTTTAGAATCTGTCGTGCATGTCATATTGATCTTACAGACTTAATTACCTTAGACCTAAGAAACCACATGCTTGCCTCTCAGCTCCTTAATGTATATCAGTGACAGCACTTAGAAAAATCCCTAAAAAAATCCTGAAAAGTTAGATTATAACAGGTTAGAATATGGAATTTCTGAGCTGATGAAGTGAACTGAAGTATTTGAAAAATATTTGGAAATAAAAGCCACATATCACTTGGCCTGGGGTGCGAGAATTCATGTGTCAAAAAATATAAGCCAGATATCTAAAAATCACAGACTCTCTTAAAAGTAGATAGTTTTAAGCACACATTTTAGAAACATTCTGGTTTTATATCAAAGAAAAGGATTTTACATGGTTGCAAATATGTTAAAAAATGTATTACATTGAAAAACTCGTGTACGTGGATGAGTATCTGAAGCATTCAGATTCCTTTGCTATTTCTATTGCGTTTCAGAAAGTTAGCTGACTTCATGATGAGATTTGAGCCACAAGGGAAACTTCTTGGCTGGCGTACAGAATGAAAACAGGGACGGTTCATCCCTAGATTTGCTTCTGCAATAGCGAGCTATTGCCCATCAAGGCAACCTTTTAGCTAACCTAGGATTCTTGGGTGCTGTCTCTTTTAAATGGACAAAATAGCTTCCTGCATTGTCTTATGATAATACTCTTTCCCCTCCTTAGCCATTTAATGAAAAGCTTTATGCCTTGGATAAGAGTTTTTCATCTTCATGTCTCTAGAACCTATGCTGGGTATTTATTTCACCTACTGCGAGTTTCTTCATCTCTTTTTCCCTTTCCTTCATCTTCTTTTCCCTTTCATGGCTAGCTGCTACTAATAGCAATTGCAAGGGCTAGAAGTGCCCTCCTTAGTTCTTTTCCTCATTTCCTTTTCCTTTGGCCAATACAAATAAAGAGCAGGCAAACCATTAGAACCAGAGCTGTTGGATAGTGTTCTCCAATGAGGAAAAAGAGAAAAAACCTACAGACCAAAAGAAAAATATATCTAATTTCTATGAGGAATTGAGAATCTAGAAGAAAAAATATAGGAAAACTAAGAGACCAGATCACTGCTAGACTGAGTGAATCGTGGCCAAGAAAACTATATCTGCAATTATGCAGCTACTGCAAATCTAAGAATTAATTTAATACTTCCATGGAGCCATGCGACAGTGAGTGCTCAGAAACTTTGCATATGTACAATGAAATGTATGTACAATGATATGTAAATGAAACAGGAATTTCTTGTAGAATTGCTTTATATAGCAACAAGTTATGTTAGGGCAGAAATTATCAGAGCACCCAGAGTATAATCCAAACCAATCTGAGAGCTACCTAACACTTTACAGTTACTCTATAACCTAGTGCAGAGCGTTATGGAAAGCCTGGACTATTATGATGGGTTGCTCTGTTTGATGTGAAATAATTGTCAGCTTACACAATTTCCTTCTTTCATTAAAAAGGACTTTGTTTTTTTCAGGGTGGAAAGGAATTTAAACCTTGTTTGTACAAATTCATGTATGGAATTCTATTTGGTTTGAAGTGTATAGTGAAATTGGAGTGCATGAATACTTGCAATCATGCGCTTAATTTTTAGGTGGTAGATTTCAGGCTCTTTCACACACCATTTCTATGTTGTCAACCACAGTTCATCTGGAACTCTTATAGTCATTCCATTAAGCATATCTTCCCAAGAATGAAAAGCTGATGCTTTATCCTCTGGCCACTCGAATCCACTATTTCTGATCTGGCTGATAATGCCAGAAATCAAAGAACAGATTATCAGAACAGCAAGGCTTTTCATAGTGGTCTCTCTGCATGAAAAGTCCATGTGTCAACTAAGAAAATGAATTTCTAATAATACTTGGCACTGAATGAGTAGTTTGTCTCAACAGAGTGCATCAAACTCTGCTTATCTGATCTTTGTAACACTGAAATAGATTTCACCTATTTGAATGATCTTTGTCTTAGCTATCTTTATATCAAGAAGCTTGTTCAGGATATGATATACTTAAAATTAACACAGGGATTTTTTTTTGTAATAAGGAAATAAAAACATATTGGGGATTATTGCATGTTGTGCTCAATAGCATTTTTCTGTTGGACAGGGAACAAAATTTTCTGTGCCTGCTTAAAATTCCAGAAAACTTTACACTACCTTTTTTAGCCAGGCAGAAACTACACAACTTACTTTATGCACAAGTGTAATATATTTTTTAAAAATGTTACCTATGAATGTGATGTTCTTCTCATTCTGTACTTAATTACTAAGTATGATTTTGAGAACATAACACTATGCAAACTTCATGCAATGTCACAGAAGGCGTCTCTGCAACTCGCAATGTTAGCAAATAAAAGGCTCTTAGTTTTCTTTGTAGTAGTTTGACGTAGAATGTGTATGCATATATTGTAAAGAAACACATAAGTTTTCTAAGACTGATTTAGAAACAAATACCTCTACTTTGCTTTAGTAATCTGGAAAGATTAATGTGTACATTAAAAGGCTAATTACTTCTTGGTTCATATAGAAGCAATTTGAAAAGACAAGCATTCCTTCGCAGGCTAAAGATGAATCAAAGTTCCCTGATTCCTGTAAAAATGTGTGTAGCTACAGTCAAAGTTTGTTCTGGATCAATTCCAGTGCATTGTGATGATAGGAACTAGAAAGGAAAACTCAAGAGGGTATTTTTAATCACTTTTACCTCTATTAACAATGTGATGCTATTTCCATTGTTCCTGTTACAAAAATAAGTAGTTGACATGTTCCCCAGAATTGATTATTGTGTTTTAGTCAACAGATCAGCCGTCAAGATGTTGCAGCCTATCAGGAAAGGGAGTGGAAAGGAGCTGACAGAGAAACCTCAAAGGAAGGACAAGACACTGTGTCTTTTGTCCTTTGTTTCAAGATGGAAATAAACTGTCTCCACTTTTGATAAGCTTTTCTTTTGATCTTTGTTTGCAATAATTAGTGTTAGACACTAAGTTATTTTATGAACCCTTTTAGGTTAAGCCCCTTATAAGGTAATATGAATGTGAGTTTTTGATCTCTGCAAACAACTATATTTATTAAGCTTTTATTATTTGTTTGTATTTATGGAGATTTTGCCTAATATGCTATGGAACTAGATATTGATAGATTTGGGGAAGATGGAAAGTATTTTTTTTTTCAGATTTAGTTTTACTTCATGTTTTACAAATATGAGAACATAAAACATGTAAAAAGATATGAAGATATGTTTTCTGTCTCTGTCTGTTGTATAAGTATGTATATAATTTTATATATATGATTTCTATCAATTTAGGAATGCTTATCACATGGTGCTCCCATATGTTTTAGATGGTTTGGAAAAGCTGCACTTTATGTAAGATTAGTGCCTCCATTTATGAGTATCAATAAGTGTGATGTCAGATACCTTTGGCTGCAGAAAGAAGCAGGTTTTTTACTCTAATTCATGCTGAAAGACAAATTGATCCAAGAGCCAAAGAAAATCCTGGGAAATAAGAATTTGGGATTTAGCTAGACTATTACATGAGTAAGTGGAGAGTTACCTGCTTCTGGTGCAATTGTAACAAGAAATTAATTTTTGTTAGTTTAAGAAGAAATGTGTTTTACTTTGTTTGCAAAGCTAAACTTTTTCCTAGGCAAAAAACCCCCCAACAACCCAAACTCAAGACCAAACCAACACAAACAAACAAATACAATCCAGAGATAGAAAGCAAAACACATTAATCTGAGATAAAGCAATAATCTGAAAAGTTAAATGCATTGTAAATCTAGGCATTTTTTATATATATACCAGAATGCAGGATACTACGGAGTAGAAGAAATGTAATGGTCAAAGAAGACAGGCAGCATAATTTCAGAAAACAATCCAGAGTTAAAGAGTGTATGTATACTTTTATATCAATATTGATTCATAGATTTTAAAGATAATTATAACAATCTGAGCTACTAGCCTTGCTTAGGTTTCCTGATTGAAGTTGTATCTCTAGCTTTTTAAAATGCCTCCCTTAAGAATGAACCTCGATTTTAAGATTTCAAATGACAACTTCAAAGTTTGAAATATGACAAATTATTTCATAATTTAAAATGTGTGCCTTACTCCAAATTTTTTTTCTCTTAGAATCAGTATCTAGTATTTCACCCGGGTTCCTGAAGATCATAATCAAGTTGTGGAATTGCATTGAGAACTGAATGATGCAAAGCTATAACATATTTTCTACTATGTAGGACAAAAAATATGTGTGCTTTGCTGAGACACATCATTGTGCTACAGTTTCATGTCTGCAGATTTAAAAAAATGTCATAATTTTCAGTAACTTCCTGAAGCATGTAGCGGTATAGCCTTTTACTGGAAAATACAGAATGCTCCTTAAGGGATCTAAATTGCTGAATCTCTGTCTCTCCAGTAGAATAGTCTACTCTTATCAGCTGAATAAGTGATACGGTCTAAACAAAGGGTAATAATGTTCAACTGGAATTCCAGGAAAGGAAGCTTAATGCGAACTTCCTGATTTCATCTTACAAAAATAGAAAGTTTGATAGGATAAATGAATCACTCGGAAGAGCAGATTTTGCTTCAGTTAATTAAAACAGGCCATAAAAATGTCAAAGTAAATATATTTAACTGCAGAACTTGCATATAAAACTACTTTGAGCGTCATTGTCATGCATGAGACTGAAAAAATCTCATCAGAGAAACAATTCAAATTTTTGAAAATTTCTTCTCACTTTCCCGCATGGAAAACTTGGTGACAACTACATGGACATTTCTTACACAATTTCCTGTATCTTCTGCTTTTAGTGGGCCAGGAAAAGTCTTCTCAGATGTAAATTTGGAACTCCTACTTCTGAAAGATATCAGCATGATGGAGTTGCATGATATTAAAGGAAAACAAAACAAAAGAACTATTTTGAGCCCTAAGAAGAGGTTTTGTTAGGTTTAATTTGTGTTCATGTATTCACTCAGGTGTGGAATAAACTTACCAAGTAAGAGGAATGAAGAGTTTTTGTTCAAGATACTGGATAAGTTGCTGGGAAATGTGCAAGAGAGATGGTCCTTCACTGCTCGTAGAATGGAAGTGACAATGCCATAGGCCCTCTAAATCTCTAACTTGTACAGATTTGTCACCTGTCAACACTTTTAAATATAGCCAATATGAAAATATCTAAAATGCAAGTTAAGCAAGTGACAAGCTACAATTATAACTTTCTCCTTTGTTCCTATCAAACCAGCAGGAAAACGTGTAAAATATGTGTGTGTACTATCATAACCCTCTTAACAACAAGCATGGGACTGCCAGAGGTATCCATATCTGAGGAACATGCTATCCATTTCCTGAGTCTTGCACTCATGATCAGTCCCTGCCTTGGGTGGAAGGTGTCTGTTTCACACTTGAGCATGAAAATTTTATCTTCTTAGAAATAACTTTTTTGCCCAATAATTTTCAATTTCTAAACTCTTCCACAATGGAGCTCTGTTTAATGGCAAGATGATGGATGGAAGTCTTTTCATTCTCTTAGGCAAAAACTTGGAACAGTTGGATTTTTTTCCATGAGCATGGTTTGATCCCAGGTTTTTCATTTGTTTGGTGGTTAAAATTTTTTATTGCCTTCCAATTTGTTACTTTCTTTTAATTTTTTTTTTTTTGGTTTGTAGGTTTTTCAGTTCTTCCTTACTAATATAGAAAGGTGCTCAGAATTAGAGGTCAGAGAGACACTTCATCTGTGAGAGTTGCTGTGTGCATTTATGGCCGAGATAAGTGCTGCTAGAAGAAAACAAGGGGCAGACCTGTTGAAATATCACATCTGCGAATATAAAAGATCTTCTGAAACATGCTGAGGGTGGATATGGCAATAGCGTCTGTAGTTGGAAGAGGTGCAGCTCCAAGTTAATATTGATTTCTATTTTATTGGATGATACTGACATCTATTTTACTCATTCCTGGTTCCCTGAACAATTCAAGGACAGGATTAACCAAGTCTGATAAAACTTTGATTTTTTTTTTATACCAACATATGAAGAATAATGTGCAGAATGACTTCTACAGGTAAAATCACATGGGAAGAAGTAGAGGGAAGTGGTGAAAGAGTGGCACAAAACCCCTAAACCACATGGACTCCTTTTCCTGGAGAGTGATTCCACAGTGAAAGTTAGGGATTATCTCCCATTAGAGATTTAAAACTGGATTAATTATGAACAATGCTGGAAATGAGGTCAGTGTTCTATAAAGGTGGGAAATAGATATCAAAAAAAGCAAGTTAATACTGATTGACAAACAATGCAATCTCCTCATTCCCTGTTGTGCCTGAGATATCTGGGTGTTTCAGACAGCTGTGACTAATGAGGCGCCCATCTGCGATGAGCTAAGGATGGGATGTGAGCCTTGGAGTCAAAATGAAATTGCCTGCTTTTGACCAAAATGTACTTTATGGGTGGGTGTGCTTTGACTGCCAACTATCTGTTTTGTTTTGGCACTAGAAATAACAGTTTTGGATACCTCCCTATGGAGGCTTAGCTGCAAGAACAGATATGTTTCAGGAGGTTCTTCCATTTCATAAAAAAGATGAAAATTAGAAGAAACATGCTCATCATTTGCCAGATTTGCAAGATATATTTTTCCAACATATTTAGTGGTTTGGGTAATTATTTTCTTAATTAGGAGACTTGCCAAAGCACATTATGGTGACTGATCTCATGTCACCACTGTTTTTCCTAGCAGTTTCTGATTACTGATATTACAGAAAAGCATTCATATATAATTACTGCCAGTAATTTCTTAGAGATCATTAACAGCCAAACTGCTATAGCCTACCTTAGCATTTTACAGCTTCCCTAGGGAAAAGAAAACCAAAACCAAAGTAGATTTTTTTTTGTTTATAGTTAAAATGTGAGTTCAGAAAATTGAGCTGTTCCATGTTTGATTGTACATTAGGAAATTAAGAGTAAAAGATGATGAAAAAGTCCATGCCCATCGGTATTATTCCCAGACTACGGAGCATACAATACTGAAGAAACATACTTGTTTGCATTATTATGATACTTTCAACAGGTTTGCAAAGTACGCTACAAACAATGTTTTAGTCTCAAAGTAATTTTAATGCGTAAGTTCTCATTTTACAGTTAGAGAGACTGAAGCACACAAAAAGGTATAGGCATTTTCCACAGCTACATTATGAAAAATCTACAGCTATGTGGCTGAAAAAATTGTGAACAAAGTCAGCCAGTCGTTTCCTCCTTTCTGGACTTTACCCTTTGGCACTGCTCAGAACGTCCCATACCCTTCAGTACATGGCTAGCTTGTGCCTCACTTTTGCACCATTATAGCAAAAAGGAAAAACTCCACTAGTCTTAGTATAATACCCAAAATTTCTTGAAGTTTTTGTCCACAGTGTGCCTTTGACACTTCCAAGGCTACCAGGGCTGAGGAAAGGGAGCATCTCTTTACCTGAGAGAGAAGAGCTCACCTGAGTGACTGTACATTGCTTCTAATGCAAGTCAGTGTCTTGAAGGTGCCATTAAGTGTAATGGTTGAATACAGGATGTCATGAAAGAATTGAAGTCCTGTTTTGTTTTAAATGAGGAGAAAATGCAGATTGAATTTGATGTATGGACTTGTATCCAGTGCAAGGTATGTATTCAGGTATGCATCCCACGTAGTTTACTTTTACCTTATCAATAACATTCATAGATTTCTTGTCTAGGAATAACCTTAGTGGTTACATTGTGTTATTTGAAATCTTTAATGCAGGACAGAATCTTGACAGTGTAGCTATCCTGTACCACTTTACCGAAGTAATTTTAAATATCCAAGGATATTTATTTCTTGGTCATTTTAATACCACAGTTATCTGCAGCTTGTATTCTCTGCTAACAGATGTTTGGTTACTAGTGTTCAATATTATGCAATAAGACACTGAGTCCCCAGAACTCCCTCTCAGGAACACAAAGTACTCTAAGATAGATCACTTTCATATTTTCTGGCATTCAGCAATCAGTAAATCTCCAAATGGTTTGTAGGTCCATTTAGTTTAAACTTAATATACAGAGCTCAGATTTCTAGAGCTCAGTTTTCTCCAACTCAAAACCAGACTAGTTATGTAATGACCTGCATCTTTGTTTTATACCTACATGCAGACTCTGGTGCCAAGGACTGGTTTTGAAATAAAATAAGGAATGTCTGAGGAGGTCAAATTTACTTTAATTATAATATTTCTCAGGAACACAACTGAACAGAAAGAATGTAATTTGAGGTATGACTGAAGAAGTCGTTAAAGTGTCAGAAATCTTCCTGTTATATACTAGTCACCCATGTCAACTGGGAAGAGCACAGGCTGCAAATGTAGATTTTTTTAGTTGGAACTTCAGTGGTATCATATATTAGGAAAATGGGAATTGTTCCATTTTGCAAGAGTAGGACAGCAAAACAATTACATGTGTTTTGACTAATTTTATCTCCTCTGTACACACAGTATAGTGCATTTTCTTGAATGATTAAGCATAAATAAATCAATTCTTTAGCATAGGCCTATGAACCTACGCTAAAGACATTTTGACACTTTCATAAAAAACCCCTACCCTTACTGAGGGAGTTACATTTGAAATGCTGTGTAGCAGATATTTTATTTCTTCTAATGGATGTTAATTAAACATAATTAAATTGCAACTTCCTCATGGTTTTGCAATGGTAACATTTAAAGCTTGTGTCATTAGCTATATGCAGCTGTTATTTTGTTCAAGGAGTCAATGTATGACTTGACTTTTCTGTAAGATTTCCAAATAGAACTACTTTTACTTCCTTTAATGTAACAATATTTGGCAGAGCTGGTCTCATATGAATAAGGTAATGAAGATATTGCAAAAATTTTCATGAAAGTGCAAATAATTAGTTTTTTTCTCAGAGCTGAACTTGTGCTAAAAAGCATCAAACACAATGTGGTAGCAAATGAAATTAGCTCTTTCATGCAGTATCAAAATAGAACAATGCAAGGTAATACTGCAGAAACTCTGTAGGGTGCAAGAAGGGGTAAACTATTATGGAAACAACAGAGGGGATTTTAGATGACATCTTAAAGGATGTGAGGAAGCACACTGAAAGCATTTCTTGTAGCGCCAGCAGAGGAAAACGCTTTCTATCACAATTTATTTCCTATAGAGTCTTTGTATGAGAGACATCCATGGCAGCCGGCATGCACGTTGCCTGCACATTTCCTTGGGATGGACACTTGCACTGGGTGGACTTAGGAGGCACTCAGAAGAAAAGACTAGTGGAGAGGTTACAAAGGTTGTATGTTTTCTCCTGTTGTTGCTGTGTGTAAACACCTATGAAACAAACCTTAGCATAATTTAAGTCAAAGCAGAGTTTCTTTGCTAACCCTTTCACCTTTTATCTTTGAATTATGCAGTGAACCACAAGCTCTGCCTCCTTTGCCTTCATGACCTCCCATGGACTTTAGAACCTGGCTTTTGATTTGCTTCAAACTCAAGTGTCACTCCTCCAGGTGCTGCTTCCTAGCCGTGTTTTCATAGTCTTCTCGCAGCCCAGTTGCTGGAAAAATCTTTGTTTCTGGACTTCTCTGTTGTCAGAAGGGAAGTGGCTTATTCATACTCTGCTTCGTTTTCCAAACAGATTTTGTTGACAGCCTGCAATTCCCCCAGAGCCTTTGTGGGAGCCTGCAATTTTGCCTGGGGTCCTCTGACCTGCAGAACTGGCTGAGAACTCTGGGTGCTATTCATCCAGAAAACTTGTGCAGAAAGGAGGGAGAGATATTCCACAGCAGATTTACTGATCCTGAACCTTGGATTCACTCTCCACCCTCCCAAAACTTGGATTGCAAGAGGAATGCCTTTCTCCCTCACTGTGTATGTGTTCAGGGTTATATTGAAGCCACACAATTTCCGTGAAGTCATTTCATAGCATCTAGCTAAATGTTTTTTAAAATGTTGTCTGCTGTGTGAAGAGAGAACATGCACAGCCAATGCATGAAAATTGATGGAAATATGTCTGTTCTCCGACTGGATGTAACAGCATAGGGCATATGCATAAACAAGAGGCAAAAGACAGAGTGTATAAAATATATGCAATTATTTTTCTGCTGTTCAGAGCAACATGCCAGGTTCAAGCCCTCAACTGTCTATTTCACTCAATACTCAATGTAATTATTGTAAAAGGGAGATTTTTTTTTTTAAATATAGGACACAGTCATCAAACCCTTGCCACAGCCCAAGACATGGCCACAGGTTAGAAATTGAATGGTAACAGGTCAGGGAGAGAGAAGAAATGTCTTTTTTATTGTTGAATCACAGTGATTTGGCTTCTGAGGGCTGCAGAAAAATGCACATGATCTTACTAATAATTGTAATAATCTCAATAAAGTCACAGAATTGCAGAATCAACTAGGTTGGAAAAGACCTCTGAGATCATGATACTGTGCCTTCTGTTCTACTGCTGGTTGCCTGGGAGAAGAGACTGACTCTCACCTGGCTACAACCTCCTTTCAGATAGTTGTAGAGAATGATAATGTCTCTCTCCCCTGAGTCTCCTTCTCTCCAGGCTAAACAACCCCACCTCCCTCAGCTGCTCCTCAAAGCACTTGTGGTGCAGTCCCTTCATCATCCTCATTGCCCTTCTTTGGACACGCTCCAGCACCTCAACGTCTTTCCCAAACTGAGAGGCCCAGAGCTGGACATAGTATTCAAGGTGTGGCCTAACCAGTGCCGAGTACAGGGGAAGAATCACTTCCCCGGTCCTGCAGATCACACTACTCCTGATACAGGCCAGGATGCCATTTGCCCTCTTGGCCACCGGGGCACTCCGCTGGCTCGTGTTCAGTTTCCTGTCCGTCAGTAGCCCCAGGTCCCTTTCTGCCTGGCTGCTCTCCAGCCACTCTGTCCCCAGCCTGTAGCACTGCAGGGCGTTGTTGTGGCCAAAGTGCAGGACCTAGAACTTGTTCTTGTTGAACCTCATGCTGTTGGATTTGGCCCATCTATCCCGACTGTCCAGGTCCCTCTGCGGAGCCCTCCTACCCTCCGGCAGATCGACATTCCCCCCTCAACTTGGTGTCACCTGCGAATTTGCTAGTGGTGGACTCAATACCCTCATCCAGATCATCATTAAAGATATTAAACAGGACAGGGCCCAACACTGATCCCTGGGGGTTGCTAATACTGACTGGCGGAAAAGTGGATGCAGCAACACTCACCAGTGGCGAGTCCAGCAGTAAGAAATTATTTTATAGTGTCCCACTTATTATGTCCCACTGGCTTGGGAGAGGATTATTGTATTGTCTCACCTCAAAAAAAATGAAGTGAATGCACTTTCTAATAGGAAGTGTATTGACATTAACATTGCTCTGTAGCTTGTGCTCAGATTTTGTGTTTTTGTAAGGGCAAGCAGAAATGTTTAGCCAGAACAGACCAAAGAATGAAAAATTTATTTCTCTGGAATAATGATCCCAGAAAAGCAAACAAGGAAACTGTTTATGTGTAAACCTGAGAGAGGAAATGCTTCAGGATGTATCCTTTTTCCTCAGCTCTGTTCTCTTATCTTAGGAAAGAGACAGGTGCTGGAAAAAGTGAACTGAATATGACTTATTGAAGAGTTGTGCCAGCCCATTCCTTGCTGATATATCAGTTAAGTGCTCTAGGGGAAGAGTAACCTGATTCTCCTACATTTCCAGAAAAGCCAAGTACTTGCTCCCTTTAAATATTGGCAAAAATAAGTAGGCCATGAGTATTTGCTCTGACAAGTTTTAGCCATGAATGTATATAATTTAAAGAAGCTGAAACCAGTATATTTGCAAACACTTATGCAAGATGTCAATATACCTTCTGGAAAATCTGCTGCAGCTGGCTGATAGTCTTACAATATTATTAAATGTAGGGTTATTATTTCACCATGTTTAGGTCACTTTTGGATACAACGTACAAGAGAGGGATATATTGGCCCTATTGTACTATGCAATGAGCTTTCCATATGTTGAAAATAGCAGCATGAAAAGAAACTGCCCAGAGAAAGAAAACTTGGTATTAATGACAGGCAGTCCCACCCAGCAGAGATTCGCAGACTCTGCCTATTGCCATGCTTTCTGATCTCAAAAAAGGAGAGAGGTGTTTTTTTTCTCTAAAAAAAAAAAAAATTGAAAATAGTTAAGCCGTCAGTCAACTAAACCCAAGACAATTGCTTCGTTCTATCTGTTGAAATGGGATAGTATTATTCCCATGGGGATTAATAAGCCTAGCTGGAGGGGTCTGGCCCTTCGGGAGGTCAATAGAAGAATGTTTATGATTAATGTTTTGGTCCATGGTCTATCTCTATGCTAAGTTAATAGGGCTACATTGTCTTCAACCATCCCTTATTAACACAACATTAAATTCTACTAACATTGATGTTCCAGACTGCCCTTGGCTCCATGAAGTAAAATAATACTCTGTGGAAAAGAGTTTACTGTACAAATAAGCAGATTTAACATCCCCATTTTTCCCATCTCTCAGATGTCAGCATTGCCTGTAATTAGTTGTGATCTGGAATGTAGGCTGCCATGCAATAACCACATGAAGCATCTTCCCTCACATCTTGATTTCCCATTTCAAAGATCCCTGTTGAGTTTAGAAAATAAGTTGTGGAAGCAAAGGAAAGCAAAGAAGAGGAGACTCAGAACCAGCATTTAAGGTCAACCTAACATAGAATCAGCCTGTTAAATATATTTTGTTTGTTTGTTTTAATTTACTAGTCTCCATAAAAAATACAAAACATTGTAGGAAAACATTGCTTGAATAAGTAGATGCCTTGAATAAAATTATCAGAGATATTCAGCTGTTAAAAATATATTTAAGAGGCAGTTTCCACTATGAAATTCAAAACTCTCAAAATGAATGACTGAAGATAGCAGTGATATATTTCCTAGTGCTTTTATTTTTTATAATCAAATTGAGGGTCTGTGAAAGGTGAATGCTTTCAAATTCTGCATGAAGTCCTGTTTCTTCACCCGACAGATCTATGAAGACTATATAAGTCTCCTTGGAAAATCTAGTCGTAATCAGTTGTTATCATGAGGCTGCTAGAACAGCTTTTCCTATTTAAAGCAAATGTAGTTTTCAGGCTGCCATCATACTCCTGACTTTCACAGAAGTGCTCCATATTTGCACTGAAACTACAGAGCAGTTCCAGCCTCCCTCATGTATTTTGATACTAGCAACAAAAAATGTCAGCTATGGCTATTAGTGAATGTGAAAGATCTGTTGATTAATTCTCTGGTTTTATTCTGCCTCTTGCTGTCAGACTAGGCACTAGTCTGTTGCCTATACACAAATTGTGTAAATAACATTGTGACATAGGGTTTCATTGCTTCATTATCTTTTTTTTTCCAAATGGGCTGAAAGATATACCACAAACTTCAACTAGTCCAGAGAATTGATTTCTGTTTCCCACCATACTTTTCTGTGCAACTGGATGTGCTGACTGAACTCTTGAAGTTTTAATTTTAATGACAATAGATATCCCAAACATTGGCACCTCTAATCGATGCAACTGTTAGTTGCACTAATAGCAGTTATATTTAATCATGTGAGAGCTGTAGAAAAACTTTTCTGTAAAGGCTTCTTCTTGTCCTTGATTACTGTTTGCTTTGAGGTATCTCTAAAAGGACTATGGGTTTTTCCAGACTTTCCAAAGAAAGGGGGTAGGAGACAGGAGGCATTTACCACCTTTCGACAATCTTTCTCAGTGTACCAATTGCTAAAAAGGCATGTTTTTATTGGAAAAAAACCCTTGTAAAGTAAAATTCTTACTTTGTCATACTTAATACAATGAGTTCATTTCAAATATACTCCTGTAAAGGCCTTATAATACAGATAATTTCGGTAAAAAAAAGTAAACAGGAAGCTACCACCAAAATGACAAATATGATGACGTGGACAATCCACCGACTAATGGAAGCCATGTTAAATACAAAGTGAGCATGAAGAGCCTCCAAAAAAAGTGGCAACAATGTTCAAAATGTGTTGGAAAAGGTATATGTTTTCCAAAACTAGCTATGAGTTGCAGGCCAAGCATCCAGAAACTTTCTCAGGAAAATGGGCCATCTGAGGGACTGCTGCTTTTGCAATCACAATAAACCTCCCAACATACAAGCTCTGTTAGCAATGGAGTGACTAAACTTGGGATGTAAATCAGGCCCCAGCCTTCGGACAGAGCATTGTAATCGCTCTGGAGTATCATGTTAAAACCATACTTTGCATTTCCATGAAGATTGCACTGCCTGACAGCAATGGTTTGTCCCAAAGCAGTGATGGAGCTGGGTTAGCCCTGTGTTATGGGGTTGGAGTGAGGCCAGTGTTTCTCTTCATGCTTCCCAGAGAATGAGTCAACACACCTGCTCTAAAAATCTGGATGCAGTCAGCAGCCAATGATGTAATCTTTGGCACAGTTGCCAGAACTCCATCTGAATTATGTTCCTTAATTCAAGTTTTAACACTCTTAATACAAGACACTCTTGGAATTTTTCAGGACCTCAAGTTTTTCTTTTCCCAAAAGATGTTCAATAAGAAAGGAAAACCACTGCTTGCTTTAGCTAAAACTTTAATCTTTCTTGTGAAAACTATAATAAATCTTACTTTTGAAATACAAATAAATTACGTGTTTTGGCAAGAAACAGTCTTTTAATTTTTTTTTTTTTTTAATTAGCTGTATTTTCTCAAGGATAGCAGGATCACATTCTGCAAACATGCGTTCCTAAGAGTAATTCCATGGAGTTAAGGAATTAGCTCATGTGAATAAAGGCTTGCAGGGCTGGACCCATGTTTTTTTGGATAATTTTTGAACATACACACAACAGAAAGAGAATCTTAACTGAGGAATTTATTTTAACTCAACAACAAAGAATCAAAATGTACATTAAATCATCTCAGTTTTCTGATCTCAAAATACTGCCTGCCAGTCTCTACAGAAGAATAATTATGCAAATTATGGTTCATTAACACCAGCAAAGTTAGCACACAGGTAATGTAAATCCCACTGAAAACGCTGTTGTTGGGGTGTGTAGGAATGGGCACCATTATGTATGTGCAAATAAGCATAACCCCTCCCACAGCTCAGATCTAGCTATTACCAGCAGATTATTTCATTTTCAGGGTGGTTTGAAAATGCTGAGCTACCTCCACAGCCAGCCATGAACAGAAGGAGCCACTAAACTTTTCTTTGTTTATTGGCACATGTTTGCCAAATTTCGAGACTTTCTCCTTATGCAGTTGGAGGTGTTGCCAAATAAACTCTGCTCAATATGTGAAGAAAACTGCTCAAGTAACCTCTATATCTTCCCACTTAATTGGTCATATTGGGAACTAGACTGATACATTGATGGAGCTTTCCAGTGGGGAATCTGGAGCTCTTCATGAATGTTACCTATTATTGAATGTTGCAAAAGAGAAGGAATTAAAAAGCAGAGCAATTAATATCACATGTGCAGAGAGAAATCCCCTATTTATTCAAACTAATTCAATGCTACTGCTCTGAAAATTAAAATGTAGCTTTACTTTATATTTTTAGACAAACCAACCACAGCTTCTACAGAGTTTCCTTAGATGCAATCTTGGCTATGTTGTTTCCTATGAAATATTTCAACCAAAATGGTAAAGATGTTTAATTCTCTAAGATTACTCCCCACCTGACATGTTAGTGTACAAAAAGGAGAGATTTGAACTGAAATGTATTATCAGTTAGAATTATAGAATGGCTTGGGTTATAAGGAACCTTAAAACATCATCTAGTTTCAACTCTCCTGTTTTGGGCAGGGACACCTTCCATTAGATCAGATTGCTCAAAGCCCTGTACAGCCTGGCCTTGAACACTTCCAGGGATGGGGCATCCACAGCCTCTCTGGGCAACCTATTCCAGTGCCCACTACCTTCACAGTGAAGAAGTCTTAAGTTCAATATACTAAGAGGAATATGGAGTTTCTGGTACTCTAGGAATGATTCTAGCTAGAATAATATTTAAATATGTAACATGTCAGCATAGGTGCCTGTCTCTAGATATGCTGACACTTTCATCACTGTAGTAGCTGTGACTCATGCAGGCAGTATTCAGTGAACTTTAATCTACCAAGTTCTGGTATTGTGCCACCCAAGCAGAGTTGAAACATCTCTGAAGAGAAATCATGTTCAGAGGGAGGCCAAATACATTTTCCTTCTTTGCTTGGTGGACACAGCATAAGGGAAAGTGAGGAAGAGAGAAAAATTTAGATAGAGGACTGAAACATGGTCTTTTCAGATTGAAAAAAGGAGGGATGTAAATAGAGAGAGAGAGGGAAAAAAAAAAAAAGGAGAGGAGTGTACAGAGCACCGAGAGGCTTGACTTCTGTTTCCATTTCACTCCTGGAATAATGAGTGGCTTTGAGAAAGTAACATCATTTCATTACTTCTTTTTTCCATTGTCTTGCCCACTGTTAACTCTTTGGAAGAGGAATCATTTCTTAATATGTGTAAATAACCTGCTAAAGTGGGCTATCATTTTCACTGAAGGACACAACAAAGGAGTAGAAGGTTTATGTAAAGAGAAGAGCTATGTCTGAGAGTATGAGTCAAATATGTCTTCTTAAATACAGAAAATAGTGGATGTACAGTATTAATGTAAGCTCTGAGATGAACATCCTACCCCTTAAAGTCTTAACCCTACTCATGATTTTGTCAAGATTTTGTCATTGTGTCTTGCTCAAAACCTTGTTTTCCTGACAGGAAAGATTCTCCAAGACTTTGCCCTGTCATTCATAACTGCACAGCAAACCCATGTTACTGCTTGCAGAGTAGTTCACGTATTGTCAGGAAGCCTTTCATCCAGGTGTTGACCTGAAATGTAAGGATATCCCTAAATGAATGTGTGTTGCATAAACATACAACTTAGATTTATCATGTGAACCTCAAATGGAAAATCTTCATCAATGCTGCACCCAAACCAGCCAAGGAAGAGGTCCAATATTTCTTATGCAGCCCAGAGTGCTTATTTAGCCAAATTTCTGATTTAGCCCTTCCAACCCTCTAGGCAGAGACCTGTAAAGAAATTGTAAGCATGCAGACAACAATGCAGAGAGACAGAAAAGGTAGCACATAAAGCATGACCAATTTCAGCAACATAGTTTTCAAAGTGCTAGTTTCTTTTATTGTTTAACCAAACCTATCTGTTCAAACTTGACAGCAACACTAAGACAACTCCATGTCAACCAAGGAAAATTTGTCCTTGCTGTAACAAATACAATTGGACCACATTAATTGTAAGCAAACAGCAATAGGCATTTTCAGGGACCTCTGCATTTCATGTCTGCTGCCGCATTCCCGTGACATCTGCTGCATCCTCTCCTCTTTCATTTAATTCAGTTCTCTCCCTGATCTCTTCATAACTTCTTAGGGAACAGACCACACCTATTCTGGACCCTCCTAAATCTTCTATGTGCTGATGGGCCAGACACTAAATGGGAAAGTTGGCAGCTCTGCTCATCCAACAGTGTTTTAATTTATAGGTATTAGCCTGAGTCTTCCTATTAAAAAACTTTTTCACAAGGTTTTGGTATATCAGAAATATCTGCCCCATAATCAAATTGGGTTACAGTTAGAGGAATGGGCACATATGGATGGATGGATGAAGGTCCAGTCTTCTTCCATCACCCATATTTCTTCAGAAATTTTTGTTGAAAAAGTATACCCTTAATACTTTCATTGGCAGACAAAGCCTTCTGCCCAAATGATGAGCTGATTAAATCTTAATGCTACTGTTGCTGCTAGCCAATAGTTAGACAATTTGTATTAATTTCTGTATTTGACCAAACTAACTAATTTCATTTAAGTATATTTTCTAAAAGTAGCATGTAGAAAAAGCTTGAAAATATTTCAAGACTTCTGCTATTGGTGGAAAGGGATATTATTTAGTATTAAAATCCATGTAATTGAGACAAAATCTTGTAAAATTTCATCTTAGGTTTTAAAGCCATATAATAAACTAATAAATAAATTGAACACAAATCCAAACCACCTGGCTTTTCTTTATTTAATACATATTAGCATCTGACTTGGATTTTTGTTAAGACAGTGAGAATGAGTAAACATGTTTAAGAGAAGTATTTCCACTCCAACTTGCAGTGCAAGTTGTCTTCCATAATTCAAAAGCTGCATCAACAAAATGAATGCTTAGAAAACACCATTAGAAAATGCATTCCTCTCAAGTTGTTGGAGCAAGGAATCCTTAGGTCAAGGGTCCTGGGAGAAAATCGGTCCCAGCCAACTGTGCTTCCAAGTGAATCATTCTACAAGGCACCTGTATGTTCATCATTGAACAGAAAATGAAGTTCTTCTATGAGAAAGAAAGCTTCAAGTATAATGTTTTCCTTGTTTCACAAAGACTTTTATCAACGTGGTGCAATAGGAGTTAAAATGGAAAGAAAGAGAATGGTAATAAAACTGAGTGGAGTTATTTAGAAATTTCAAGTTTTCCTTCATACCTTCAAAATTCATGCATCTAATCAGGTATCAAACCCTCCATTTCCTTAACTGTTTCTCAGTTAGTCATTTTAATACTTGCTGTTTTGGCAAGAACACAACGTGACTTTTGCATCTAGGAGTAGCATGAGATATTGCGCATTGTGCACTGTCATCAGCCACTCATGCTAGCTGGGATATTGATATAATGACTGAGGGTTATGGGAGATTATGGATGATTAAAACCAGGGAAATGCGCTTTTAAACTGGAGCAAACCGGAATGCAGAAAAGCTGACTCTGCTCCCAAGAAGCTTATGGAAATGTCGATGTGGCTATGAAAAACAAGTGAAATAGCCAAAAATATTCAATATGTCATTAATTTGTGGTGTTTTTGTTGCATATGAAGATGAATTGAGAGTGAAGCCAAATTTCTATTTTATTTTGCTGTTAATAAATTTTTTGTCTTTAAAGAAAAAATATTTTCCTTCTTTTCTCAGCTTGCATTTTCTTTTTTAGTTCTGGAACTTATAGATTTTACTAATGGTTGAACATACTAAATAGGAACTGACTTTTTGCCAGAAAAATGCTCACAACAAAGAATTAGTAATCTGTAGATATTTCTTGTATAAAGAAGCCATTTTACAGTCCTTACTAACTTGTGCCCCAATGCTGCTGAATCCAGTTGCATAATGCCTGCGCACTTAGTCAGGTTGACTCTTTATCAAGGTGACTGCCTTGTTCAGTCTTCCAGTCCTTACTGAACTTGGCGGCAAATCTGCACTGAATATCATGAACAGCAAGGCTAGGACCAAGGAGAGTTTTGTATGGTTAAGACTACTGGATTTGGTGCTGGCTCCTTTTCCCAGTATCTGAACCCAAATAGTCAATATTAAATGTTCATGGGGCTGGTCAATGAATCAGCAAGAGAACTAGATGGACAGTGTATCTTGTATTTAAACTTTAAGTATTACATGATTCCAAGATGTCAAAATTCTGCAGCTTTGACTCATTTTGTACACTTCCTTTCTGGTTTTTTAATGCATAATTGTAGTGAAAAAATTCCCACAGAAACTAACATGATGCAGAACTCATTGCTGATGACTGGTCTATTAATTAGACATCTTAAGAAAAAAGACTGTTCTATGCTCAACAGATTAAACTGAGCTCTTCAAATATTTTGAGTTTGTTTTGTCATTATCAGATAAACGTAGCAGAACATGCCGACCTGCAGAGGTTCATTACTAAACTGTTTGAAAGGTTAAAAAGAAAGGGAGAGGAAAAGCCTTGTTAATCGTCTCCATTTCTAATTTTAATAAAAAGTAAATATTTTTGTAAAAACTTTTCAAAAGCTTCCACTTTCAGCTATGTGGCAGGTCAAGATTAGGGAAAACCCAAGCACCTCTTAAGGTTAAACACACTATTTTTCTCTGTCTTTCAAACTACATCTGAGTATATTTTGCAGATAAGTTTAGATAGCATAAAGCTCAAACTCTTTTCCTTTGACTTTTTACCTAGAAATATATAGCCAGAGATGAAGTAAGTTCAGAGCAATATTTTCCTCTCATTACAGACACTGTACTCAGTTCCTAGAACTAATAAAAAAAATTATTACATGAGGGATACAATGATTTGCAGGTCCTATTTCATTACAGATAAAATATTTTATGAGTAAAATAAAATTTCTGGTAGGTGGAAATTAGACAATTAGAAAGCTTTAAAAGTGCTATTAAATATGCTTTGTTTACCACACTCAGTCATTCAGATTATTAACTTATTTAGTAGTCTCATAGAAGACTGGGATAGTGTAATTGACTTCTGGTAGATCATTTGAATACTGTACTTTATCCTGAGGTAGGCAAATTACTATGATGATTTATAAAAATTAATTATTTTGTATTATATTATAGAAATTAAGTACTTTAGCTTTGATTTTGAACATGAAATTGAGTTGAAGGCAAATTCATTTCTAAAAAGACCAAAAAACAGTGTTTTCAATTCATCAGCTCTTGTGCTTGGATGGTGATGTGGGTGTGATGCATTACAGTTACCTATTGGTCAGGAAAAATCCGTTACACTGCACAGCAAAACTATCACATTGATTTTATAGAGCAATCTCTTCCAGCCAACATAGGACAAATGCCCTGAGACTTCTTTCTCTGGCTCAATAATATATTAATATATTCAGACTCATTTTATATTTTGAAATCTCAGACTGGGAATAGACTGTGTAAACATTTCTATCTGGCTTGAGTAGTAGGCACAGATCTTAGCTGCTGTGAAATGGCAAAGTGCCAGCATCATAGAAGAAAACACATTTATTTAAGATGACTGACTTTCTGAGCCAGAAAATCTCTTTGATTTCCTTCACTGGCATGAGAGACTTAAGTACAGGTAAGAGTAGAAAGACAGTTAGGTAGATAGGAAAATTTTCCTTATAGCAATACTGAGAGATTTGCTCGGGGTAAGAGGATCCCAGCGAGGCTTCTTCTATGTGGAGTAATGGTGTTGATGTCCAGCTACCTCCTCTTTCTGCGGGCCTCCTAAAGCCACCCAGCCACGGATACTGCCTGTGTAGTTACCCCTAAAACCACATCAAAATGGGATTTACACCACAAAAAGGAAAACAACGAAAGCTACAGAGACCATGTTTCTCTGTGGTGGTAAGGGTAGAAATATCTCATCCAGCCTCCCAGCTAGAGGAAGCTCAGCAGCAGCAGCAGCAGCAGCAGCACACCCTTCCTTCTGCAAGGCATAATTCCACTCAGGGACCTCAGGAGATGATCTGGCCATATAAACTAGGAATGTGGATAGCAGATGGTGGGGAGCCCAGTGCCCTACAGATGGTTTACACATGGTTTTCAATTCCACGCCCCAGTGCTGTATTGTGGCTTCTTGCCACTGCATTGTCTCAGCAAATTAAATGGGTGGGGGTTTAAAAGAAGAAACAAAGAAGGAAATTTGGCACTCTACAGGTGTAAAGCCTCCAGCAAGGGCAAGATTTGAGGGGATTACTACAGAAATCATGTCAATTCAGGCAGAGTATACACTGCCACCATGACCATTTTCTGCAAGGCTTGTTGGCTGACCGTGCAATCAATCCCTTGAAGGTTTGTTATGTGAAATGTTCCCACTGACAGTATGTCAGCCTGGAGTTTTTTTGTGAAGAAGGCATTTGGTTATTACTTGCTTCTGACTAAGACAGCTACATCTTACTCCAAACCTTTGAGTAAGTCTTCATTTTTATTCCCTCCTTTACCTCCATCTTCCTGGAAAGAGATATCTTTTTTTTTTGCTTTGTACTCATAGATGGAAATATCAGATAAGTTTAGAAGAGCAGTTAATCCACACTGTAAGAGGAAGGAGACTCCATGATCTGGTTTTGGGAAAGCTGACCTTAGGATTAGCTCTTTTCTGAAGCATTTGGTAAAATGTTATGCTCAGTTACCCACAGATACCGTATGTGGTTCTTAACTCATATGATGTAGTTTGTTCTATCCTGCCACAGTGTGGTCAGGAAAGATGCCTGTTCCTTTCATCCAAAAGTTTAAAATTAAAAGCTATTTGTCACCAACATGACAGCTGTGTTTCTTTCTGAATGGAAAATAAAAGTTGAGTCTGCATTTTTTTCAAACTTCATATAAATCTGTATTAACTCCTCGCAGGGAAAAGAATCCTCTGTATGTGTCAGCAATCTACAGCAGGGTTTTAACAAAGATCACATGTAGCATGTTCAAAAATGAAAGTGCAGAAACATTGCATTTAGAAACAAAACCCCTGCATATCTGAATAACCCATCCTAAAAACTATTAATCTAAACAACTGCCCCTGTGTGCAATAGGCAATAAAGGACTAATTCACTCAAAGAAACATTAAAACCCCCAAATAAACAAAAAAGTCCAAACCAAACTGGAAGAAAAATATGCTTAAGTAAACCAGATTTCATCCATTTTGTGCACAGAAAATATTGTTCTTTCATTATGCTAACCAAATTCTTCCATAATTTTCCTTTTCTAAGATATGTGTGTAGGAAAAGTTTAATACAGTCCACTCAATGCTGAATTTCAGAATTAATTTGTTGAAGAAAATTGGAAATAAAAAACAAAATTTCCTATAGTAATTGAGTTATGGAGAATTTTAGCGTAGTCATTATTTGATTCAGATTCTAGAGCATGCAATTATGTGATAAGCTCCCATATCACATGAGTAAGAAATTATAGTATTGATTCATGATCATAAGAAAATTTATTTTTTACAAAGATTGGACTGTATTACTGTGAGGCAGAAAGAGAATAGTAATTACAAACACTATCATTTGTTTTTTTCTTATCAGTTGTGGAATTTATTGAGAGCTTTGGTGTTTGAATTTCTTTATTTTTTTACAGGAGAGGTAAAGCAGAAGCAGTGGGTATACAAGCAGTGGCTATGCCCTCCAAATAGTCTTTTACCCCGCTTTCATGTGCTTTGGCAGTAATTCAATTTACTGATCCATACCCTTCAGCCAGTTATTGCCTGTTCTAGCAGTAGGTAGATGTTTTAATGTGCACACCAAAGTGTTATAATGGGAAATGGCCGCCCAAATATTAAGACAGAGCAAAATCACTGTTACAATCTAAATACAATTTTTTTGATTATCACACATTTGCTCGTAAAACACTAAGAGTTGAAAACTGGTGAAAATGCTTATTCTCTGACCTCTTCAGAATAAGAGATACAAGCCTGTTCAAACACTGGATGTCCTGGCAAAACAAGTGACCCACATACTAGGATCTGGCACATTTATCCCTTGCAGCAGCAAATTTCTAGTTAGTCAAAAGCTCTTGGCTTCAATTTCACTGCTTTTAGGAGGTTGTTTATAGTTTGTGAGTTTGCTGGTATAATGCTGCGTGAAAGTATAAGATTATATAGCCTGATTTAAAAAATGCAATTATATAAGGAGATGGTTAAATTCTGAAATCTTTACTCATTGCTTAGCCTCAATTAATTAAGAGCAGTTCTGACTGAATAAAATCTGTGTAAGGGTTTAAGTTCTGAGTGTTTTCCCATAACTTTCTCTGAATATCTCATTCGTGTTTGGATACTTAGTGAACATCTGTGTTTGGAGGTTTGTTTTGGTAAAAAAAGATATTTTTTAAGTGCAGTTAAACAAAAGTAATTTAGAGATAAATAGCTTCCTGCTCAGTTAAACTATTCTTTTATTGCTTCTGTACGTGACTTGGCTCAGGGATGGTTATTATTCTCTCTGCCTCACAGAAGTGTGTCGCATATATTTTATGGTGGCTCAGAAGTGGCAAAAAAGGCAAAGGGTGGGGAAGGAAAGACAAAACCATCTTTTGGTAACTTGGCCCTCAAAGGTTTGTCCAGAAAATGAAGGCGACTTGGAAGTCCTTGGAAGGGATCCTTACCCTTATGTTCATATGGATAAACCCTGTGTTAGTTAATCATTTAGTAGAGTTAGAGCCCCACTTAAGCTGTGAATAAAAGTAGTCCCACTCAAAGGAACAGAAGCATTGTTAAGAGCTAAATTTGGGATGAGATTTTCTTTAAACAGATTTGGAAAAGGTAAATAAATGAGTTAGAGGGTGACTAAACTCTCCTCAGAACTTATTAGAACTTATTAGGTTTGCCTGTTTTCAAGCTACAAATTGAACCCAGAAGTGCTATTTGCCACTTGTCTGATACCCATTTTAAAAGGAAAAATAGTCACCCTCAACATAAAATAGGAAAGTCATATCAATCCTACATAGAATTTTACTGGCTAGTGAATAGCATTAATATTAGCATGCCAGGTAATTACTGTTCTGGGCATTGGAAGCCAGAGAAAGTACACATTCCTTACATAGAGCCCCAAACAGCCAAATTAAATACAGTGTCTGCAGCTGTTGCAGATTCCATGTAAACCCAAGTCATAAGTTGTAGTTCCTTTGATGCTATTGATTTGAGAAAAAAGTATATCTGTGTTTTAGTTCTGCACATCTCAGGAGATATGCATCAATTTGATATTTGATCATTTTTTTATGGAGGTGCTTAATGGGAATTCAACCCAGCAGTCCTTGTCTGCATCATCTCCCTTAAAATGAACATGACTTGATTGTGTCTCAATTTATTCACTCGCTCTCTCTCCCTGCCACCTGACAGGACTGGGACCCACAGCTTTCATGTGATACCAGTGAGCTTTTTCACTGTAGACTGCATGGCTTACGTGAGTATGAAACTTGCAAAAACCATGAGACCTTGTCACCTCTGTACACTTGTGACCCATCTGTGCTCTATTCCTAACAAGGAGTTCAATGAAGCGCAGTTGAGAAGTGGTGCGGAGATGTGAGCCATGCTGTCCTGCGCTGCTATGTCCACATGGTACAGTGCAAAAAGCCCTATTCGTATATACAAGAAGCCTTAATTATCAAAGATAAATACCTTCACTGCTGGACTACTGATTAAAAGCACTTAGGAGTAATGCCACTGCTACTTTCTGTTTTACTCTTGTGATTGATGCCTAATATGAAGCATTTACAAGCATGGTTAGAAATGTCTATTGCAGAAACAAACCGTTTCCTGACTCAAAGGGAAGAGTGTCTTTCTGTTTTAGCATAAACCAACTCCCCAAACTGATCTTTTGTTTTATTCAAAATCCATCCTCCTGATGCTTTGCTTTGATGGTTAAAACCCATACTAGTCTGTAAGGTTGTGGAAAACTCTGAAAAATGTGGTGGGGAATGATTTGGGGCCGGGCATGACAAGAGCAGCATGGGAAGAAAGGCTTCAAAATGGTTTATGCCACTGTTCAGAAAAGTTTAGCAGTTATTTGGGAGTAGAACAAAATACTTCAATGGACGCAGGATGAATTCCCTTGGTGTTATTCCTCTACTTGGTGGAATTAAGTTGAAAAATTTTGATTATAATATCTTTTCTAGCCCTCTGAGTCACAGCTTCATTTCTAGCCAGATCATGCAGCTGACATTCCCATCTGAAATCAATTTATACTCCTGAATGTTAGCTAGTAACCAGTGAGCAAAACCAAATGCTGACATTTTATTTTAGCTAATCTTTTCAGGTGGTACAGAACCTAGTGTAGCAGCACATATAAAAGAGGATATTTGTTTAATTAAACTTCTACTAGGGGAAAAAAAAGAGCTTGAACATTTGTCATTCACTTCTTTTGGAAGTACATGGAAATAGATGGGCAACAGCTGAAGTTATCTTGCTAATAAAAAACTTGGTTCTGTTTTTACCCAACTAAAGAAGTCTTAAAGAATAAAGGGACACTGCAAACTAAATGCGTCAGTTCCCCCTTTTCTGATATCTGCAGTGCAAATCGGTGGCTTGGTTGTATCTTTTAGCCAAAAATATCTTGATACAGTATTTGTCCATAGGGCAACAGGGTTATGAATACATATTCAAAGGGCGTACAAAACCAGAGTTTGTCATAAATGAGTCTTTAATACTTCAGCTTCTGCAATAAATCCTGTTTCATAGTTTCATTATTTTCTTCACTGAGCTTTAAAGGATCTATTCACTTTGAGTGAGACCCTAAGTCATCCTCTTTATAGTCATTTTCTTATTTTATGCCTGACTATTACTTCCTAGCCAGTGAAGTGTGGCTATGGAGTAATTTCTGCAAAGAGAGCAGATTTGTCCTAACTTCAAAGTATTCAACTATGGTTTAAAGGCCACAAATCTGGCCAGATTTTTTTTTCCACCAAACTTGGATCTTGACTACATTTGTCTAAGATCTCTTCAGAGAAGGAAAACAAAGCAGACATTCATGCCCATAAAGCCCTTTGTCTGGGTCCCAGGAAAAGACAGACAACACATACAGATAAATGATGGAGGCACAATTTGAGCTTGGATGACAGCAGTAAAATGGGCAAAGTTTAGGAGAAAAACAGAAGCCTAAAGTAAGGAAATGGTTTGCAACTGTCTTAACAGTAATTAGTGGAAGTCCCTTACTACTCTCTTTGTGACAGCACAGATGTGTGTGTGCCCACCTAACATATCCAGGGAGCCAGCAGTTGCACAGAAGTTACATTTGGCCACCAAAATCCAAACCTATGTTGCTAGGAGGGGAACACAAAAGCGCACAAAAGTATCTTTGGGCTTTTTCCCCTCCCCAGAATTGGAAGATGGCGTACAGCTTTCTCCAGAGAGGACTGACTACCACTTCCAGTGACCTGATCATATATTAGTTGAATCTGTCCCACAGAAAATGCCTCTGGCACATTCAGCTGGAGGAACTGAGGAGAATAAATTGTTTCAGAGAGAGCTTCTGTGGTCTCAGTGGAGGGGCTGATAAACAAATCCTGTTCCATTCAGCAGCCTGGTGTACAGACATACTTTGTGCATGCCTCTGGCTATGGGATGCATTGTTAATAATCACTTCAAAGTACTCGATGGGCATTTAAAGTTGCTCTCTGTTTGCAGCAGCTTCTTTGGTCTTTTCGACACTTTTGAAGTTCTGGCCAGTGGTATGCCAGTGCTGCCAGCAATACAAACTACTATTGTTGCATGGTGCTGCCACCCTGTCTCAAATACTTCAGGCCTCCTGTCTTGGTATATCAAATGTGTTTGTGTGTGGATGTTTATTAAAATTCAAAAGCTTTGTACTATTTGATGCACATTGGCAATATCTTCTCGAATGCAAGCACAGTGTGTTTGTGTAGCACAGAACTGATTAGTGACCTTTTTTGGGGAGGGGGAATCACAGTGATGAATTTTTTATTTTGTACATCATCCTTTTCACCTGGCAATTTTCCTTAAAATGGCTTATGAAGTGTCTCAAAAGAAAATGAGTTATTCGACTTGTTCATTTGATTTAGAACATTTTAAACACAGGTCATATAAAAACCCCCAAACCCTAGGCTCATTTGGGAGGGCTCATAGCAGCCTGACAGCAGATCACATGCATTGCATTATATCACAAAACCTATTTTGAAGATTTTTCTCAACAGAACTACCAACATCTCCTTTGAATATTGTAACTGCAAGGCAGGGTAACTGCGGATCACTTTGTAGCATAGATTTTATTCTGTGTAATTGTTAAGTAATGCGTATTTATGGATAACATAAAGAATGAAGACAATGACATGGGATACAGGAGATCCTGAGCCTTCATGATAACAAAGGCTGCTGCAGATCTTTTGTTAGTGGCAAGAAGAGGGATGGAAGGGATCATTTCATTTGCCCTTTTGACTGTATGTTATAACATCTCAGTGGTGCTGATGCCTTGGAGTTTTTTTCACCTGTGTAAAGGCAGATACGGTTTCATGGTCATTTAAAGCTGATATAAATGAGAGCTAGGACTAAAATGTTGCCTCCTTCCTCTGCTTTCCATCCCCACCTATGCACTCCCATTCGTGCCTTTGTTCTGCCACAAAAGTTCAGAAGGCCACACAACGACTTGGATCAGGAATCTCCATGGCTGAAAACTAACCTGACAGCAAACAAACAAACAAAGAAAAGAGCCTTCTACTGATTTTGAGCTAACTCAGTTTCCTGCAGCTCAGCACTTCGCAACACTAACATTTACAGCAGTGCAAAGCCAGGCATAGGAAGGACACAGCCCTTGTTTTGCCACCATTACTAAACTTCCAAGTCAGTAGACTCTGAAGAAGCGCAGCATGAAAAATCTGGAGTGAGTTACAGGCCATGTCTCCAGTTTCCTTCTCTGGCTATCGCTAGCCAAGAAAAGTATTTGAAATTGTAACACTGATAGTAAAATCACCCCAGATTATATTTATCAGTTAAATTTTTCTTGAACCAGTTCAGCACACCTGTTAGCTGGCAAGATGATCTATGTATCCCTGCAATACTGTCTTGGATTTTAGTTTGTTCTAGAAATGTATCTTTCCCCAATTCAATCATTAAAGTTTCCTCTATGGACACAGAGGTGTAAGATCCTCCTTCCTCTTCTGTCCTTCCCCAAGATAGGAATGGCTAGTATTTCTTCTCTTTCTATTGCAAAAACTATCCCCCATGTCTTCCAAAATAGAATATATCAGGATGTAATTCTAGAGATTGTCTCCTCCACTGGTATCTCCTCTCACCTGCAGATGAGGTTAGGAGGATCTTGGCTGCATTTCAACCAAATGAGGACTTTCCTTTGCAAAAAGATTTGTTCACCATTTTCACCTGCCAATTCTGGCTTCTTCATAACAGTTTATTCAGTGGAAATAACAATTTATAATCTTTAGGAAGGTATAGAGATACCCTGGTCACCTTTTAAAGACAAAACTGAGGAAACTGATTATTCTGACTAGTAGGCTGAAATAGTTGGTGTTTATTAAAGAAAATGTACTAAAGGAAAAAGCAGTCTGGTTTTGTTAAACAAAAGAAAAGCAGCAGAAATAATAAAAATAAAAAATAAAATAATAGGTAAAATGCTTTGTTAGAGACCGAGGCTGCTGGATTACACTCAAGCACACATTTGACAACCTGATGGATTTTTTAAGACACTTTGGGCTGAAATATCCTAATTTTTCTTGGAATAATGAGGTATAATTCAACAGACAATAATAGTGTGATGGTAGAATATAAAAGGAGATATTAAGAAAAAAGTTATTTTCTTGAGAACAGAAATTATGCAGCACTGAGGAAAATATTTAAGCAAGACAGTCAGATAGAAAAGGTCCTGAAAAGGAATGTAGGGAGAATAGGTGGGCCTGAAAAAGGGCATTTGGTAACTTGGAGGTGTTAGCAGGATTAAAGGAATATTAGACTAAACTTTGGACTTCAAGTTCCTTTTCTTATTAAAATAATCAAATTCAGTCAATGTACAGTTGTACAGTTATACTTAAAATTTTTAGGCACTTAAAGATCAGAAACAATGCCTCCAAGTGCTATTGCAAAAATTCTTTTGAGGTTTCATATTTTTCACTTTTTTCTCTTCATTTAATACATAAATGGCACTCTCATTCTTTAAATACACTATTAATCTATTTGCGATTCAATATGAACATTGCATGCATGCGTGTATTATCAGCCTTTGATTGATTATAGTGCAAAATTTAATCCTAAAATGCAGAAAGGTTTTTTTTTTTTAAAAAAAAAAAAAGTCAGCACTATCTGCTAGTACTTCACAAGCAGATCATCAGGGCTGGGATGTGTGAGAAGGCAACTGCTGACTGATTTGCAAATGACTGCAAGGAAGGTGTGTTGAGAGTGTCAGCAAGACCAGAGGGGAAACTGAGTGATGAAACACAGAAACACAAGGAAAGCAGATAGCTGATTGCTATGAAAGTCTAACAAAGAGCTTTATTTTGGGGTGGAAATGCCACAGAGAAAAGTGCAGAGGGCCTTTTTCTTTTTTTTTTTTTTCCCCTGTCCTACTTATGCAGCATTCTAATAGTAGAAGGTATTTCAAACCAGGTTAAACATTCAGCACCCTGACCTTAGGGGACATAAATAAGATCCCTTTAAACAAAGATGGCAAGAAACTCATTTGTTCTTAGTATAAGTGTTTGTAAAAAAGAAAATTTAATAAAATTTCATATAAATGCCATGATGATGCAGGGAGGGCCAGATGTGATTGAGTTTGGTGGGGGACTGCTTCATGCAGTTACATCTAAGGAGTGTACTGTCACTTCTTTCAGATTAAATTGACCTCAACCTAAGCTACAGAACCCAAAATATAATGACAGCTAAACACATGACCAGTATATACTGTGATTAGGTACAGCATGTGTTCGGAAAAATGCATGAAAAAAGCTAGAAAATCAGATTTTTTTAAACAGTAATTTCAGAAAAATCACACACTAATCATCTCTTGCATCAACAATAGGACAGTGCAGTTGTCTGAGAAAAAAACAAAACCAAAGCCATAAAAAACAACTAGTAGTCAGGGATTTTGAAGATACCCACTAGATTTTATTGTTGAGCCTTGTATAAAATGCAGTCTAAAATCTCGCCCAATTATTTATATATCAGGCAGGCCTACCTTCCACTAACTTGTTTAGAGAGAAGTTATGCACTCTTCTTAGATGATGTGGTCCATGGCAATAGAATGCTCGGTCATATTAGAAAACGGGTATTCTGCAAACGCAAGATGAAAATCTGTATTGCATCCAAAACGAGTTATTCAGACTTGTTTTTCCTCAATTGCTTTTTTAACAACTGGGACAACTGTAATACAGGTTTAAACTCGGTTCTTACTCTCCTAATCAGAACTGGAGAATACTATATAGCCTGAATGCTTGGCTTTTTGCTAAAACATTAAGAGGGTGATGGAATAGGTTGTTTATTTTTGTGCTGTCCTTTATCACTGCATCACTCTCACTATTGTCTGGATCATGTTTTTGTTTGGATCTTGACTTTATGTTGTATATTTTTCTAATATTCTTATATGTGAGACAAGAACGAGAAGTTCAGATTGTAAATTCTGCATACTTGGTTTTGAACAAAGTGATATTCTCCTTCACCTTATAATACTTTATATTATATTATTTTATAAGGGATAATATTTTATTCTTATCCTTATGCACTTATTTTTATTGTACTGTTTTTCAGGAAGAATATCAAATATAATTTCTCTTGCCCCTACCTTTTGCATTCTGTACTCTATCAGTTTCAAGCTATGATTAAGATGTTTGTGTCATTTACTTTTTATTTCAGATGTGAGCATCAGTTTGGATCGTATACAGTTCTGTGAGAAATTCTTCTTCTGTTACAGCCAAAGTTGCCTAGGTGTGCAGTCTTAGGATATAGCTTTGCCATGCTCTTAAGATTGTGGGTCAGTGGACAGATGCTTAATGATTTTGGTGAGCCTTTGAGCCAAAACTTCTGCAATTAAAGCCGGGATGTCATTACATAATTCCTGGTGGAGGTTTTCTGAAGGCAGTCCAAGTTTTATCACTAAAACCCACAAGCATTTGAAGACACAGCAAATAAAACGCTCTTGTTGAGATCAAGAACCTCTACTGAGGAACTATTAAAGCATTTACATTCAGCGATGCACTAAGCATACAAAAAGAAATGATAGTAAATTAAATCTTAGCTTATATAACCCAGAACTCCAGTTATAGATACTAACATAAACTGATACCTTGAGTCTCCATTCTGTTATTTTAGCTGTTTTTAGTAAGTGACTACCTAGGAATAATTTCATTCTTTGCATAACAATCTAAACTATTAAAAATTGTGTAATACATTTCATAGTTTCAATATCAAGTGATGATATTAGATATGTACTAAATGATCCTCATTATGTAAACTTTGCAAATTGTTTAACATTTCTTATAATTTCAGACTATTTCAGATTACATCTATTCTTTATTCTGCAGTAAAACAGACTGAAAATGGAAAGATTTCATAAAAAATGTTAAGACTGTCTGGAGAAACCAGCCCCACTAAGTAGATGCTGTTCATGCAGTATGATCAAGACACAATTTTTGACTGTCTCTGTTTTACCTTATATTTCCATGGTATGATTAGGTTTTTGGAAAGGCTTGAGTTGGTGAGAGCTCTGAATTACTTCACACATGAAAACTATTTTATGATTGTGAATTCAGACCATCCAAGGAGACCAATGAAAAAAGTCCACTTAAACATAATTCTCATAATCCTTCTTTATAATTCTTATATAAATAATTTTTTATAGAAGAGAGATAAAGAAGTTAGATTAGTTTTTGATTTAGAAAACATGAAGCTAACTAAATAAATCAGTTTTGCTCTATATGGATTGTCTTTTTTGTCTTGATCTCCTCCTTGTATTCAGAATAAAACATCCACAAATTAGTCATTGCAATTCCAAGTGTATGAAATATTTTTTTTTCTTGTTGAGGAGTTTAACGTTCTTTGCAAAGTAGGAACAAAGTAGGTACAGTTTCATCTGCTTAATGAGAACTGGCAATCTGAAGAGCATGTGAAAATGCCTCTAATGGCAGTGTATTTTAGAAATACGCTTTTGGTGCAATCTCAGGCATGGTTGCCCTGTGTTTTGATGTGCAATATTCATAGTATGGCGGTAACATGATGTGGTCTAGGTTAATGCTATACTTGGAATTTTTTTGGTTTGCTTTCCACATTCCCTCGCTTCCTTCCTCAGTGAAGCTATTTCCTTCCAAACTGTTTAAATGGGTATAGACTAGGCAGAGCACAGTCTGGGCTGGTTATCAGCAGGCCTCACAACTGGAATGAGTGTCTCTAGATTTCCTTATCCACCTCCCCAGCAGTTACTGTCATCAAAGCAAGTGGATGGGACACAGATGAATAGCTGCTCTTAGAATAGAAATCTGCAGCAAGGTCAATGGTGTTCAAAACAATCTGACCAACAGCAGGAAATTCCCTCCAAGATTGCTAAATCTTGTTTACAAGAGATGTTGTTCTGCAGGATATACCCTACCCAACGCTGTGCTGGGAATGTCACATGACATAGTGTATTTTCGTGGGTAGTCTTGGAAAGCAGATAGGATGAAATCCTGGCAAAATTCCCACTTTTTTCAGTGCAACAGGATTTTAAACAAAATGTTTCGAAAGAGTTAAATTTTTTGGCATCTAAAATTAGTACTGTCAGGCAGTATCTAGACTGGCACATTTGTGACAGTAGAAGACAACATATGGAGGCTCTCTTGCTCAGAATGAGTTGTAGCTAAACCACAGTGGTAGATAAAATAAATCCTGAACTAGACTATCTTGGAATAACATTTCCTGGAGAAGGCTGAGGACTGGGAGAATGGAGCAGCTATATCCCACTATCAAATACTCAAGAGCTCCAATACAGTGCCTAATCACTTATCCTTTGGTAGTAAAAAACCCAAATCACTTTTTCTCAAGATAGAAGAGAAACCTGGTGAATACTTCTCTCAAAGACCTTCAAGAAACCGTTCTATTTCGGAAAGTCTTTATTTGGTAATACCTATTATACAAATGTGCAAACTGACAAATGATTTGTCAGCTCTACATATCCACCCTGTTGTAGATATTGGCAATAATTTTCTCTAGTGGAGAAAATCAACTGTTGTTTAAGAAACACTTTAAAAGTTCTGGGTGTTCACATCCATTTAATACAAGTATTAAGAATCTGGGCACTCAATGTGACAGAGAGAAGGATAAGTGCCTTATTATCTGCAAGTGTATTAAACGAAAAGAAATGACATTATTGGATAATATAAATTGTTAAATGTGCACTTTCAAAACATTGATGACCAGTTTACCGACTTATTTTGAGTTCTGGCTTAATTCCAATGACACATTGAAATATACTGTTTGTAAGAAGTCTGATATGTGTAAGGTATGCTCAAATTTATATGTAGGATAAGATTTGTTCTTGTAAAACACCACCATCAATGCTGGTCACTTTTTAAGCATTGCCTCTTAAAGGCACAGGAACAGGCA
The DNA here is from genome assembly GCA_013399895.1 of Serilophus lunatus. NCBI lineage: Eukaryota > Metazoa > Chordata > Aves > Passeriformes > Eurylaimidae > Serilophus > Serilophus lunatus. The sequence continues at coordinate 41,927 of VXBA01002663.1, forward strand.
GTTCCTAACTCTTGCAAATTAAACAAGTGAAGCAGAAGACTGGCTTGGCTGAACAGGAATCTTGTCTTGGAAATAAGATGAAAAAGGAAGGTGTTATGGGAAGAGTACAAACATGCTACTTGCCACTGTAGGGAGAAAATTTGGGTGGCCAAAGCTCAATTGGAGTTGAAGCTGGACAGAAATGTGAGGGACAATAAAAAGAGGTATTTTTCAAACATATTAAAGAAAAAAGGCTAGGTAGAAATAGGACCATCTCGTTACAGGATGAGGATGATCAGCTCATAAACAGGGACAGAGACAAGGCAAAGGTGTTTAACACTTTCTTTACCTCTGTCTTCAACACAGACGAGGGACCAAAGGGGTCTCAGTGACCTGAGCTGGAGGACTATGACTGCAGGAATAATCAACTCCCAGTCGACCCTGAAATTATGAGGTATCTGCTGCTCCTGTTGGATCTCTACAAATATATGGGGCCTGCTGGGATTCATCTGAGAATCCTCAAAGACCTGCTGATGTCATTGTAAAGCCTCTCTTGATGATTTTTGGGTGGTTTTGAGAATCCAGAGATGTCCCAGATGACAGGAAGCTGGCAAATGTCCTGACTTTCAAGAACAAGGACCCTGAAAATTACTGGCTTGTCAGTCTCACTTTAATGCCTGGTAAAGTTATGGAGGAGATTATTCTGGAAGGTATTGAAAAACACCTGGAGGACAACAGCGTCATTGCTCATAGCCACCGTGGCTTCATGAGGAGAAAATTCTGCTTGTTGAATACAATTTCCTTCTAAACCAGTGTGACCCATCTAGTTGATCTAGGATATCCACTTAATGTAATCTTTTCGGACTTCAGCAAAGCTTTTAATACCATCTCTCTCAGTATCCTTCTGAAGAAAATGTCCAACACACAGTTGGATAGCCATGTTACATGAGCAATTGTCTCACAGGTTGGGCACAAAGAATTATAGTGAATGGGGTAACATCAGACTCATGTCCAGTCACTACTGTGGTTATGCAGGGCTCCATGCTTGTCTCTTCATCATCTTCATTAATGACTTGGACCCAGGACTTAAAGAAATACCAGGTAAGTTTGCCACCAACACTAAATTGGGAGAAACTATCTACTCCCTTGAGGGCAGAGAGGCTCTGCAGAGGGACCTTGACAAATTAGAGAGATGGGCAATCACCACTTATACGAAGTTCAATAAGAAAAAGTGACAGATTATGCACCTGAGACAGGACAACCCTAGTTGTGTGTACAGACTGGGGAATGAGATGATGGAAAGCAGTGTGACAGAAAGGGATCTTGGGGGTCCTGGTTGACCGCAGGTTGAATATGAGTCAGCAGTGCCCCGGCAGCCAGGAGAGCCAACCGTGTCCTGGGGGGCATCAGGAAAAGCATTGCCAGCTGGTCAAGGGAGGGGATTGTCCTGCTCTGCTCTGCATTGGTGTGGGTTCACCTTGAATGCTTTGTGTGCTGTTTTGAGCACCGCAATACAATAGAGATATTAAGCTATAAAAGAGTGTCTAAAGGAGGGCAACAAAGAGGGGAAGCCGTACGAGGAGTGGCTGTGGGCACTTGGTCAGTTCAGCCTGGAGAAGAGGAGACTGAGGGGAGGCCTCATTGCAGTCTACAACTTCCTCATGAGGGGAAGCAGAGGAGTGAGTACCAATCCTTCACACTTATGACCAGTGACAGGACTCGAGGAAATGGCATGAAGCTGAGTTGGGGAAGGTTTAGGTTGAATATCAGGAAAAAGCTTTTCATGAAAAGGGTGGTTGGGCACTGGAACAGGCAGGGAAGTAGTGCCAGCACCAAGCCTGACAGAGTTCAAAATGTATTTGCACAATGTTTTCAGGCATATAGTGTGATTTTCGGGGTGTCCTTGGATGCAGGGCCAGGAGTTGGACTTGTGAGTCCCTTCCACCTCAGCATATTCTATGATTCTATCCTAAATTCTATATTTAGAGTCACAGAGCCCAGATTTTTCTGGACTCATTAAAAGACAAGCATGCAAAATGAAGTGCAGTTGGAATGACTACTTGCAAAATTTAAGATTACATGCTTGTTATCTTCAATATTTGGTTAATAGTGTGAAGAATAAATCTTGTAAGAGCTACAGTTTTCCATTAGGATAGTCTTTAGCTGTCATTTCCATCTTTGGGGCAATAATTCAGCTTTATATAAATACATCTGCTCTGCTATCTAAAGCTGGTATGAATCAAATAAGTTTTAAACAAATTAAAAGTGATTGTGTGAACAAAGGGAAACTAAATAAACAAATAAACATTCTTTATGCATCCATTTTCCTTGAACCCTTTTATGAATGTTTATGCCATTTCTAATTTGTACTTACGGCAAATAAATGATATGTAACATTTGCTAGTGGTCTAAAGCCCTGATTAACTTGTTGACTTCATAAGTAAGTTGGATGACCTAACCTTCATAAATAAGTATGAATAAGGATATCACTCAAACAAGGATAGGGTGGAGAGTGCTTTGGGGAGTGATATGAGCAAGAGGAAACAAGGAGACCTATTTAAAGTCCCTTCTTGTCCCCTTTAGTTGAAGAAATATGTTATGTTACAAATAGAAACACTAGAATTAAAATTATCTGTTTTCCTTCCTGAGTAGAGAGAAGAGTTTGTTGACGTGTTTTACATGAGACTTGTTTTTCTCAAATTGTTCAGATTTTTCCTGCATTCTTACAAATAAATAGAAGGCTGNTTGTGAGTGCTGCAATTACTCAGAAATAAATGTGCTACAAAGGTTGATCATGAAGTCCTGGACTGCACTTGATTCAGGGATTTGCAGTATTGATCATCCTATATATACTGTTTCACCTATCTGCCAAAGCAGGAGGAAGGAGTCAACTGCGCTCCAATGCACCAACGTCGGGCACTGAACACTATCTTTGATCACGCATGAGCAGTACAATGCAAAAACATGTGGCATTTTTCATTTTATTTTATCAAATTCCTCAGCTCTGCATGCCAGATGGAAGGGGTGGGACCAGTTTAAAGGACTGCTGTTATTGTCTTCTCAGAGAAAATTTTGCAATGTTACAGGATTAGCCTTTCTCTTTTTTTTTTGTTCCTATTTATTATGATTACTGTTGATCACAATCAGATCAGTGTCTTTTGATGGACTGCTCAGCCATATGTATAGACCACTTTTAGTACTAAAACAGTGGTTCACAAAGTGTCTTCTAGTACGTTTTCTGATTACCAGTCTACATCCATATGCTTATGGGATATAGGTGCTATTTAAGAATGATCTACTGCAAAATCTGTTGTAGAAAAATATGCAGATGAGAATAAGAGTAGCACTGTGTAGGCAGTGTTTTAATTTGATAGTGTAAAGTTTTTTCTGTTTGATAAAAATTTAAAAAAAGCATTTATTAGAGATTACAGTTAACTAACATTATGCTTTTAAAACATTTCAGTATTTAAACAGGTCCTCTCATATTCCAAGAAAAAAAGGAAATCAATGAGATTTTTGCCAAGTAATACTTAGCTTTTCAAATTTGGTTAAATACATTCTTATGAGATGATGATTTTATTTAGGTTTTCTTAAACTACACAAAGGTTATTCCATTTCTTATGATTTCGGTCTCTTTTTCAAAAGGGAGAGCACACCTTACTGATAGAATAACAGATGCAGTCCTGGGCTTGTTTGCAGCTGGATATAGCTGCCAAAAATACCAGCTTTTGATGTTATTTTGAACAAAACTTGACTCCAGCACAGGGCTGTCTAATCTTTTCATTTACATGAGCCAGATGAGGAGCATCTCATTTCTTCTAACACCCCAGCTAAAGTTAGACACAGCATATATTAATCAGACCAGTAACTTCATGTTAAAATGCTTAAGTTTTTTTCAAAAAAGACGGGTTGAAAACTGAAGTCAGCATATATTAGAAAAACAGTAATAGCAAAAAGCTTTGTTGTTGTCAACCAGCCCGCTTAACCACACATTTGAGAGAGCAAAAACAGATGTGCAGACACTACTGAAGGAAGTGGGGCACCTTTGATCTGCTGACTTCTGCTGCTCATTCACAAAGGACAGTTGCTTCCATTAATGAGGCTTTTCTAGTTTACTGGGTTCACTGATTTTATGCTCCTAGAGCAGGAGGGAAATGGCACTACTCTCTAAGAAACTGCTTTGATATCTTGTAAATACAGAACTATAAAGCCCTCACATCACTTATGGCCATAAGTGGGATACCTTTGTAAACAGCTGGTATGACTGCTTGATGATATTTAAAGAGTGTGAATGGTGAGAAGGACAGAGGTAATGCCCTGTTAGATGAGCTGATATTTGCTTATCTGTAAGGACTGAACTTGGGGAGGGGAAGAAAGAAACCATTCTTCAGAATGAGTCAGAATTATTCATAATAATTCTTGCAGAAAACTGAAGTCTACCAAAGCAAATATAGTTTCTGGTGTACTGGGAAATCATGGATGGATTTATTTGCATAAATCAAGATGGTCCTTTTTACTTGTGTTACATTTATCATTATAGTATATTGCACATAGTTAGTTCACTTAGTTACAGGATTTAATGAGACCTGTGTGACCACACGCTGTCTCTCATTCATGATAGTCCTGACATACATACAAAATGCTTTTTGAAGACAGGTTGCCTAAATCCTGCTGGTTTTGAAGCTCAGAATTTTAAAGAGGCTTGCAGAGCCTTAAAGGTCATTCTCTCTGTAGTGCTGTTTACTGTAGCAGCTGCTAAGAATCCGTGAACAGTTCTGCCAAAGACAGGTAAAATAAAATCCATCCAAGTTCCTGTTTGTCTAGTTTACTAGCTGTTGCTGAAATAACAGGCTTATTTAGATTCCAGCTTTGTTGCTGTTTCACAAGGTTTTACAGAAAGTAATAAGTTAAATTGTGAGCTCCTTTCTTTCTCCTCCAGTGAATTTCAATGCTGCATCAGTTTTGTTTGTCTTGAGTTCTTGTGCATGTCATTTTGAGCTTCTTTCTTTAATTTCCCCTTCTAGTCTTAATTTTCTCTTTGATGAGAAAACCAGTTCAGCCACAGTAGGGTGTATAGCATGCTCTAGATTGAGACTATGAGAAAAGGAAAAAATATTTTGGAGTAGGACTTCTCTGCAATATCCAACACAATATATTGGATTATTTGGTGCTCCCAAACTCAGTTAAGCTGTGCATTATATTAAGACTTTCTTCATGCTGAAGAAAATTCAAATTTGATTGAAAATGGTGTCTTTCTAATGAAAAGGCTGGTTTATTTCTTGCTTACCCAGATTCACCAGTTCCAAGCATTACTTCTTCTGTATCCATAAATTGAGTACTTTTATATATGAAAATATCAATGGAAATTCTGATTTACGCCTACAGGTAGCCAAACATCTGTGCTGCTCCTATTTCCACAAAAATCCTTTTTGTTTGAAGAGTTGTGACCAGCAAAGCATAACAACAAAATAATAAAGAAGTACAAGATGTATAGAATAGTAGATTTCAGTAGTATTCTAAACTTGACACCATTTTTGTAATAAAGGTGATTCCATGTACTAGTAAGCACTTAGAAACTGTACTTATAGTCATCTGTAGGATTTTCTTTTTTGCTATGCCTTCTGTGGTACTGGAGTTGGCGTTTTTATTGAACTGTTTTTAAAATATATAAAGTCATAATTTCTAATATTTTGATTCAGATCATTTGTTTAAATACCCTTACTTTTTAAAGATTATTTTTCTTCCTGGTCTAATTCTGATTGCTTTCTTGCAACACAATAAACATTATAAAAGATTTCTTCCATTCAGAATAAAATGATCAGGTTTCCTCATTGCTATGAACCCTCTGTCCTCAAGAAAACTTAATCTACAGCACTGTCACTGTATGGAGAGATGTATAAGTTAAAGCATGTTCAGCACCTGTTCCAGGTATTGCATGCACATATGGTGTTGTCTATCCTTGTCACAAACGATTTTGTACTTAATGTTATGAATTGGCCCCTGGCAGAAAACTGAAATGGTGGGAGTTAAATAGTCGGATGCACTGAAGACAAAGGAAGAACTGGGGTTAATGATCTTAAAGCGGGCAGAGAAGAGTTAAATCCCTGTGAAGATTTCCCCAGGTGGTAGATATTGAAACCTCATGTTTGAAATTACATCTTGCTGTGGTAGCTCCAAAGAAATGGAACCAGATGTGCTCATCATTACCCATCAGGCCACCATGGCAAGCTAATTTTGCCAAATAGCCCAAATATACACAAAGCTGTAATGACCTTTAATTCCTAACAGCTTCAGTAGATCTTATTAAAAGCAGTGGTGGGCTCAGGGAACAGAAACTACTGGTTTCGGCTTTCAAATGGGCCGTCTGAGGATGCTAACCCCAGTGACACTACAATATAAGATGTCTTATGAACAAAAGAAGTATTATAAATAGAACTAATTAAAACATGGAAGAAGAATATGGACTTGCAAAAGAAGTAAACCAAGTTTCTTAGGCATAATTTTTTCTTTTTGCAGTCTAAGAAAAAAATAAAGAGAGGAGATTGTCATTATTTCTATTCTTAAACACATAGATCTGATGGATAATAGAACAATAGAGGAATTCAGATAGGGGGATACTAGGAAAGGAATTAGGTTTTATGGTCACTCATAAATGCTGCAATAGCAGTAAAGCGTAAGTACAAGTTACAAGCATTTCTACTAATGTTTGCTGAATGATTTCTACTGCACATGGTAGTTGGAAAAATTGAGAAATGTGGAATATCTTTTTTTTGATCTTTGAAATCTCATCAAAATACCTATATTCAGTTTGCTCACATCTTTCTGTCGAACTACATGCTTTCCTCAGTGAAGCTATTGTTTCACATCAGCAAAATTCCTTGTTCCTAGTAAGACATAAGCTATTTAAATTCTCTGAAGTTTAAAAATGTTTCCATTTAGCATCACCAAATTTTATTGCTTCATATCCAATAGCCCATTGCAAGATTCTTACAAAGCTTAAGTTAAATTTAAGTTAGCAATATCTACTACTTAATCAAAAAATTGAGATTTTTCATTTCTAAGCTAATATCTTATTTTTTTCACTGTAACTCTTCTCCATATCAAGTTAAAATAAATAGCCCCGGATGCTTATACTAAAGATGTACACTGCTCAGCTTTGGTAAGGTTAAAGCACCATGGAACATAACTATGTGTATTCTTCACTGCACTACTTCATCTCTAAGAGGTACAGAAGGAGGTTTCTTTTGAAATGATAAAAAGCAAATATATGTAATATTTGACTGTGTCAAGTTGGAGGCCAAACCCTTAAAGCCTATAGATGACAACATATGCCCATAAGAAATGGAACAGATTTTATCAAGTACTTTCAAATTAGAGACTCAAACTGAAAAGTGACTTGAAGTTCTCTTAAAAGCTGCCATGGCTGGGAAATAAGCCAAGGAATCTGTGTTTCTATAATACTTGTGTGGATGCCAGTGATAAATAATTTGTGCAGTCGTTTTCGCTCCTGCTTGAAGTATCTGAGGGCTTGCTTGAGGGTCCTAACAGATCACAGATAATTTCATCTTCCAATGAACAAAAGACTCAAATAAAATAACAGGAGTTATTACTAGAGTATGAAAATTCAGAAAATAGGTATCTGAACCCTTAAATTAAAATCAAATATATAGATTTCTCAAATACTGTGCAAGTTACTTTGTGAAATTTTATGGGATTTATAATGTAGAAAGCTAGAATTGTTGATCATAATATTCTTATTGAATAGGAAATAGAAAGGGAACCATGGCTATTCCATATAATCCGAGAGACAAAAAGATGAACTCCCAGTTGACTAGCAAAGAGCTCTCAGGAAACTCTGGGCTGCCCTCGAAATTAGACTTAAAGTCAAGGAAGAATCATTAGCAGAGAACCTTAAAAATTTTGACTATGGGGTTATTTTTCTCAAAGAATTGTTCTCTTTTTCACTTCACTGTGTTGTAGAAAGCCAAAAGACTAATCAACATAACAAGAGGCATAACATGTATCTATATATGTATACACTCTATGTACTCATATCTACTAGATCGAAAAAATCAATGGAAACATCATCTTTCTTTTCGTTGTTGTTACAACTGTGAAAAAACCTTCTAAATCTGGCTATGAGATTGAATGTCAGAATTTTATCAATATTGTAAGCTTCATTAGATTCTTAGGCTTCTAAAATATGTGGTATGTAAAAGAATATGGTCAGCACTTTTGCATTAAAAGCTGGAATTTTGAATATGTCCATTCAGCACATTCTTGCAGCAGAAAAACAAACAAATTCATCAACATAAATGTCTGATTGCAATCCGGTTTCTTTTGGTTCTACACAATGAGAGAATTTTAGGCAGCACCTTTTCATGTTAGGAAAAAGATAAGAGTTTTTCTTCTTCACATCTATTACATTAAATTCTGTCACTGTATCATCAGTTAAAAGCAGCAGGAGAAAAAAATCAGCATGCTGCTTGACTTCTGCAACTGTCCTCAAAATTAATATCCAAGGTTTCTTGGCTTTTTGAAATGTATTAAACTTTCATTTTAGTCTGAAGTGTCTTTCATACAGCAAGATCACTGAAATGTATATTCCTCCCAAATTACTGAGCACTCTTTAACAAATTAAAATTAAAGCAAATCCTCTCTTATTCAGGCTACTCAGGAAAGTTGGTTTCATTTGCATTGAAAAACTTGATGCTTTCTCATCACTTTATTATGTGGTTGTTTGTATATGGCAGTGCTCCTTGAATTTCATCTCTATGTAGGGTTCGACAAAAGAAAAATTTGCTGAACTGCTAATCAGTAGATGCACCTCACATGCTTGAAGATTTAATTTATCATCTATAAATGAAAATGTTTGGGATGAACAGAAGTAGGCACAGCAAGAGCTAGTATATTGAGGCAAACACAACACACAAGTAAGAAATGTCTCTGACTGAGGGCAAAATTGAGATGTCTTGACAAGTAGCAGATATAGAGAAAAAATACAAGATGGAGGTCAGGCTTCTTTAGTGCCAGCCTTCTGGGAACACTTCACAGCTGTGTCCCTGTCCCCTCAACTCTGAACACTGACCACAAAGATGTGTAAATGACATTGACATTGCAAGGCACAAGTGCAGATAAGACGACATGTCATGCGGGAATCCTGGTTGGAAGTAAACTGCTTACTTTGCCTGTCAAAGGTGAAATATCTTTTAGATAATTTTTAGCACACATGAGACAACACGAATTTCCATTTTTCTGTCTTATAGACCAGGTCAATTTTAATGCCTTGAGATTTTCTGCTGTGACTGGAAGTGATAGGCCAAGTTACATGCAAAATGCTTCTCGGTCATGGCTCACCGAGGCAGGCCAGTTGTTCTTTCAGCTCAGATGGCAAATACTTTGCTACTGTGGGACAGCTGCCAAAACAGAACTTCATCATCAAGTAGCAAGAGTAACATGGTAGAAACTCTGAAAGGATGCTTTGAAATTTGAACAGAATACTGATAGAGACGAAGAACCTTTTGGAACATCAAAAGAGTGGAACAGACAATTCATCTAAAGCTGAACAGTCCTGTGTTGGTTCTGCTTATCTCTCTGCTAAATAAAAGTTGTATTGGCACATAAGAGGGACCTCAAAAAGTGAAAACACAATGCGAAAAAGCAGAATGCCGATTTTCTTTGTCCTTATGCCTTTTCAGCACTCAATTTCTGTTGGAGAAGTTCACTCTGAGAAATATGTGAAACTCATCCCAACATAAACAACTCTTAATTTATATTAGAGTATAATTCAAAAGCTGCAGTCATGGATGGGCTCTATTGTATTTTCATATAAGAGAACATGAGAAATCAAAGATGCATCTAAACCCAAATAGGTAGGATGAAGTCACAAAATCTTACCTTGTAACATATTTGCACATGTAGTCACAAATTTTAATATATTACATTGAAAATTGCTTATCAGATCTTACTACCCCCTTGTGCTACTCTTGTGTTTTTTTTCTTCTGCCCAACTAGCTGACTAGCTCCTATCCATTTATTTTGTTCATTCTTTTTTATATAATTAATTTACTACTTGGAAGTAGAATCTGCCTTACTATTCCTCTCATGTTTATTAGCTGTCTCTGTTTAAGATCAACACAGACAAACACATCCATAACTCCAAAAATAAACTGCGCTGCTAATTGACCTTCTCACAGTCTGGAAATACTGATAAAAATGAGCAACCCACAGTAGAGGGAGATAATTTGATATTTTGGCCCATTTTTTTCTTTCCTCTATTCCTTGGCAGAGCTGCAGACTCCTTTGTGTCCCTGCAAGCTGTTAAACATGGTACTTCATGTGTTGATAAGTTCCTTGTCTGTGTTGGTCCAAGTGGGCACTGCATTTTTTTGAGTACCACAATATAAACGCACTTAGCTTCTGAATTTATGTTCTCCCACTGAGCACTCCCAGTGATTGTCTTACAGATCTCTTCAAAACAATTTTCTCAATTTCTTTCACAGTGCTAAGGATGCTTCTATGTTTAGTGAATAAGTATATTGACCATTTAGACAATCAGTGTGCTGTGGTGTTTCTCTTTTACTCCCCTCCACAAATGTAACTGCATAGCTACATAAAATGCAAAATGCAAATTTAGTCAGTTTTTGAAAATCCACTTCTACCTCTTAATGAGATGTATATTACAAGGAAATGTATTCTGCCAGCACTAAGTATATTTTCAGTGGCAAAAAGCTGAAGGAACTAGCCTTTGGAAGTGTTTGAAACTTTTGTAAATGCAATTCTGTCATATAAAATTAGCAAATATATAAAACACTTATTGCCACAGAGATACTATACAGCTGCTTGGATGTGTTTTGTAGGGCTTTTTTTGTCTGTTTGGTTTTATTTTTACTCTGTTTATTGCCAACATCTTGCTTAAGAGAATTATTCAGCTAGTTCCTGATGTGCAGCCTACAATATAACTATGCTCCCTCCTGTGTCTGCTGCAATAGTGGTATTCCCTCAGAGTAATAAATATTCCCTATATGGGAATTAGGTTTAAGCAAGATTGTAAACGCAAAGTTCATGAAGTTGCCATTAATATTATCTTACATCCTCATTTCCTGTTGTCTTCATAGCTTAACATGTTTACTCTTAAATTAGAACATAATTAGCAAATCATATAGCCCATTTTTACTGAAAATAGCAGTTCAGCAAAATGTTTCCTATCATCTGGGGCTGACCTTCCTGCAGACTGCATATCCTGGAATGGAGCATTGTAATAAGAGAAATCAGTTATTTTGGATCTAAGCCAAAGTCTAATTTAATTTCTCTGGCTGGCCCCCTCCTTTACAGCTCTTCTCCCTGATCTCCCCAGTAACGCTCACATATGAGTTGGAGTTAAGAAGTTGCAGTTGGTAAACAAAACAAAGACAAAACTGGTAAAAAGTTAATGAAAACATCAGTAACTCACAGCATCTGGATCTCATCATCAACTTCTGACGTAAGGAAGATATCCAGATGTTAGTAGAACTATAGCAGTTGAAATATTTTGTGAGCAAGAACTCTTCCAAACAATCAGATGCAAAACAGTTCAGCACTTTCAGCAGTTTTTAGGCATGCTTCAAATATATAGTGATCTTTCAGATGTGCAGAATGCCTGCTTAGTGCTCAAAGAATGTTCAGTCAGGGGAGCCACGTCAGGGGATTGTGAGCCCCCGCTTTTGGGAAGTGCACATGAAGGTTCAAAGAGCAGAAGAAGAGGCCTCCTGGTTGTCTCATAAGGAGAGACTTCTAGCAGATGCACAATGCTGCTTATCTTGTGGTATCCAGGATTTAAGACTAGAGTTTAATAATATCCTCAATGATGAATTATGAAACTGGGCCGGGAGAGAGCAGACCATAATTTTCATCTTTCTCACTCATTTTTAATCTCCATCTGACAATGTGCACCATATACAGGCCTTGCATGCTGAAAAGTATAAATGAAGAAGCTGGTTTTCTAGCAGGTGGTTGCCAGGTGTACTGTATTTTTGCTTCCCCTCCTGTGCAATCTGACTGATGGAATGAGGATATTTTTCACATTCTGGTGCTCATTCTCAATTTGCCGGGCAACACGATTGCTCAGGTCTTCTTGGACATGTTTTGCAGATTGCTCTGGATGTGCTCCCTCTCTCCTTGGCCCAAGCTTATAAAGAATGAGTTTGGAGTCCCCAGGAAAAAAATTATTTAAAAAAAAAATAGTTATTTCTAAAAATTCCTAATTGCTGAAGTGTCCAGGGACTGAATTCTTCCTATGCACATTCCTAAAATCTCAGGCAGAAGACAGGACATGGGATTGCTGGCTGATTGCTGCAGTCCATTGGCTACAATGACTGTGGAATAAACAAAATGCTGAAGAAAGGATGTATTTCCATAATCCTCTCCAGCTGTTGTAATTTGAATGTGTGAGGATTTTGTAGAAACCATTTTTATAATATTCTTAGTATACTGTATACTTCTTACTGTAAACTTGGACAAAACAATGCCATTGTTGTAGCCCAATTACAGAAATGACAGTGGAGCTCTATGAAATAAATGTTTTAAATTCACTAATGGAAGAAAATGGGAAAGTAATAAAAAAATTTTTGCCAACAGTGGAATTTACCTCTGTCATACGAAAATGTGAATTACAAAGTCATAGAGTATGTGCAGATTCCTTTCCCTATGAGTGCTCCAACCTCTATTAGTATCAGACTTCAAATCACAAGCATGAGAGTGTTAGAAACAAGACATTCCAAAAGCTTAAAATAAACAACACTAGTTTCACACTGCAGGCAGCTATGATCTTTCTGTCACTTCTCTACATTTTCATATAGAGAGTAGGAAATTAAGAAACAGAACATGGAATAAGAACCTAATGATGCATTTAAGTCCAAGTCCCATTTTGAATATCCTTTTTTACTGAAAAACTTTGCCTTAAATGAATTCCAGTAATTCCCTGATAAAAAAAGGCTTATAATACTCTGTATATTTTATTGGAAATTCAGTGTGGCAATATTTCTAAAAATTAGTCAAGAATATGTTGTGTATGAAATATATTATTTCTGATTGTATTTGATATCTGAATTTGAAACATGTGAAGAATTATAAACCACAAGAATGAAACTGGTATTTTCTCAAAAAAATGTATTTACGCTACAAGATTGTTCAGTAATTACATGGATAACAACAAAGCTCTTGAGCACTCTCAAAGGGAGGAAACTTGAATGAGATAAAGATATTTACCCATTAAACCAAAACAAATTATTAATATGTTTTGCACTAGATATGCAGCACTTTCTTTCTGTACCTTCTTTTGTTATCAGACAATTGTTCACTCTTTTCCTGTTTCTTTTCCATAAATTACAGCCTATTTTCAAACCTATATCAAATCAATACTTTATCATGCTATACCTCATGATAAATGGCTATTTTAATATTTATATAATAGCCTGAGTAAAGCACCAAACCCGGAGGAGATTGTCTCCAGACTGGGGATCAGTAATTTCCTAAAAATGCTGATATACCCAGTGATATATGTGAAGATATGTAACAAGTGGTCTTCGGCTCTGCAACATATCCATTTTCTAAGACCCTATTTCACCTACACACACTGTAAATCTTTCTCTAATCACAGAACAATGCAAACAGAGCAGTAATTTTTATTCTGCAGGAACATAAATTTTGAGGACAGTTGAAATGTAATGCAAAATGCTTTCCCTTAACTTAGGGCTTAAAATAATTTCCAAGAATAAAAATTCGTGTCTTTAATTCATTTACTTGCTATAGATAGCTACACATATGCCTGGAAGTATAAGCAATATCTGGGAATTTTTTAAGAATGAGTAAATATGTATACTCACTGATTTTGCAATCTGTAAATGTACATGTCAGAGTAAAGTATAAGATAAAACCACAATTATAAATCCAGTGGAAATACTGGGATGTTGATAATGAAGAATAAATTAGCTGTCAGCAAGAGCAGGTAGTGTGTTGTAGATTCTCACAGTGATCCTAGACAAGTCCTGCAAATTTACATGGCCAGTAGTAAGAAAAACTTAAATAATGGTATACTTCTAAGTAATCACCATAAATTAAAGAATAAAAGGCCTACTCAAAGAATACTGCAAAAAATCTATTCATAAGTAGACTCAAAAATAACCCAGCATGTAAAAACCTAAACCCATGAAAACTAGATAAAAGTTGACTGATAGTCTTCTAAAAGGAATCTAAATGAAAATAAATTGATGTAATTGCTTTTTCTGCAGCCTCAGAGTTCTCTCTGTGGCTACATCTTCAGCAATAACTTACAAGGACATCTAGAATCTTTCTTGATGATTCAAATACTAGAAAAGTGGGGGTAATTGTCTGTAACAGTAATTTTGCATATCTTTGTCAATTAACAGAAAAAAACCCCAAGAAAAACAAGGGTGGCAAAAGCCCACTTTTGGGCTAAAAGATACAAAATAAATTTATTTATGGGGTAAATAAAATTTTGAGAAGTTTTGGTGAACTTTAAATTAGAAAAACTGACATAATTGAAAATGATAAATGGTAAATAAACAATACGATTTGAAATGGAAAAGCTTAAGGTTTATTTTTAAAATACCAAGTAAGTTTTGTTGTTCGTCAGACTTTCAATGGCTAAGCCACTGCAGCAAAACTGGCAGTAATTCACTGAGCTCAGAATGCCTACACATTCCTTTTTTCCCCCCATCTATAATACCATATATTTCAGAAGACAATTTAACTTCTGCATCATTAAAAAATCAGCTTAATTTAAAAGAGGCACATGAGCAGTCAGTATCTGATCATGTTTTCTGAAAAATGCTGATGAAAATGAAAAAACTGGGTTCTTTAGTCATGTTATATGGTGCATGTAATGGGTCTTAATACAATGCAGATAAATGATACAATGCCGTGTTAATTCAGACAACAGGGGAGGCACTAGGAGAAATTTGTCTACAAAGTGTTGAGGATCTGTGCATTTAAGAGCTAAGAATAATGCTTCATGCTCTGTGGAATCTTGTTCTGTGTTGCTGCCCTTCTAATGCATAAAATCCTTGTCTCTGTTGGGAGATCTATCCACTAAAGAAGCCAGAATGTTCTTGCCTTCCTAACTGAGGATGGGTTTTACATTAGTAAAGGGAATAAACACAAGCAAATATATCTATTTCTTGTGAATATAGTAACAGGAAAAATGAACATTTTCATATGGCTAACTTAGGGACTCTGGCAACTTAAGTCTCATTCTGTCCTTTGTCCTTATTCTCTGCTGTTCATTCCATTGCCCTAAATTGTCCCCCTTCTCTACTGGGCCTTTTCAATGTCTCAGAAATTGAAAATGTTTAGTGATTTGTTTAGCAATTAATTTTCCTCATTTTAAGATCACCAGATACGACCATAAAATGCATCCAGGTTTTCTTGTTTATGTAAAACAATGAAAGAGGAGAAAAAACAGAGTGGAAAATCAAGAGCTTTGATGCCATCAAAAGTAGTCTACACATGATGTTACTATGCTTAGCTGCAGCTCACTGCTCCTCAGAATATGTATTTAATAAATATATACCATTATATGATATACCCAATTTATTCAATAGTAACAATATAACATAATATGGTATAATAATATACCATATTTATACAAGTGTTCTCGGCCCCACATGGCTGAATCACAGGCTGTTCTGCCACATGATGAGATGGCAAAGGCAGTAACTCATCCCTGGTGTTATGGTTCAAAAGCAACATGAGGATGGTGCTTTTCAGTGGCCAGCATAGGAGAGCATGCAGAGGTGGTCTGAAAGGGCAGTTCATATTCATTTGTGTTCCTTTACTGCACCCACTCAAAATCAAAGCAGTTTTAGCTTCGGTCATTTAGTTCCATGCAGCTTTAACCAGCATCTCCAAAACTTCTGATATGTTTTTGTCCAGGAGTATTGCTCCCTTTGTTTTGAGTCATTAAGATTATATGATCATAGAATCATAGAATGATAGACTAGTTTGAATTGGAAAGGACCTGAAAGATCACCTAATTCCAACCCCTCTGCCATGGGCAGGGACACTGCCCACTAGACCGGGTTACTCAGAGTCCCATCCAGCCTGGTCTTGAAAACCTCCAGGGATGGGGAATCTACAGCCTCTCTAGGCAATGCGTTCCAGTGCCTCACCATCCACACAGTAAAGAATTTATTCCCAATATCTAATCTAAACCCACCCTCTTTCATCGGAAGACCCATGTAGGAGGTGGACAGTACTCCCTGTTTGATGATTGTATCAAGTTATATTGCATGATCTGCTATTTCTGTGTGCAGGCTAGGAGGTTGTTTTAAAGGCAAAACATTTTTTTGTTTACTTTTTCTTGAATACGCCATGAAGAATGCATATTTCACATTTTCTTCTTTCTTTTGCAAATAATGTGCTTTTTAAAAGGTGTGTCCTGATAACACAAATTGCTGATCTAAGAGGATTTCTTATTTCAGTGTCATGACCCTTCTTGAACATTTTTAGATAGTCAGCAGTTTAAATTGCTGATATTCTGAAGAACAAACAGAGCAGAAATGCAACTTGCTGTTTTATTTCTCTTCCTGAATCCCTGTTAAACATGAAGTATTTTATGGAATGCACCCTGATACCTACTCCTTTACATATTGTACTGCTTATTGCCTGATGATTTTTTTTACTTTCTGACTGACAGCAGCCCAAATATTTTAGTGGACTGACATGCCTACATCACCAGCACAGCCTGGAAAATGGAACTGTCACTGTTTTTAAGGGTCCCCTAACATCTAAGCCTTGTAATGATAAAAACTGAGACGGCTCATAACCAGCTGCCAAGCAGAGTAAAAACATGCCGACCCTTATCAGTGCAGCTAAAAGAGAGTAAAGGGTTCATGTTCACTCCTCATTTCTAGGAATGTGACAGAGTCTCAAGAAATATAATTAGCAGTTGTTTAGCCCTCAAATACTTGAGAATCATATGAAAGGTTAAATATATACATTTATCAAGGCCTCTTCATATCCTGATAAAATCTGCATACTTTCACATGAAGGCCACAAACAGAAGGCATAAATTACATGTCCTCATATGCTTTCCTTTGTCAACTGATGAGAGGAAAACAATTTTATATAAGACAGTTGGTAGTTGTCGTCTTATGTTGAGAGTCTATTGATGCAAATGGCTTTCTGAACTTAATGATAAATTAAAAAGCTTATTTCAAAGCGTTCATATAAACACCACTAGCAGGTGGAATGGAAAAGAATGTTAGGGTAAACAAGTGTCCAGCTGACCAGGCAACACACAGACTAAGCAAAGGCTGATTTGGCCCCACCAGCTTCCCTTTTATAGATGTGTAACATCCATGCCTTTTTACTCAGAATTTCTTTCCTTTTGGTGCTCCTTCCACTGGAGTTTCAGCAATGCCCCAGACATCGAGACCTGTGGTGTGACTGCTGCTCCATGCCCTGAAGTTGTTAAGCTACCAATTAAATCCAGTTTTATAGCACATTTTTGAGAGATCACAGAATCACAGAATTACTAGGTTGGAAGAGACCTCCAAGATCATCTAGTCCAACCCTTACCCTAACACCTTGACTAGACTAGACCATGTCACCAAGTGCCACGTCCAGCCTTTTTTTAAACACACCCAGGGATGGTGACTCCACCACCTCCCCGGGCAGACTATTCCAATACTTTATTACTCCTTCTGTAAAAAACTTCTTTCTAGTATCTAACCTATACCTCCCTTGACTCAGCTTGAGACTGTGTCCTCTCGTTCTGTCAGTTGTAAATGTTCTGTCAGAGTAAATGTGATGTCCCCAACTGCTATGACCATGAGATTTTGCTGTAAAACAGTGGTAAACCCGAGTTCCTCTACCTAGCAAACTCACTGTTCTTTGTCACCTATGGGAAAAGGCACAGAATTTATCCAGTCATTAATGGGCAGAACAAGGTTTCTATGAATGAGCCTAATTCAAAGCAGGTTTTTGCCTCTGTGTTTCTTTATAGGCCATGACCACTCACTGCCTAATTACCCGGTATAATCAGTTTCAGAATCAGTGTGCAAGGAAATGTCTGTTATACACTTAGCTACTCTTATTTCTCCAAAACATAAATGCAGGAGAGTGATGTAAAAGTTCAGTTTACATTCGTGAGCCATACAGTCTGCCTCTTGGTCATCTCATCCTTGATCTTATCATTATTCACATTTCTCCTCCCTCCTTCCCTCCCCTTGGGATAAACCACCCCCACTCTGAGTATATAAACAAACCAAAATTATCTCCCTGGCAGTCACACCCATTGTCCATTTCTGCTGCCTTTTTTGAAAACTCTAAATACGGCAAAATAAAAGTAGCAACCCCAGAAGGGTGAAAGAGAAGCACTCATCTAACAGACAATTAGAGAAAAGGAAAATAAAGTGTGTTAAAATATATTCTCCAGCCCTCTATTTTGATTTGCCTAGGGTTTTTGAGTATTTGCAAGTCAAAATAAAAATGTTATCTGTAACTATATAGTTGTCTGGTAATTTATATCTCAGAAGCCCAGCTCGGGCATATCTGACACTCATTTGGAGCTCACAGCACTGAAATCCTTGCCAGAGGAAATACCAGTAATTGCTCGGTGCACAGCCCAGATATTCCAACTGACACACTCCTTGGCTGCAAAACACTCTGTAATGCATTTCACTGAAGCACATCACAGCAGCAAAGCACAGGGTCTGACCTAACAGCAAATTATAATGCTTCAGCAGACTTTAGCATGAGAAGTTTGCACCATAATACTGGACCAAAATTCATTGGTCCTTTTCTTTTAACTGACGTTTATGTCAACTAGTTAGTGAAGCACATACAATTCCACTCTAGGCATAGCACCTAAGTAATGTGACATACAAACAAAAAGCTGGACAAATACTTAAGAGGCAACATCGATATAATATGCAAAGGATACCACTAATTATCATTATTGATTATGATCCCTTATGAATGTTAAAATATATTTGTGTAATGTCCTTCTCACCTGCCAGTCGTCTGTCTCTTGTGTTTTTCCAGATAACATCCAAGGCTCTAGCAGTGGAGTCCCTGATATGATCACTGAATGATCTTCTCAGAGGGGCTTTCACTGGGTGATGCATAATGCAGATCGATCACACATCCAGGTCAAACGGCTGTAGCTTAGCCCCAGGAAAAAGGGCATTCTTTGTCCGGGGATCTGTTTGGATTTCTCTTTGCCAGGCAGGCAGGCAGGTTGTTACTTTATATAATTTGTCATCAGCCTTGTGGAGCTTTTCCTTGAAGAGTCAGGCATTGCAGTTCTCACTGCGGATGCAGGAAAGCTCAGACTGCAGCCAGCCTACTGGAAAGCTGCCAAAATCTTACATCTGGAACGGTTTACAAATGAGCTAACGATACAGCCATTTAGATTTGGGTCTTTATTTGTGGATATCTATAGGATTCTAACTTCCTGTTTAATCAAATAACTTACCAGGCACATATTTGCATGCTCATTTATTAGGATAATATTTCCCTGCATAGCTGGTATTTCAAGTAATCGTTCATGTTTTGACATGAAAAAGGTAAGAAATAGAAAAGAGATAAAGTTTAAGTATCTAGAGTTCAGGTATTTTAGTTAGTTACCATATTTTTCTTGCATATTACCCTATCTATAGCACAGAATAGGGCCTGATTCTGAGTTCCCTGTATTTAGTACTTCATGGCAATACACTAACAATAGCATGGAAGTACAAAAATGGAGAAAAAGGAAATATAAGTAAAAAGCAGAGGGAACTATTCCTCCATATCTTTGCTGAATGGAAAGATAAAATCCCATATGAAAAATGTTTATGAACATAACAGATTAATAGCCACAGTAAATTATGCTGTATGACCTTGCTTATTTTGACCTTTTTAATTGTTTACTGTGTCCTTGGCTTCCCCGAGGAAGAAAGGGAGGAATAAAGGGGTATGTGAGACTCTCTTTCCCTTTCTAATATTATATATGGTAATGTGTGAGGAGATGAGAGCCTAAAAACCCAATCATCTTTGTTATCAGGGAAAGCGAGAACTGCTGAATGAAGTTGTATTCATGTTCATTCTAGGTGGAGTCCTTAATTTTTTTTTTGTAGCAACTACAGCTGTTAATATCAATTACCATTATTTTCTTGAGAAGTATTATCAATAAAATTGATTGATTAACTTCTCACAAGGTTGGTGCACAGAGAACAAATTACAGAATTGTGAGTTTCAGCCTGTGGATTTCCACTTCCTTTGAGTTCCTTATTAGAACAAAACAGTTTTTATTTTCATTTCATAATTTATTTCATGCTTTCCTGTTTGTTGTAAGTTTTTTCCCACCGTCTTCTCAGTTCCCTTCATTTTTACTAGTCCTCATTTCCTTTAAGAAAAATCATGATCTCATTCTGACAATGAAAAATTTGTGGGATTTGCAATAGTGTAACTGAGAGAAGAATTGGCTCACCATCTATATAATGAAGATCATAATTTCTTCCCATCCAGGTCTTTGTCTTCTATTTTTATAGAGCAATTTTTATAGAGTGAGTACTAATGTCCTGCGTACATCTTTGAAAAAAACCAACAGCAGCAAGGGATCTCTATAGTTTCTTTCCTCCTTACAGCCCTCATACTTTTTGGGGCCAGATGGAGAAAGAAGAAGCCAACTCTCTAGAGAAATTCAATATGGTTACACACCCTTGCATGTGTGTGTGTGTGTGTGTGTGTGTGTGTTTTTGTTGTGTCTTTTGTTAGTTTGTTTGGGTTTTTTTGTGTGTTTTTTTTAATTATTATGTTGGCAAAACTTCCTTGTATAGAAAGTGACAATGTTTACATAGGCAAATGCTGATATAGGCTTACATAAGCAAATGCTGACATGATGATCAGAGCACAATCAATCTGCACACATACCCTGCTCACATGAGATCTGCTGCTGTTTCTATTAGTGAATAGGTCAGAAGAGCAACAATTCATTTTTAAATGAAGATGTGGTAAACAATAAGTTAATCGGGAGCTGGATGTGTATCTCTGTGTTTCAGGGGGCAAGAAGGGAGAAGGTTGTCTGAGAACTGTTTTAACTACAGTAACTTTGTCTACATTACCAACAGCATGGCCCAGAGAAAGATGGATTTATGCAGCAAAATAAATAGTACCAAGGTTTTGACACATCTCAAGGTGGGGTTGCTTCGAGCTAGATCTATTTGCATCTTGTAAATTGAATGAATCCTCAGCACGAGTTGGAGGCCACTGGTACATTCCCAGGGTGCATCTTTTGGCTCAGTTTCATCTGAAAGCCATCCAGTTCATGGGCTCCAAGATTGCTTGGAGATGTGAGCCAAAGAATGGTGTAGGGAGACCGTTTTCAAAAAGATGTCTCTAGCTTAGGCTATGATGTCAATAAAAACATGCAGTCCATTATTCCTTTTAGCAGCTGAAACAACTTTTAAAAATTTAAAAATAAAACCATCAATATATGTATCTGGGTTTGGTTTTTTGAGAGTTATTGTGTGTTGTGCTACACATGTAAGACAGGTCACAGCTCAAAATATTTAAAATGGTGCAACCAGTTCAACAAAATGGTCTGGAAGATGTTAGAATGACCTGACAAAGGTCAAAAGAGGAACAAATTGTAACAAAGCAGAGGAAAATTGCTAAGAGAGTTTACTTGTCTGATGCTACAACACATCTAATAGATAATCTAAATAAGATTATGTAAAGAATTTAATTACATATCAGAAAATTTTTAATGGACCAGGGATAGGTAAATAATTAGATATAGGTAGGCTAGAAATATGGGTAGAAAATAAAAGGGCATTAATTTTAGAAAATGTAGACTTAGACATCTAACGGGGAATACAGCTAAAATCAAATATATACAATCAAAGAAGAAAATTTGAGATGTATGACATTCACTCTGGCCACAAAATGAGATGAGAATTTGCCATACAATATGAAAACACACGGATTTTAGTGGCTTTTAAAATATGTTAAAAGAAAGCATCAGAGCAGACCTGTTCTGCAGTCTCTATTCTTGATTTAAATGACACCTCTTGTGGAACAACGCACTCAGTTTTCATCTGCACCTCTCAGTACCCACACAATGCTCAAATAGCATCCATGGACCCAGTATGCTGGGATACAGGCAGCTGGTGGGAGCAGGGTAATGGTGACTGTAGGGCCATGGCGACGGTGCCAAGTAGATCAGTGCTGGAAAACACCTGTGTGTTCAGAGGAAAGCTGCCAAGCTGCCACAACTGCTGTGTCACTGTTTGATACTTTTCTTGAGAGCCCTACCCTGCAATTCAGGCAAGCTTCTCCCACGTTCCCCGGGTCTGTGTTTGGAGAAATGCTACTACCCAAATGATATCTACTTCACCCTAGCTGGTGAGTCTCTGAAGTCAGTCAATATGAGCGTACTAGATTAGTATATGGTTCAACCAAATAGTTAAACTGGAACTTGTAAATGACATTAAGGGAAAAAAAAATGTTGAGACTTATGGACTGGCAAATAATATGTTTTTGAAGAAAATGGTAAAATATTCAGCTGCTCTATTAAAAAATGTACTGGAAAATCACTTGAAAACAAATACATTTCTTCTGTGTGTTACATCTACAATTGAATTAGTATACAGATACTACAGCAAAATAATGCAAAAATATGCAAAGTCCTAAATCCTCAACCAGTATCTAGGTAAAATTTATGATGCAGATATATCTCTTGGCTTCGCTATGTCTGGAAACTTAAAGATGACCAGTGTTAGGCACATGTTTTATATCTGAATAATGCTGAAGGTGATCACAGTCATAGTGCAGTCAATACTCTAGTTCCCTTCCAGAGTTATTTAGTTTTATTCAGTGTTTTCTGTTTAATGGCTGACATGAAAACTCGCACCCCACATAAACACTTATGCTCAAAAGGTAAACTGGGTCAGTCAACAAAGATGTGTGCTGAACTAAAAATAGTATGACGGGAATCAGAAGTAGAGAGGTCTGTTTCTGACAAGAGAGGAATGCAGCAGCTAGTGTTCAGGGAGAGAGGTGATAGTACACTCACAGGAGAGAGGTGGCTGCCGACTCCATGCATTAGAAGCAGCATGCATGCCCAGGAAGTGTTACTGTGGAATTCCAGAGGCAAATATTTATAGGTGTCAAACCCTACCTTTCCTGCCCTGCCAACCCTCCCACCAGTTGAGACTGGTCCCACCACTTCCACTCCCAGGGCAGTGTCCGTCCTGTCCTGCAGGCCTGCCCTGCCTCGTGACTGCAACCACTGCTTCTTGTTTTGAAAATATTTTTAGAAACATCTTGGTAACATAAGCAAATCTGTACCTCTCCAATCTTCCTCTCAAGGCTGGATCTACTTACTTGTAAAGTGCTGCATCGTTCTTAAACTCAGAGTTCTCAAACAAGCAAAGGGCAGGAGCCAGAGGCTAATTCCCTGTAACCTTACCCCTCCTCTAGCACTTGAAGTTGAAGGACCTAAGCTTGTGAAACGAATGTCTTCTGACATTTAATTGTTTGGTCTGCAAAGATAACAACAAAGATCCTTTTTTCTCTTTAAGGCAAAGAGCAGACAGAATGCACCAGGTACTAGGATAGACAGGAACGGAGATGCCATTTTTAGTTCTGGCAACACACAGCTCCCAGGAAGTAAACAAACAGTTGTGCAAGCCTCATGCTCTTCAAGCTTGCTCAAAATGCATCAACTTCCCTTCTGAGTGTTTACGAATGTCCAAATTCTTACATTTATCTCTGGTTCATCCATGTGATTCTGGCCCTTTGGGTCTGGAAGGATATACACATTCAAAATATGCATAGCCAGTCAGAGACACATAGTTTTTTAAACATGATGCCAGTTTGAGCTTTGTTGTGACTTCTGTACAGGCTGCAACAAATGGGGTGGCAAATCCAGACCATCTCTGCTGAGTGGTTTATGCAGCCTGCATGATCTGATGCGTACAATCTTCTTTTCACTTGCTACAAAAACAAAAAGAGCAATGCCATAACTCTCCAAAAGTATCACAAAAAAAGAGAATAATTCAGAATCAGAATTTTATGTCTGAGTAAAAAAGCCTGCTGGCCACATGGCAGGCGTCATTGTTTCATCTCTCAGCAGATGTCTCCAAATGCTATCTAGGAAACCAGACCGGGAAAGGAGCCCTTTGAATTTTGAATTTGACATGTACTGCTTTCCAAAAGAAAATCTGGTAATGCAACATGTGCAGTATCCAAGAAATCCAATACATATTAGATCTGT
Organism: Serilophus lunatus; assembly: GCA_013399895.1. Taxonomy (NCBI): domain Eukaryota; kingdom Metazoa; phylum Chordata; class Aves; order Passeriformes; family Eurylaimidae; genus Serilophus; species Serilophus lunatus. Next base: position 66,165 of record VXBA01002663.1, read on the forward strand.
AGACAAGAAGCAGCAACCAATCAGAGCAGACTGTAAAGATTTAGGGAAATTCCTACAGAAAGGCAGGGAAATAAAATGTACTTGTTGAAACAGAAAAGTTTCAATAGAATCTTGAAAAATCGCAACAAAATGCTTGATATGACAAAGCCATCTCTTGATTCAATTGGATTTGGTTAAAAAAAATAAAATCTCTGCTCTTCAATCAGATAGGGTAAAAATATTCAGAAGTTTCATTCAGCGCATAGGTGTCCTTTTGTAAGAGTGCAAATAGCTGGGCAATTTGTCTGTTCATTCACAACTCTCCATTGTTCGGTTTTCCCCATAACTCTTTAGGGAGTAGCCATGGGACCAAGCTGCAGATAGAAGGACTTGGCCTTACAGTGGCAGCCACACTGTCATAATTTTCTCTCTCATCACAGGAGAAAGGGAGATGGATATGTGACACTGTGGCATGGCCTCCTACTTACATGGTACTGAAGGAAAACATTAGGATTCTTTCTTGCATCACATGTCCCTGCATGATATAGATAAAATGAAGTGAAAATGAAGATTAGTCCTTGACAGAAAAGCATAGAACAGGCTGGGAGTCTTCCCAGCCTATAGAATGCTTTTGTCTGCTGATTTGTGTATGATGCCCTCTATTTTTCAGCCTCTCCATTTCTTTTATTCCTTTCCAAACTGTCTTACCCTTGTTACTCTTTTTCTCTTCTACCTTCTAAAGACTACTCCACTATGCTTTGCACGGTTGCCTCCCTGCTTCTGTCCCAGGTAAGTCCTTCTCCACCATCTAACCTCTGGCTTCTATGGCTGGCTGCTCTCCTACATTTTGCTCCCTTCACTCCGCTCTACTAGAGTGGGCAAAGGTGGTCTTTTGTGGCAGTGGGAGCATTGTTGCACTGGACAAAGTTCTGCTCTGCAAACTGGAGCTGATCTGCATCCTGATCTCAGTGGAAGCTGCACATAAGCAAGTAATAGAAGTTTGAGTGGTGATTGCTGCAGAGGTACTGATGACAGGAGCACACAACTCAACCCTATGTGTCCCACCATAGTTTGCACCCAGAAAAGTGCCCATGCGATGGATGTCAGCATCCTGGAGTTAACTCTTGAACATCCTGGGAGTGAAATGGACGTAGTCTGGAGAAGAGAGAATAGACCATGGGAGAAAAGACCAAAAGAGAAAATGTCCTGAGTTTCCTTCGTGATAGGAAGAGAGCACTGCCTGGTGTCCCTACACTCTCTGCTTCCCCATGGTAGCAGAGGCATGGAGAAGCCCCAGGGGCAGTCACCCTCTTTCCAGGTGACAGTCATTGCCTCTGTCCACATTGCTTTTGAAAGCTTTTCAGGCTTTATGTCCTCATGCTATGGCCCAGACCTGTATTTTTGAACAAGCATGTTTAAGAAAGAAAATGCACAAAATCCATCCACCCGAGCAGCAGTCCATGAGACAGACTGCAACAACTATTTACTCTTGTGGACTTTCCAATGTCTAAACCTTGAAGCCTTCCTCTGCTGGAATACTGAGAAGATCTTGTCAAAATATGTACCTTAATTATCTTTTTTTGTGAGATAAGAACATATGGGTTTATGTAAACTGAGTAGAGTAGCCTTCTATTGCACATTTATGAGTTTCAAATTAAATGTGATCTCAAATAAATAGTAACAATATTTAGCAAACTTCGTGGTGTGATTATGGCCCTGCTTTGCAAATAGCCTCATAGCTTAATTGTAGTTCTGTGCAGTTCAAAGTGTAAGTTTATCTGGCTGTTTTTAAACTGCTGTCTCACTATCACTGTGTGCTCCAAGAATAATAAATAAGCCAACACAGGAACGCAGAAAACATTTGTAATCACAACCATAAATGCAAAATAGTAAGTAACAGTATAATAGGAAAAAAGATATGCTTCCAGTTTCTGTTGCACATTGTTCCATATAGACCTGTTTCTAATGTAACTGGTTATAAACTATTCTTACATTATTAAAAAAGCCCCACAACTCTTGCCCCTGCTGCCAACTGTTTTCTGAGATAATGGATATTAAAGGGAAAAAATGAGAAACTAGTGAACACTGGTGACAGTTTAAAATTCAAATGAGAAAGGAAGTGTTAAAGCTTCATTCTGCTTAGCCATATGTGAGGCACCTGCTTAGAGAAATTTATGAAAGTATTAAGCTATGTCCAAACACTTCCAAATATCTAACTTGAGCCACAGAGCTTTCTGAGTTGTATCTTTTTGTACAGAACCACAAAAATGATGGCAAAAACCTGTGAACTGAGATTAGTTTTGAACATTAGCCATGTGTTATGCTTTACCACAGCAAAGGAATATTAAAAAGCATTGTTTCTCCTTACTTCACAGTGACTTGACAAGTAAATGTTTTATTTTTCAGTTGAATAATACTTTTCAACTTGACCGGTCCTATTAGTGGAATTAGGGCAGAATGAATAAAATTTCATAGAATAAAATGTGTGGCATAGGGTACTACTTTTTTGCAGTGGAAACATAAATGAGGCTGTATGGGAAATTGCATTAATAGAAAAGTGAAGATCCCATGCATAAAAAAAAAATGAAAAAAGAATAAAAAAGGACAAAAAAAGAACCCAAATGGTCTAATACTACCCAGGAAAGCAATTCTCTATTGTTACATCCTGTTCAAATTCTTCTCTACAAACTTCTTTCATAATAAGAAAATTTTCTTCCCCATCTTCTGTTTGTAATCTTTCCCACTCTCTCTATCCTTCTCTCCTGGTCATACTAAGATGATGTTTACCTGGTCTTACTAAGATGGTGATTCCTTGAATTACAGGTCTTCCTTTTTAGACAACCTGATGTTGAGAAATTTTAGCAAGTTTTTCATAAATACTTGATAGATGTTTGGTACAGGAATTTGATTTTTTGTAGACATATTCAATTTCGATCTTTTTGAAAGTCCATTTCTTGTAACCATTGGCAAACCTCTGAGAAATTCTATTTCCCAGCAGTTCTGCAGTGTTGGATATTAGTGAGCAACAAATCAGAAGACATTTTCTCACCTGGGTTATGTACATCCCAGAAAATTTTTGCAAATACAGCTCTGGGATGCTGTCAGCCCTGCAAGATTAATGAGAGAAGCTGTCTCTCCTGGGCTTTTATAGACCCCATCTTTATTTCCCAAAAGGGTGGAAAAAGGTTGGTCCCTCATGATGTGTAATATAGGATGAGAAAGTTGTGTTGTGGTCAAGAGGGAGACTGGTATACACAGCTTTGTGAAGCAGAGAAAAGAAAAGAGGGAGAGAGGAAAGAGGACGAGAGAGCAATTATATCTGTCATCTACTGTAGTTTCATTTGCATGCCTCCATTTGACAATTAAAATTCAGCCACTACATAGCTAGTGAGAACTTCTCTTACATCTTGCTCTAATGGAATTGAATAAACATAATTTTAAACAATTAGCTTCTTTGCACAGAACAGATTTCTTTTCTTCTTTTTTTTTT